>JAXQQM020064795.1:0-241617 GCA_034641835.2 Pinus albicaulis
CATAATAAAAACAGTAGGGATGCCTTGTCCTGGACGAAAAACACTTTCTTGAACGGAAAACACGGTATTACCTTTGTCTGCCGCTGAGTACCTTCAGTCCTCTTATTCTTTATTGAGCTGTTTAGCGGATGGTCGGCCTTGGCCTCCGTAGCTATTTAATGTTGCGTTTGTCTAAGAGCAGGCCCGGTCATTGGCCCAATTATCCTAGGGGCATAAAGAGAAAGGCAGGAGCGGCAGCAGAGGAGGGTGTACTTTACGGAGGTAAACGCGCTCTTCGCACAGGTGGCACAATCATGATTTATTTGGTCGTCCTTGGTCTTCAAGCGTACTTGAATCCTTCGGCCTGGGATTAGAACGACGGTCTTCAATTACGGACTCAAATTCTTCTCACACCACAACTCCTGTTGTGGTAAGCGGTGGAAATGGCCTCTCTTCACTGCACGCAGTGGGTGCTTATCACGGGCCGGGCAGTGGTGGAGAAATGCTATGGAGGCGGAGGAATGGTGGCGGAACAGCGGAGAAACAATGGAAAGGATTCCACGTGGTGGAGAAATGGTGGCTTTACTATAATGCTAACAAAATGCAATGAAACGGTGAGATCTTATGATTAATAGGGTTCGGGGGTAATATGCAGCGCAGACCGTTAGATTTAGGTCTGGGGACAAAGATCAACGGTGGAGATTGAGTAACGGGACAATACATAAGATGGGCAAAACACATGAAATGCAACGGAAATGAATGTAAGAGTGGGACCCAGTGGAGGTGGAGGGCGATTGAACAAGGACCGTCAGATCTGGGAGAGACGAACGGTCACGATACAATCGCTCAATCGCAATCGGGGGTCACACAAAATGGTTTGCGATTGCGATCGGGGGGGGGGTCTTGCGATTGGCGTAGGACCGTCAGATCGCGGAAGAATGGACGGCGGAGATGCAATCGGGAGGCAGGCAGACGGGCTTGCGATTGCGATCGGAGGGGAGATTGCGATTGAGCTATAGCCGTAGGATCGCAGGAAGGATGGATGGCTGGGATTTAATCAGAGGGCGAGAGCAGGCGGGGAGCGACGAGATCTGGGCCATTGGATCTGAATGGATCAACGGCTAGGATTAAATCGGAAGGGAAACCAAAAGAAATGCGATCACGGTCAGGAGGACTAATGCGATTGAGCGATAACCGTTGATCTGCGAGCCGATGGACGGCTGCGATTTAATCGCTCAATCGCAATCGGGGGTCACAAAAAATGGTTTGCGATTGCAATCGGAGAGGGTCATGCGATTAAGCGCTGGCCGTCGGATCGCGGGGCAGATCGACGGCTAGGATGCAATCGGGAGACGGGAGGAAAGACTTGCGATCAATCGGAGGGGGTGTTGCGATTGAACCAGGACCGTCGGATCGCAGGGAGATCAACGGTGGAGACAGTGATCGGAGGATCGCAATCGGGGGTTGGAGCAGGAGGGTTGCGATTGCGATCGGGAGGCGGTTGCGATTAGCGGATAGCCGTCAGATCTGGTGATAGATCGACGGCGCAGAACCATCGCGGGACATTCACGTGTTAAAACAAAATGCATCGGGACTTTTGATATTACATAGGGTTTTGCCCCCCCGCCGATGATTCCGATTGCGATAAGCGCCGGGGACTTAAGCACTTGGTCCCGGCGCGGGGTCATGTGGGGAAGTGGTTGGAAAGGGGCCTGCGGTAGAGGGGCTGGGCCTTTTATATGGTCGGAAAGTGGGTTTTGGGCCCATTTTAATGGATTTTAAAGGTGAAGGAGGGGAACGATAGAGAAATAGAAGGGAAAGAAGGGAAAACCAAGGGTAGGGGAGGAGTTTAAAGGGGATTTTGGGGGAATTTGAGGAGTAAATGGGGAAATAGAAGGGGAGAAAAACGAGGGATAAAAAGAGGTTAGATGGGGAAAAAATAAAAAGGGGGGAGGGAGTCTTTGGGCATTTCTTCATCAACAGAGAGGCTTTGAAAGGGAAAAAAAAAAAACAGAGGGGGAACCATCAAAGGATAAAGGGCACAAAGGGGCTTCGAGGAGGCTGTATTTCAGGGGAAATGCATTCCTTGAAGACTCAGCAACAAATTAGCCCCCTAATTGCTTGTCAAAAATTTCATAGGGGGGCTAACAACCTCCAAAAAATTCCAAATCACTCGGTCTATTTTGTCCAAGTAAGTTCATGTCAACTTATAATTGCTATTTACAAGTGTTTGAAAATGGATTATGAGAATTTGAATTTCAAAACTCAAAACGTATTATCTTATTGAAAATTGATTCCTTAGGGTTTTGAAGTTGTTGTTTTAAAAATAACTTTGTGCCAAATACTTCATTCCTCACCTTGTTTATTCCTCCCCTCACTGTTATCCTATTATTACAGTCCATTCCCCTATCTCCCTACATCCCTAAAGCCACTTATACTCATCTCATTCCCATTATCCCCATCCCATTTGCAAAATTTCCCCAAATCCCAAAAAAATGAAGTCGTTGTCCATTGTCCCTACATTTGTCAAATTTTCAAAAGGAAAATTATCACTTGATTAAACCCCATTGTCCCCACTGCCCTATTTCTCCTACAGTCCCTCCCCTTTAACACATATTTGGCAACTAAAACAAAAGCACCAAATTCTCATTTTCATACAAGCCAACATACACCTTGCATGGAAATCATGGAGACAGATACTGACACATCATATGACCGAGATAGTGATTCTACCACTGAGCTACATGCACCTTGAAGGCTTCGTAAAGGTGGCAGACATGTGAGAGAGGAGCCCACCTCATTGACTGAATTGCAGGCTTTCCCACTTGCCATGGCATGTTTCCAACAACATTCATGCTATCATTTTTGTGAAATGATTGCTAGGATCCATTATCATCAGGGGTTGGCTCGTTTGTTTGTATTGCATTTACATGATGGTCAAGTAACCCTTGCTGGTGTAAATTTCACTTTGAAACCGGAAACTATTTCTCAAGCAACCGGAATACCGAATGTGGGTGAACAGTGGAACAAAAGACAGCAGGTGGACAGAGTGCATTATGAACCATACATCAGGCCTAGCTTTGTGAGGCAACTCAACAGGGTGTTCCCATTCCGGTTCCTAAAGGAATCCTATGCGCCTCTGATGAAACTCATTATCAGATATTTCAGTTGTGAGGGACGGTTTTCACGCCTATATGCCTACCACATCAGGTTATTGATGCATTTCACCAGAGTGAGGATGATGAAAATTCCTTATTTCATGTGCCGGAATATCGAGAGAATGACCACTCTTGTGCAGAAGAAAACTCCCGAGCAGCAATACAACAATACTTATCACTATGCACTCATCAAGATCGTGGTTGTACATCAGCTTGGATTGCAGGGTATTTCATGGGAGGATTTCATTTCCCATGATTTCTTCACAGCTCCTCAGGTTCCTCCGGAGGTTGTCCATGATGCAGGTGAACCTTCACATCAGTATGGAGGTCAGAAGGCAGAGACTACTAGTGTGCCAACATATGTCACTTATCAGAGAGGCACTAGAGGATTATTTGTAGCAGCCCGGCGAGTACTATCTCCACCTGGGGTGGAAAGGGTCTCATTTCCATCATCAGTAGTACAGGTACAGGTACAGGATAGAGTTAAGAGGCCTATGCAGGATGATGGCCCTTCAGAAGGCCAAGACATAGGTTTCATACTGATTGATGAGGATTTGAGCTCTCCAAGCTCAAATTTGAGAGAGACTATTTAGGAGCAGAAGGCGGAGATTGACACATTGACCGTCAAATTGCAGAGAGCCCAATGGATCATAAATTACCTGGAGCAGCGAAACAAACAGTTGGAAGATCATCAAACAATCATGGAGTTGCGAAACATCCGTGAGAACCGGTAAGCTGCCCAAAGAAGCCAAACTGAGATGACATCCATTGAGCGGGAGATTGAGGCTGATAGAGATACTTGGCTTGAGAGGGTAAATATTCATCTTGAGAAAATTTTGGAGAAGGAAAACAAGGAAAATAACATGCTCAGGCACATGAAGAACCATTATTGGACGTGAAATCATGTTTGCAAAGCAAGGATCAAGATCCTGAAAGAAAGACTAAAAAGGGCACTAAAGCGTCGTAAAAGGCATGATAGACTCCAAATTTTGGCCGAAGATTCTTTGGCCCAGCATAGCACTTAATGGTGGACATTCAGCCCAAATTTCAAGAAATTTGGGATACTTTTTGTCAATTTTGAAATTTTTGACCTTAAAACAGATTTTCCTGCCCGACGTGTAGCGGCACTTGGCGCGCGCTTATAATTGGGAGCTCCTTTTGAGGAAAAACTTGTATTTCTAGATTTTTCATCAAAATTCATGCATGCCTACCCATTACCTAAGGATTTTGACAAGTTTTGGGTTTCTTGAAGGGTCAAAAACACCCTAAAAATGGCCTTTCTGCCACCTTTTGGACACACAGTAAGCAGTGTTAGGAGATTGGAGTTTTGGAGGTGTAAATGACAACCAAATTAAGAAATTCTACTTAGGGTGGAGAGTAGACAGGCAGATATTTCTAACGAGCTATCCTTCACTCAATTTGGACTTCGGTAAGGCCCTCAAAATCAGCCTCAAAGTGGCACTACGCATAGATATTTCAGGCGCGGCGCATTGGGAAATTTGGCCTATTTTTCACTCAGCAGCTCAGTTTTTCACCTAGTTTTGGCCAGTTTGACTTTTTTATCGTCATATGTACAGCTCTTGATGTAAATTGATGTAATTTCATGACTTTGATGTAATTTTGGCACATTTTTACTCATTCAAGTAGATTCATTTACCAAAAAGTGAAATGTAACTGAATGAATCAGTTTCCTATCTTATAGAGGCACGCTGTTTCATTGCCTATTTTCCAGTTCTTAGTTTATATCTTGTTGAAAAAGCTCCTAGAATGGTGATATCGACCCCTGGAGGCATGGGGATGAGCTAGGCTGGTCTATATCTTGTAGTTCTTCAGTCATTTTCAGGGTTGGACACTTGGGATTGCTTGGCACTTCATTGTACATTTCATCTCTGCAATTTTTGGAAAAGGAATAGACCAGGGTTGGCAGCAATTTTTGGGATCCATGTGGCTCTATGTTTTGATGCTGTGTTTCTCTCTGTGATTGTAAGTTCACTGATGTTTTATGTGTATCATTTCCCTTCTCTTTTCTTCTTAAATTAAACAAAAGAGTGATCAAGGTGGAATTCATTAGATTGCTTTGCTCTGCCTTGAGTTTTGTTTAATTTTCCATGTTTTCATCTATTTGAAGAGGATTCTTGAAGCTTCCTTCCCCCTTCAGCTCCTCACCAGTCTGAGCTATCCATTCATTCAATCCAAAGCATCAAAACAATTGCCTTCCTTGCCCCATTCAAAACTCTGCAAAAACTAGGCCTCATCCCCAGACCCAAAATTGCCTTTTCCTTTGATTCCAACAAAAACCCCCAAGATAAAAATCAAAATCCTTTACTTATATACCTAGCCTAAAATCAGCCTTTATTTCAATTCATCTCAAGCCTTATTGATTATGTTTGCTGAGATTGAACTGAAGAGAGCCCTCTCCTGATCTGGTAGGGCTAGCTACCAGACTGAGCGTGGTTTGATGTTACCCTGAACTCTACCTTCTTTCAGCCTGAGGTAGATTTAGGTAATAACATGTCCATTGGGCTATGGAGTCAAAATCAAGCAAACAAGACTGGGATCAAGGGAAAAAAGGTCAAATGTCTTCAGGGAAAGATAGATAACCCTTGGAGATCTTGGAAATTTGTTTTTGTGAGGTCGTATGATCAGGATAAAGGGCACTTACGAATCCTTAAATCTGGAAAAGGAAGTAGTAGGAAGAGGTCAAACAAGAGAGGGAGAAATTAAGGGTTCCCTACACTAGAAATCAGAGGAAAACATATAAATGATAACTAGTTAAAAACAAGGCGATTTTAAAAAATCCTGTAGCAATACTCCTAGTTATACATTTAGATTTAGCATAAACATAAATGGATGCATGTAATAAAGAAAGGAAACAATGACAAGTAAAGAAAATACTTCACTCCAAATAGCTCATCACAGGAATCCTGAAGTATGATGCCAATTTTCTTTGATCCAGCCCACTACTCGAATTTTTTACAAACAAAGCTTTAAAGTCCAAGAAGAAATGACTATAACAATCCCAGCAATTTTATTCCACCAAAATACTTCAAAGGGTGAAGTATTTATACAAATTCTAAAATAGAATATCTTGAAAAAATATCAAGATTGGTTTACAAATATCTCCAACTATTTTACATAAATAGAACTTAAGTAAAGGACACTAAAAAATAATGCATCTATTTGGCACTATTTTTTATGGATAGGTGATGATAAAGAGGAGAATTCGAATTTGATCTCAACTCTTAGTTTATGATGAGGCATCCAAGTCACTAACTGTCTCCTTTCTTTGTGCATCCTACTAAAGAAATTCTGCAAACTTGGGGTCCAATTATACCTTTTTATTTATCAATCCGAAATCTATATGTAAAAAGTGAAAGAGGTTATTGTAGATAAATATGTTTTTGAGATAAATCTCTCTCAGTTCCCTAAAATTCTTCTCTAGCTATTCACAATAGGCTCTGGAAAAAGATGTGTAAAACAGAGTTTTCCACAGTCTGAAATATAGGCTATAAATATGTGCATGTATCTCTCATTATTTAACACCTGTGAAAAATGTGAGATAGGTTTTTGTAGATTGGTCTCTTAGAACAAAAACCTCCTTCAGTTTTGTAAGATGTATTTATGATTGGCCATAATCATCTCTACAAAATGATGACTTAACAGGAATTTTCTGTAAAAAGTGCTTTCAAATATTGTTTAATATTTACAAACCCATAATGGTTGTTAGAAAAGTGAGAGAGGTTTTTGCAGTTGGAAATCTTAGGAACATAAAACTCCTTCCGTTTGGAAAAATTCATCTTGGATTTTCCACAATAGTTTCTGCAAAACTATTACTTAAACATGGAATTTCTGCAAAAATGTCCCTTCTTGCTCTGCTTTCATCTTTTAACCTTACTGTTCTTTTAACTGTTTTTACTTTCACTTTGGATAAAATTCATTGTTGTTGAAATTATTTTCATATTTATTTACCATTTACTATCTCTGTATTTACTTTTACTATTTACCTTAACTTCTCTGTAACTTTGTTTGATTTGACTTTCTCTAAGCATATAAATTTTGCTTTAACACAGTGTCTTTGACTATTTTATTTTCACTTTATCATGTGAATTGTTACTTTATTACAGACTTTAACCTTTCTTGTGAGTTATTTATTCCTAGTACCATGACTATTGAATGTATATTTTCGTTTTTCGTCTTTCATTACAAAAAGCCATTTTTGTCTTTCACGGAGTGACTGTTCTTTAACTGCGGTGCTGAATGTTTGAAAAAACATTTTGAATTCCACTACTTGTAATTATTGAGATAAAACATGTCAATAACTAATATTGATTGTTTTATCCAATTCTCCTTTCTAATGACCTTTAAAAAAATCAAACGATTTGTTAATAGGGTGTGTATTTTGGTCATCTAACCTATTATCATTAGATGGAACCAACTACATCATGTAAGACAATTTATAAAATAAAATTTCTTTCCTCATAAATAACAGTAAATCTTGCTTTATTAAGTTGTTTATGGTCAACAATGTTATAAAGAAATATTAAATAAATATACATTTTTTTTTCCTCAAGAAATAATTAGTTAAACAGTAGTTTAATTAATATTTTTGGTTATATTTAACCCAAAACAAGGAAATTAATTAGATAAATCATTATTTATCTTATTATTTTCTAAAAATAATTGTTTAAATCTTATTTAAATAATATTCTTTGTTAAATATGACTAATTCACCCTTAAATAATTAAATAAATCATTATTTATTTGATTATTACTCAACCATATCCTTAAAATAATAAATAAACCATTTATTTATTTATTATTACTTAATCACATCCTTAAAATGATAAATAAATCATTTATTTATTTATTATTTACAAATAAGGGGATTTGACTCAAGTCAAATTCCTTTTCCCTCCAACAAATATAATAAAATATTCCATAAAAGTTGGATCTAGATTTGGTTAATAATATTTTAGTTATGCACCAATCTCTAGATTAACTCAATATTTTGTTATAAATAGAAGGGTTTTCCCTTTCATTTATCACTTTTTGTTGCCTAAAGATCACTCTGGATCTCAACACTTGGTCTAGCTATTGATCCACAATCATAGCCATACTTTTCCATTTTTGTCTGGGTTTTCTACACCATCAAGAGAGAGAATTTCTAAATCTGAAGTGTTGTGGACTCACAAGAACCCATCCCATTGAGGAGAACAGGGAACACCCTCTTGTGTTTTTCTCCCAGATGCCATTAATAAAAATATTCATTGGATATATTCTTGTCTTGTCTATTGGATCTATGGAGTAAATATTATTTTTCTACTGTTTAATATCTTATAATGCATAGATCTATATTTTTGCAGCATTTGTCTTGATCATCTAATTATAGATCTGAAGATATTAGCAGCCATTTCTTCTATTAGGGTTGTAAGTTATGCACAGCTAAAGTGGTATTTTTTCGTACACTTCGAATCAAGATTAATACTAACAACTGGCGACTCCACACAGGTTTACCATTACGACTACTGTCATTTTTCTAATCCTTGCATATCTAGCTACTTCAAACCCTAGGATTTTTCTTCATCCACTTGTTTTGCTTATTCTTGATTTTGTTTTTAACCCATAAAACCCTAAAACAATAAAAATTCTAACTTTCGAGTGTTTTCGGACCCATTGCGTAGGTGACAGACATCAACCATAGCTGAGACGACAAATTTTTCTGAAACCTGCCGCCGAGAGTGCCGGAAGTGTAGGTCGTACTTTTCTACACAAAACTCGCAACCTTGACCTCCAGGGTGCACTTTACAGCCCAAAAATTGCGACCTCTGCTGAAAATAGGCCAAAAACTGTGACCTGGACTTTCTGTAGGGATTTTTCTAAAAGTTTTCTTGGTATTGCTAAGCCTTTGTTCAGGGTTGTCTGACCTCTATCTCCACCCATTTTGGACCTATAATTGTTCTGTTTCACTCAACTAAGTGGGAACCTAGCCCCCTAGGGCTTCAGTACCCTCCACTTTTTGTGGAAGAGTGTTTGCTGTTGCAGGTTGTCTGAAATTTCAGAGTCTTAAGCCATTTTTTCAAATCTGATACCTCATCTTCAGATCCACTTCAGATCGGCTTGTTATATATACAAATCACCTCATCTAGATTTGTTTGGGTTTTCCTTTAGGGTACACTCTGCTTCCCTCCTGGAGATAGCCTTTCAACCACCTCTTGTTACAACAATTTTCCTCTGATTTGTTGTTGTTTTCTGCACCACTTTCCAGCAGATTTTGTCTTTTAGATCTTTTTCCTCTTGACCCTAGATCTATTAGCATTTTTTAGTGTGTTTAGATTAGTTTTTTACTCACCTATAGACTAGTTGTTGAGAGACCAGCCTCCTTGGGTTTGGAATATTGCATTATCAACTGTTTATTTTTTGTTTTGCAGGCCTATATATTGACATTTGCAGGTTTATTTACAGCTATACAACACATTTTTTCTTTTTCCCTACAAACGTTTGGGTTTAAAAATTAAAATTTACGCACTTTTACACACACACCCTAAGTGAAAAATGGCTTGGTTAACACCACCAAGAAAAGACTCTAAAACATTGAAATCATTTGATCCTGCACCTTTTTGCCCTTGTTTCGACATTGTAATCACTTGATCCTACACCTTCTTTCCCTTGTTGGCCTCTTTTTCCCTTCTGTCGTGTTTGTTTCATCGCCATTGCACCACCAAGGTGATTATCCTGGAGACTTCTTGGCCTTCATCCTCAGTTTCCGGTTGGAAGACTTACACCTCCACATAGAGTTTGAGTTAATCCTCTACCGACTCCGCACACCGACTCTTCTTCTGGTCCTTCGGGTTCTCCTACTCGTTCCGCCTCCGTTTCCCCCCCTAACACCTTCACTATGTATGATGCAGGACCTAATGCTAGTGGTAACCCTGGCCCTCCCGCCGGAAATACCCCTAGTGGGATCACCACGGACACTACCCCGGCAGCACCCTTGCTCCCTTTCATGGTAGGCCTCAGCCTCCCCAATTTTGACCAGTTAATAAATGACCCTATACACCATGATGCTAGTTGGCCTGATATGCCAACAAAGCTCCCTTCAGACATACCAAAGTTTAAAGGTCTTGCTGGACAAGATCCTTCAAATCATGTTTGATATTTCCACATGTGGTGTTTGTCTAATTCCATTACCAATGACTGTATTCGTCCTCGGTTGTTCCAACGAACGCTTACAGGCGAAGCTTCTAAGTGGTATGTAGATAAGGCCCCCTCCTCTCATACCGCCTTTGCGACTCTGGCCCGGGCTTTTTTGTCTTATTTCTATCTCCCCCTACGTTACAACACTGGTACCGAGCTCTTGACCTCTTTCCGTCAATCATCTGCGACCCGCATTTCCGACCATGTTCAGGAATGGCAGAGAAGAAGGAGCCTATGTCGAGCCCCTACCTTCGAAGACCGTGTCTACATGGATTGGTTCCTTAGGACTCTCTTTCCGCCTATCGGGAAAGACGTCGCATTACACTTTCCTCAAACCGAAGAAGCCGCTCTCCAAATTGCGTTAAAATATGACCTGTTATACACTCAGTCAGGTTATGTTTATATCATTCTACCTGATCTTCCCAGACCTGGTGGTGCCAATGCACTAGGGGAATCTCATGTCGCCAATAGTATCATTGGAGCTCTCTTTAATCCGTATGCTCAACCTCCTATGGGCTATGGTTTCTCTCAGGACGGGGCCAGCACCTCCGGCACTTTTCCCCCTCCTAGTAGCACGTATCCAGGATACGGCATGTCTCCTCCTTTTTCCCAACCTCCTGTTTACCACACTACTACCCAACCTCTTCATAATCTGTATTCAAAACCTGGTTCTCCATCTCTTCCAACATTAGCACCTTCTCCTCCCTTTCCTTCTCAACCCCCGCAACATCAACCACCACCCCCTCCAGGGCAGGTGTACGCACAACAGGGCATGACTAATCCTCCTCCCTCAAAAAGGAAGAGGAAAGGCAATGAAAATCAAGCTGCCTCTAGTAATCATGGACCTAATCAATGTAATGCTCCTTACACCACAAACCAGAAACAAAGCACTCAGCCCAAGCGGGACAGGTCTCTTCGTACGAACAAGCCCTATTCTTGTTGTGGTGTTTATGGTCATCATATGCATGATTTTCCTCTTCTGCCACAAATGTGACAACTATGGGAATCTCAAGAATAATTGAGAGGACAGCAAGCCATCATTTCCATTCCTCCCAGTCCTGCACCTAGTCAGCTGACTGTACTTACAGATCATTTCCCTCAACAGGGATTTGTGGCTACCTAACCACCCGAAGGACAGGTGGCCACTCAATCTCTTCCATCTGGTTCCCCTGATTACCATATTTTCATGATGTCCTCTGATCGGCCTTCTAAACCTTCTTCTCCTGGCTCTTCACCTTCAATTGGTACTCATGACCCCCTTTACCCTCCTAGAAAGGCTACTCCCGACCTCAAACATCTTGGCATCATCCCACTTGGTTATTACCCCTCTGGTCAGATACTGTTCCTAGCTCCCCCAAAGGAGTATATACATTACATGTTATGGCCACCCTCTCTCTTCCTAACCTGACACTTGGGATTCCCGTCTTGTACCTCGATCCTCCAATCACTACCCCGCTTGTTCAACCTAAACGTTATCTCGCTTTGACCCCAGTTCAACCGGTCCCTATGAATTCTCCTGCTGCAACAGTGCCTCATTCACCTCAACAGGAACCACCTCCCGTTGTGACCGCTTTGGGTAAGAAGGGCAAAGCTCGCAAGGGGGCATCAAAGGATAAGGCTACCCCAACAAACCCTGCCCCCTCTCGGCCTCCAAAGTGTACCATCCAGTGTGCTTTATGTGACGGTGTCAGCCACGCCACCCATACTTGCCCAGAATTTCCTCACCTCAAGTCCATGGTCAATGAGTCATTTCCGGAATCTGATGTCACTATACCCGATTCAATCCAGAAACTCAAACCATTGCACAAAAATCACCCTTGTGCTTTATGTGATTTCCATGGTCATTACACTCACATGTGTCCTCGCCTCGAACAATATTGTTCCTCTTTAGAAGCCTTACGCCAATTCGAGGCCGAGCACCATGAGTCACTCGCTCCCTTATTTTCACATATTTCTTCGGCAACACCCGAGGACATAGATGCTCCCATTAATTTTTCCCCTTATAATGTTTAGATAATGGGGCCTTGGTCAGAATTCCACGATGAGACCTCCCCTGATGTTTTTCCCGACCTCCCTTGAGCCCCCTCCCTAGTCTCAACATCAGTGGATCCTTTTTCCACTCACTCTCCCGCTACCCCTTGTGACGATGCACACAACCTCTCCTCTCATGATGAGGATTAAGGTTGTTTCGTCGTGTCAGGTGGTGTTTCTTCCATCAGTCACCCCATCTTCTATTACGATGATGGAATTATGGAAGCAGCGACCACTCCTGAATTTATCTACCCCCATTACATTGAACTCATGCATTCGAACCACATGCACCGTGTGGCCATTACATTGACACCTTGTTAGCCCCCTATAAATTTTTGACAAAGCAAAGTAGGGGGCTAGATTGTTTTTTGAGCCTTCAAGGAATGCATCTCTCTTGAAGACACATCATCCTTGAAGTCTCCTGTGCCTTTTCCTTTCATAAATTTCCCTCTGCTGACTCCCTTTATAAGGTCTCATTGATTACATAAATTCTGCTCCAAAAGGCCTACATTAACCCTTATATCCCTGCAGAATGTCCCTTTCATCTCTTCGTCATTTGTCAAAACCCCTTTTCTTTACCCCAAAATCACCTTCGTAATCCTTCTAAACCTATCCAAAAATTCCCCCTTTATGGTCCCCTTAATCTCCCCAAATCCCCTTGAAAACCCACCTTTACCCTTTGTCTAGCCAAATTCTCACCTTCATTCCCTATCGCTGCCCTCCTTTGGCTTTAAAATTCACCAAAATGGGTTAAAAACCAACTTTAACATTATAATAGGGCTAGCACCTTTCAGCCAGCCCCTCGGCTTTTCTTCCACCTTGTGACCTGGGTGCCGAAACCAGGTGCTAACCAAAAAAGTGCTTATCTCAACTGATATCGGAGGCAATATCAACCGTCGATCAGTGCATATCGGACGGTCCCCGTCAACTCCGCAGGCACCCATCATTCTTCACATTCACCTCTCCAATCGCACCATCGTCGTCTATTTACCCGCATATCCGACGGTCCTCAGTACATCCGTCCCGGTGGTCCCCACCGCAAACACTATTCACAAGCCTGGTGGTATCTATCGCACCGCCTTTGGGCGGTAGGCGGTATTTTCCCACTGCCCAGCGATTCCACTTAGCATTCGACATGTGGCTCTGACACTGTTCCAAAACCGCTACCTCATCGCACTATATCGTTCATCCCCGGATGCGTAGCGATATCGTTGTGAGTCGTCAAATCCGTCATCTCCCATCCAATGGTTATCGCTCAACAGAGTTGCGCGGGGTTAATCCAAGGTCACTGTACTCCTGGCCCACCGTTCATCGCCCTCCAATGCCTCTTCAACCGTCGATCTCCTTTGAGATCTGACGGTCCACATTTGTTTTCCACGCTGTTGACCTTTCCGCCATCGCCCGGTCCCGCCACGTCACCCCCACATGTATCCACCGTACATCCGCCTATCCCATTGCATATACTTGTTCAAAGTTGAGTTTGTTAAGGTTTTTTCATTCAAATTTCCTCTGCGCTCCACCAACCTTCACCAAGGCTTCCCTCCATCATTCCTCTGCATTGTTCCGCCATTTCACCAGCTACACGATCATTTTCATCATCCGCACTGCATCCACCACACCCATTGTTTTCTTAACCTGTTTTTGTGTTTTGCAGGGTTCCAAAGAGCCAAAAAACTGCCATGGTTCAATTGTACTATTGTAATAGCGTGTTGCGCAGGGAAGGTTGAATTTGGAAGCTGGTACTACAATGAAAATACTCGGAAAGGTAGCGGCGGCATAAATATTATCCCAGGACAGTTCCATCTCCGCAAGAAACCTATCCGGTGCCATTAAAGCACAGATTTCACAGATCAAGACATTTATGAAGTGGCAGAGAAATACCAGCTAGTGATAAACCAGTTCAACGAAGATCTTTGAGCCTTAATACAGGGATTTAAAGGCAAAGCACCAAATCAATGATGTCATGAATCACACAGAGTGTGCAGCATATAGAAATTCATGTATATCAGGGTTTGTACACCAGCATAATGTTTTCCCTGTAAAGGACAGAATTCCCATACAGATTTTATTCTATATCATGTTCCTAAAGGATTTCCCACCCTCACAACGGTCCTACGATATCAGTAACATTAGCTACACAGCATGGCAGACTTGAATCATTGATTTATTTTTCTTCAAATCACCAGAAGTACTACAGAGCACTGCAGCCAAAGTACATCAGAGACATACCTGAAGTTAATGGAAACCTGAAGAAGATCATTCGTTCACCCAAAAGAGTTCCAGAGATAAATGCACAGAATTTATACAGAGTGGGCTTCGGCCTTCTACCTTTCCTGAGTGTTAATGTTGCATTTAGTTTTTCACCTACCTTCTCTGCTCCACTGGAGCTATAAATTCATGAAGAAACTCATTATAAAGGTTGTTGATGAGATATTAGAGAATTGCAAGCTTTCTCTTGAGGCATGCTCACTGTGTAAAGTTGTAAGATAGGCTGAGGAGTATGTTTTCAAACTGATTTCTAACTATTGGCAAATGTTGTACCTGATTGGTGTTTCTCTTAATATGACAAGAACATTTCTTTGTATCCTGATCTAAAGCTGCGGTGATGTTTTTATGTCTCTGTGTTTTATTTCATTCCATTTCAATTCTTTTGGCTTGCATCAGAAATCTGGCATAGGATTTTCCCTTGTTAGGCACCCTATCCTTCTGCTCTCCTTGCCTAAATGTTTTCTGCTAAATGTGTTATCTAAGAATTAGTTTCAGTTAATTTAACTAGTGTAGTGGATGTTATTTCCTGCTAGCTTATGTATGAGTTAATGAATCTGCTTCTTAGATGTTCTTGTTAGAGTTTAATTAAATGAATTGGGAACACTGGGAGTTTAGGACTCTGTCTCTGTCTCACTAGGATCCTTTTCAGTTAGTTAAACCTTTCCAGGTTCCCTCAGTTTTTTCCTCGCCTTTCTTTGAAGAGTTGCCTAAGAGTATGTCCAAGTACGTCTGGAGTTAAATGACCTCTGACCTGATCTATAGACAGAAATTGGTTTACCCTCATTCTTTCACTCTCTTCCCTGATTGTTTCACTCCACCTATCTTTTTAGGATCTAATGCTTTAGATGACTAGCACAACTGAAAGCCTGCATATTGAACAACAAGTAAACCCTTTCTGACTCCATTTTCCCAATGGTCTTGAATACTATCTGAATTTATCTCTCTCTGCCTAAAATATTCTTTGCCTTGCCTTGTCTCATATTGAAACCTTCATTCTTTATTCCCAACAACCAAATCAAAACAGATCAAACAAAACCTCGAGCCTTATAACTAGCCTAACATCTTAACATTTGAACTTTAAAGATATATACCCTTGACAATCATAGAGAGATCCCTCTCTAGACCCAGGAGGGCTAGATCCTGAGGTCTGAAAGTGGTTTGATGTTGTCTCATCTTTTGGTCTTTCCAATCTGGCCAAAACATGGGAACCCCAACATAATGGTGACTCCGCTGGGGAATTTCTGAGTTTTTCCTCACCTTACTATATCATAAGCCTCAGAAAGCCTACAATCTCTGGTTAGGTTGGTAGTTAAACATTCCTATTCACAGTTCAACCTCTATACCATTTGTTGTGTTCTCCCATACTCTTGGACAGAGTCTGGAAAGGGCCAGGTAGCCTCCAGATCTCACACTCTTTCAGAGGTGACATATCTGGTAAATGCCCTCCCAGTCAATCTCTGGTTAGAGTTTTCTATGTTTGGAAGATATCCTTGAAAGGGGACATATCATAAGCACTGTGGTGGATAGTGTACCCTCCTGAAACATCCTAAAACATTCCACCTGGCGACTCCACAATTCCTAAATGATTTAAAGACTCCACTGGTGATTAGTAGGCCTGCTGATTATCTTGGTTCACATTAGACTCCACTAGGAGACCAGCCTCCATAACAACATCAACCACAGTAGAAGTAAACAGTAGGGTTAATATGCTTGGTTAAAAACAACACTCTGGCTTACAGAACCATTCATACAAGAGCTTACCCTAACCCAGACCCACCTGAAATAGTTGACAATCCTGAGAGCATCCTCAAGATATCTCCTACACCCAAACAATCAACTATTTCCAGTCACATCCGTAGAGCTAACTCTACACCAGAAAACTTTACAGCTCTATCAGACCCGCTTTGTGATCTAGGCACTCAAAATAGCTTACCAAGAACTAGGTCATTCAGTGTTCTATACCAGCCAGACTTTGAGTTTCCTGGTTCACCACCTCGAAGTGGTAAACACCTTGGGAATAGACAGTCCCCTCCATCCACACCCCCTGACATACACTTTATTCAGAACTTGAGGCTCAGTCATCCTAAATCTGCTCATCAAAATTCTGCTGGTCCTAATATCCCTGTCATCCATATACCAGCTGCCCAAGTCAACCGTTTACCTCATCAAAACATCATCATGGCAGCATGGTATGTACCTCTGGTTTTACCCCAGCCTCTAGTACCCTTACCGAATGATTATCAATCAAAGATCCCACACTTCACTGCAAAAGAGTCCATCACAGCCCAACAACATGTAGATAAGATGGAAGATTATTTTGACTACATGGAAATTGATGATGATACAGTCAAAATGAGAATCTTTGCCCAAATCTTAGGAGGTGATGTGAAGAAATGGTTTAAAAGCTTACCTCCGGGTAGCATTAATGCCCTCCCTGCCTTATATCAGACTTTTATCAACAAATGGGAAGTTAAGGCTAACCCTCACCAACTCCTAGCAGAGTACATGAGCCTTAAAATAAATGTAGGAGAGAGTGTCCATGATTACACAACGATATTTAACAGCATTTACAATGCTCTCCCTCCACATATGAAACCTCCCCAAGGTATGGCCCTAGCGAAATACCCTGAAGGCTTTGATGCTGACATGGCCTATCAACTTAGGGATAAAGAGGACAACACATTGGAAGACATGCAGAAAGGAGAAGTGAATATAGAAGCCAAATTGATTGAGAAAAGGGCAAGACTGAGAGTTGAGAGGAGGGTAACATACATAGATGACAATGTAGCTTCCACATCTGAACCCAATTATGACCGTCTATCTAAAAACGTGGAAGAGCTACAACAAATGGTAAAAAAAATGGTTGTCACAGTTAGTAACCAAAACAGAAATCAAAACCATAACCAGAACCAGAACCTTACAAGAAACAATGCCACTCCCAACAGACAAAGAGAATCAGATCAGTAAGTTATTCCCCCATTCCAAGAGATTTTTCTTGATGAAGATGAGGGAATCATAGAAGAGTCTGAAGGGAACACAATAAATATCTTTGAAATAGAAGATTCAATCCATAACTGTTACTCAGAAGAAGATCAACCCTCACCCTCTTGTTGGGACGAGGAATGGTTAGAAACCGAAGGCTACAGGTTAGGATTTGAAAATACCATGATGCAGGTCAGAGAACAATATGAACTTAGAAGAAAAAAGAGCTAAGAAACTACCAAACCAAAAGCTTTTAAGGTCACCATCAAGAAGAGACCTGAGAAAACTTCTAAAGCAACTGTTGAAAGCAACAAATCAGTAGCTGAGAGTTCTAGGAAGAACAAAGAAAAGGACAACCAAGACACTGATACACAAGGCAAACAAACAAGCAGCACTGACACTGCAGTTAGTGCTCCTGATAAAACAATTTCCAACATTGTACATAATGAGAATCAGCACACTGATTCAGCCACTAAGGTGGTGACTAACAAAACAGAGTTGAACGTTCCAAAGAGTCAGTCCACTTTCAATTTGGAGAGTGAGATTGCAAAAATTAAAATCTATGTCCCACTCTCTGAGCTGGCCACTCAGGATGTATATAAAGGCCAAATTTTGAAAGAATTAAATTTAGGTGAGAACAGTGACACTGTAAATCTGAGTGATGATCAACCTGCCCTTCTGTTTGGTCCAAAGATAGAAGGAAAGTTTCAAGAAGGGGTAGTGCCCCCTTTTTATATTAGTCTTAATTTCCATGACAAGATTCTCCACAATGTAATGCATGATTCTGGGGCATCACACAACCTGATGCCTAAAGTAGTGATGGAAATATTATGCCTAGAGATAACCCGTCCCTATAAAGACCTATATTCATTTGACTCCAGTAGAGTAAAGTGTCTTGGTCTGATCAAAGATTTATGTGTGAGCCTGGCCCAGATTCCAGAAAAATGTATGGTCATGGATGTTGTTGTGGCAGATGTGCCACCCAAATATGGCATGTTACTATCAAGATCATGGGGAGCCAAGCTGCAAGGAACAATGCAGATGGATGGGGCTTATGCCACAATCCCAATCTTTGGACAACTTAGAAGACTGTATAGGGAAGCACAAATGAAATTTATGGTTAGTAGCCCTGAAAGGCCTGAAAATTATCCTCTATACTCTATACATACAGACCTGGATTCCTTTATCTTCTGTAATGATGAATCTTTGGGGGACCAGAATCTGAAAACGTAGATACAAGAAAAGGTACACATGATGGAACAGAGCCAATGGACTTTAACATAATGGCTACCCTAGACTCAGAGGAGGAAGACGCAGAAAACTTTGAACAGTTCACTGAAACAACAACGCAAAGTGAACCAGAAACAGAACACAATCATCCAACTAGTCACCTCTCTTCTTTCCACACCCATAACGAAAAACAAAATGAACCATAGCCTAGCGCAACTCCTATAATGCCACATGATGGCAAACCCAGCTGTAGGGAAGGAAGTGAAGATAAAATGGAAAATGAACCCTTGTGGGAAATGAATTTCGACGGGTCATGCACCAGGAGAACTACTGGGGCAGGAGTGTGGATACATAACACAGAGAGCGATTACGCAGAGAGCCATGCCTGCAACCTGCACTTCAAGTGTAAGAACAATATTTCAGAATATGAGGCTCTGATCCTAGGCTTAACCCTGTTGAAAAAATTAGGAGCCCATAGGATAACCGTACGTGGAGACTCTGAGCTGATTATTAAACAGGTGAATGGTGAATATACAACGAAACATCCTAGATTGAGAGCTTACAGGAATGACACTATGGATTTACTGAAAACATTTGTTGAATACGAATTAGTGTTTGTTCCTAGGAGTCAAAATGTTATTGCAAACGGGCTAGCTTGCCTAGATAGTTCCTACCCTAAGACTCCCAATGACCAACAGATCAGCATTCAGACCAAATTCAGACCTGCAGTGTCGGACAATGAAAAATATTGGCAGGTTTTTGAAGGAAATAAACAGATTGAAGATTTCCTGGTAGGTAGGAATGAGTTTGAATTTCCCGATTCAGACTCTAAATATGAAAATAGCTGCCTAAGTGAAGAATCCTCAGATGAGGAAGAGGCACCCTGTAACATAGAAATAAACTCTTTAAATGAACAGACTGGAAATCCAAACGAAAAATGTGAAAACGCGGATAGTGAAGAAGTAGAGGTGCTACAGACCAAAGATAGGAACCTACCTCGAGTTCTGGCCCCTCTAGAAGACCTTTTTGACTTTGATGATGTAGCAAAAAACCCCACTATTGAGCATGCAGACTCTGATGTGGAGGAATGCAACATAGGCACTGAAGACAAACCCAAGATGATCAAATTGGCTAAGTCCCTGCCTACAAACATGAAAAATAAATACATTGACCTATTCAAGGAATTCATTGATGTGTTTTCTTGGAGTTATGAGGACTTAAGGGCCTATGACACAAACATCATACAGCATAAGATACCCTTGAAATAAAATCATAAGCCCTTTAGACAAAAAATTCGTAGAATAAACCCAAAACAATTTTCTGCAGTAGAAAAAGAGATTAAGAATATGTATGAGGCAGACATAATTGTACCTGTGAGATTTTCCGACTGGGTATCAAACCTAGTGGCTGTGAGAAAGAAAACAGGGGAGATCAGGATTTACATAGATTTCAGAAATCTTAATAGAGCCTCACTCAAAGACAATTACCCTTTGCCTAATATGGAACATATTCTTCAGAGGGTAGTAGGCTCTAAAAGGATCTCCCTGCTAGATGGTTTTTCGGGTTATAACCAAGTCCTAGTAATCCCAGAAGACCAACTCAAAACAGCCTTTACCACCCCATGGGGTACCTTCATGTATGTGAAGATGCCTTTTGGATTGATGAACGCTGGTGCAACCTTCCAAAGAGCGATGGACATAGCCTTCTCAGATGAAATAGGACACTTCATAGTCATCTATCTGGATGACATAACAGTCTACTCTAAGACTGAGGAAGAACACCTAGAACACCTGAGAAGAATATTTGAAAAATGCATAAGGTTTGGTCTATCATTGAACCCCAAAAAGACTGTATTTGGGCTGCAAGAAGGAAAGCTTCTTGGCCACATTATATCTGAAAAGGGAATTAGGATAGACCCACAAAGAGTTGAGGGAATACTACAAATCACACACCCGAGAAACATCAAAGAATTACAGTCCTTCATTGGGAAAATCAACTTCCTTAGGAGATTTATCCCCAACCTAGTTGAACACCTTAGGAATATGACTAACATGCTGAAGAAAGGTGTAGGAGTTAAATGGACTATTGGGGCTAAACAATCTTCCGAATCAGTAAAACTTGCACTCACCCAAGCTCCTATTCTGATTAGCCCTAATTTCTCAAAATATTTTCTGATTTTTTCATTTTCCTCTCAGCATACAGTGGCTGTAGTCTTACTGCAGAAAAATCCAGAGGGAATGGAACAGCCAATTGCCTTTTTCAGCAAAGCACTCAGAGACGCACCCTTGAAATACAACATAATGGAGAAACAGGCCTATGCTCTGATTAAGGCTTTAAAGGACTTCAGGGTGTACATATTGCATTCCCACACCATATCTTATGTGCCTAACATAATCATCAAGGATATTCTGTCCCAAGACCCAGATGGGAAAAGGGGCAAATGGATTGCTGTGATTTTAGAATATGACCTTGAGATTAAACCCACCAAGCTGACCAAAGGCCAACGCTTAGCAAAATTAATGGCTGAATCAAATCTGCAAGCCCTTGACATTAACATGGTAGCTTCCTTAGATGAGCAAGAAGGATTGCCTGACCCCACTGTTGAGGAGAAGTTTCAGAACTCTCCTTGGTACTATGATATCCTTTATGTTCTCACCAACCTAAATGCCCCACTTGAACTGTCAAAGACTAAGGCCAGATTCATAAAAATAAAAGCCAGAAACTACTTCATTTTGAATGAAAACTTGTACTGGAAAAACCCAAATGGCCTATTGCTTAAATTTTTGCCTGAAACAGAGGCAGAAAGAATTAAACAATAATTCCATGCAGGAGAGTGTGGAGGCCACCTAAACTGGAAGGCCACCGCAAAAAAAATACTCAGGGCTGGCTATTATTGGCCCACACTCTTCAATGATGTCCATAAGATGGTAATTTCCTACCAAAAATGCCAGATTTTTGAAGGCAAGAGAAAACTCCTTCCCTTCCCATTACAACCCATCACTGTTGAAGGTCCTTTTATGCAATGGGGCCTAGATTTTATCGGAGAAATCCACCCTACTTCTTCTACACAACACAAATGGATCCTAACAGCCACAGACTACTTCACTAAGTGGATAGAGGCCATACCTGCTAGGAATGCTACAGATTCAGTCATCATTAGTTTCCTAGAAGGTCATATCCTCTCTCGGTTTGGCTGCCCAAGGAAAATAATCACTGATAATGTTGTTGCTTTCGGGTCCAAGAAAATGGTTGATTTTTGTCACAGGTATCAAATAGCACTCGTTCATTCAACTGCCTATTACCCTCAGGGTAATGGATTAGCTGAATCATCAAACAAGAGCCTGGTGATCATCATCAAAAAGTTGTTGGAAGAGAAAAAAATTCATGGCATAACAAGTTAGTACATGCTTTGTGGGCTGACAGGCTTACAACAAAGAAATCTATTGGCATGTCACCTTATCAGCTTGTCTATGGAACAAAAGCAGTGTTTCCTACCAGCCCTGGGGTACCAGTGATCAAGCTGGTCCAGGAGATTCGAACAGAAGAAGACAGTATGGTGAGGAGAATAAACCAGAAAATTCATCTCCAGCAAACGAGGGAAGAGGTCTACAACAAAGCAGGGAAAGTTCAGGAGAATATAAAGAAATTGTTTGAAAAAAGAACCAAAGCTGCTGATTTCAAAATTGGAGATAAAGTTCTGAAGTGGGACTCAAGGAGAGAGGACAAAGGAAAGCACAACAAGTTTGACAGTTTGTGGCAAGGTCCGTACATCATCCAGGCCACTGTGGGTCCAAATGCTTTCTTCCTACAAGAATTAGATAGTATAGAGCTGTTTGGGGGTCCTGTCAATGGCAGGATGCTCAAACACTACTTCTGCTGATTTCCAATTTCCAGTTCCCATTTCCATTGTACATACCATTGCAGTGTTTTATTTTCAAGAAAAAGGAAAAAAATGTTTCAAAAAACAGAGAGAAAGGGGAGGTTCATACATGCTCAAAACATGAACCTCTGAAGTGCAAAGGATTGGCTCTAATATGATCAAAACCTTAGCCAAGGAAAGTGAAGATAGCTGGTCCTAACATGCCCAAAATATGGACCAACAAAGAATAAAGAAGAATTAGCTCTAACATGCCCAAAACCAGAGCTGAAATGAAGAAAATAAGTGACTCTAACATGCTTAAAACTTGAGTCACAAAGAGAAGAAGGATACTTCAAGTTTCAGATTTCAAGCCTTCAAGGTTTTGTTTTCAGTTTTCTGCAATTTTTTTGTCCATGTTCAACCGTCTTTATGCCTTGAACCCACAGCAAGTCAGACAGTCTAATCCTGGATTGACTGTTTTTTAATTTCTGTCGTAGATTATAGAGAATAAATCTGCTGGACAGTTTAATCCCAGCAGATATTAGATTAGGTAGAGAAACACATGAGACCAACAGTCTAATCTGGTCTCATGGAGTAATAAGGGTAGAAATTGAATAGGTGTATTTTCTTGTTTGTAAAAAATGAATGATGTAAAGGGTCTGCAAGTCCAAATGCACCCTAGAAGAAGAAAAAATGCTAGGACTGTAGTGTGGGTAGGAAGATTAATTGGGAAAGTTTTTTAGCTAAATTTATGTCTTCACAATTGTGGCAGCTGAAAATCAAAGAAGAAGGTGGCTTAAGTAGCAGGCGTCTAGCCTACACCAAATATTCATCCTCTGAATTCTTGACTCCTTCAAGAAGAAGCCATCCCCATGTGGATCCACTGTTACCCCCCTATAAATTTTTGACAAAGCAAAGTAGGGGTTTAGATTGTTTTTTGAGCCTTCAAGGAATGCATCTCCCCTGAAGACACATCATCCTTGAAGTCTCCTGTGCCTTTTCCTTTGATAAATTTCCCTCTGCCGACTCCCTTTATAAGGTCTCATTGATTACATAAATTCTGCTCCAAAAGGCCTACATTAACCCTTATATCCCTGCAGAATGTCCCTTTCATCTCTTCTTCATTTGTCAAAACCCCTTTTATTTACCTCAAAATCACCCCCCTAATCCTTCTAAACCTCTCCAAAAATTCCCCCTTTATGGTCCCCTTAATCTCCTCAAATCCCCTTGAAAACCCACCTTTGCCCTTTGTCTAGCCAAATTCTCACCTTCGTTCCCTATCGCTGCCCTCCTTTGGCTTTAAAATGCACCGAAATGGGTTAAAAACCCACTTTAACAATATAATAGGGCTAGCACCTTTCGGCCAGCCCCTCGGCTTTTCTTCCACCTTGTGACCAGGGTGCCAAAACCAGGCGCTAACCAAAAAAGTGCTTATCTCAACTGATATCGGAGGCAATATCAACCGTCGATCGGCACAGATCGGACAGTCCATGTCAACTCCGTAGGTGCCTGTTGTTCTTCACGTTCACCTCTCCGATTGCGCCATCGTCGTCTATTTACCCGCAGATCCGACGGTCCTCAGTACATCCGTCCCGGTGGTCCCCGCCGCAAACACTGTTCACAAACCCGGTGGTATCTATCGCACCGCCTTTGGGCGGTAGGCATTATTTTCCCATTTCCCAACGATTCCACTCAGCATTGGACATGTGGCTCCGACACTGTTCCAAAACCGCTACCTCATCGCATGATATCGTTCGTCCCTGGATGCGTAGCGATATCGTTGTGAGCCGTCAGATCCATCATCGCCCATCCAACGGTTATCACTCAACAGAGTTGCGCGGGGTTTAATCCAAGGTCACCGTACTCCTGGCCCACCATTCTTCGCCCTCCGCTGCATCTTCAACCGTTGATCTCCTTTGAGATCTGACGGTCCACATTTGTTTTCCCCGCTGTTGACCTTTCCACCATTGCTCGGTCCCGCCACATCACCCCCACATGTATCCACCGTACATCCGCCTATCCCATTGCATATATTTGTTCAAAGTCGAGTTTATTAAGGTTTTTTCATTTAAATTTCCTCTGCGCTCTGCCAACCTTCACCAAGGCTTCCCTCCATCATTCCTCTGCATTGTTCCGCCATTTCACCAGCTACACGATCATTTTCATCATCCGCATTGCATCCACCACCCCCATTGTTTTCTTAACTTGTTTTCATGTTTTACAGGGTTTCAAAGAGGCGGAAAACCGCCATGGTTCAATTGTAGTATTGTAATAGCGTGTTGCAGAGGGAAGGTTGAATTTGGAAGCTCGTACTACAATGAAAATACTCGGAAAGGTAGCGGCGACATAAATATTATCCCAGGACAGTTCCATCTCCGTAAGAAACCTATCCGGCGCCATTAAAGCACATATTTCACAGATCAAGACATTTATGAAGCGATAGATAAATACCAGCTAGTGATAAACCAGTTCAACGAAGAGCTTTGAGCCTTAATACAGGGATTTAAAGGCAAAGCACCAGATCAGCGATGTCATGAATCACATGGAGTGTGCAGCATACAGAAATTCATGTATATTAGGGTTTGTACACCAGAAAAATGTTTTCCCCATAAAGGACAGAATGCCCATACATATTTTATTCTATATTGTGTTCCTAAAGGATTTCCCACCCTCACAACGGTCCTACGATATTAGTAGCATTAGCTACACAAAATGGCAGACTTGAATCATTGATTTATTTTTGTTCAGATCACCAGAAGTACTACAGAGCACTGCAGCCAAAGTACATCAGAGACATACCTGAAGCTAATGGAAACCTGAAGAAGATCATTCATTCACCCAAAAGAGTGCCAGAGATAAATGCACAAAATTTATACAGAGTGGGCTTCGGCCTTCTACATTTCCTGAGTGTTAATGCTGCATTTAGTTTTTCACCTACCTTCTCTGCTCCACTAGAGCTATAAATTCATGAAGAAACTCATTGTAAAGGTTGTTGATGAGATATCAGAGAATTGCAAGCTTTATCTTGAGGCATGCTCACTGTGTAAAGTTGTAAGATAGGCTAAAGAGTATGTTTTCAAACTGATTTCTAACTATTGGCAAATGTTGTACCTAATTGGTGTTGCTCTTAATATGAAAAGCACATTTCTTTGGATCCTGATCTAAAGCTGCGGTGATGTTTTTCTGTCTCTGTGTTTTATTTCATTCCATTTCAGTTCTTCTGGCTTGTATCAGAAATCTGGCATATGATTTTCCCTTGTTAGGCACCCTATGCTTCTGCTCTCCTTGCCTTAATTTTTTCTGCTAAATGTGTTATCTAAGAATTAGTTTCAGTTAATTTAACCAGTGTAGTGGATGTTATTGCCTGCTAGCTGATGTATGAGTTAATGAATCTTCTTCTTAGATGTTCTTTTTATAGTTTAATTGAATGAATTGGGAACACTAGGAGTTTAGGACTCTGTCTCTATCTCACTAGGATCCTTTTCAGTTAGTTAAACCTTTCCAAGTTCCCTCATTTTTTTCCTTACCTTTCTTTGAAGAGTTGCCTAAGAGTATGTCCAAGCAGGTCTGGAGTTAAATGACCTCTGACCTGATCTATAGACATAAATTGGTTTACCCTCATTCTTTCGCTTTCTTCCTTGATTGTTTCACTCCACCTATCTTTTTAGGATCCAATGCTTTAGATCACTAGCCCAACTGAAAGCCTGCATATTGAACAGAAAGTAAACCCTTTCATGACTCCATTTGCCCAATGGTCTTGAATACTATCTAAATTTGTCTCTCTTTGCCTAAAATCTTCTTTGCCTTGCCTTGTCTCATATTGAAACCTTCATTCTTGATTCCCAACAACCAAATCAAAACAAATCAAACAAAACCCCGAGCCTTATAACTAGCCTACAACTGATAGATCTCAAATTCCAACGGTCATCTTATCCTCTACAATTGTCGCAAGATTTAAGGCCTCCTCTCCTCATGACATTCACCACAGATCCACTGGAAAATAAGTGAATCTGGAAGGAAAATTCCTTATTAAAAGAAAACCCCTGATTTTTCTTTCGCTTACTGTGACCAAAATGTAGCTCAATCTAACGAACTGTCTACACCATTGGAAAGATCTCACCAAGCCCTCAAATGGGTATCTATTAGCCTTTTGTGATTTGATACTTCACCAGGACACATTTTGGCCAAGAAGTACCACTTCACCCTTCCTCAAAATCTAATTTCTTCACTTGCAACACTCGTACCAGGGCACCATGTGGCCCTCATACTTGTCCACACTCGTGTCGACTTTTTTTGTGAGTTACCATCTTGTACTCATGCTTTTATGGTCCCATTTGGACCCTTTACATATGTGGCAGCACCATCGAGTCACCCTTGTTTAAAGCATCTAAGTTGAGTCATCATTACTTCCATGGAGTCTATCCTGAGTCCCTTTACATCTTGCCATAGTCCTCCATTATTCATTTCTTGGTCCCTCTCTTGTGTCGCACATTATGGCCTTCAGACCCACTGTCCCCTATCCCTCATGATATTATGTCAGTCGCTGCCAGGTCATCCATGCCATTTATGCTCTAACAAGGGAAGTCATCCGTTTGCTACTCAGTCCCCACCATTTCATCATCATCATTGGTGTCAGTCTGTCAGTCACTCTACTATTTTCTCTCATGCCTTAGTTGAGGATCCCTTATTGCCTCACCTATGGCAGACCTCCTTCTGTCGACATCAACTCATTCATTCCAGAAGATAGGTCTAGAGGGCGGTGTACCTTCGTTCCAGCTTCCACTCTTGTTCGATGCCTCGGATCAGGCAAAGGGACTCCTTATTTCCCTTTGACTTGATTTTTTCTTAGCTCCGGCTCCTTTCAGCATGATCGAGATCCGTATGCTCGATGGTTCAGTGATGTAGCAACTGAAATCGGTGATTCCCGAGTGTGTGTGAGATGTCTCAACCCTCATGAGGGGGTGGCCCTATAGGTAGCCCCCCACACACTCAAATTACCTCTTCATTACAGCCTTCGATGCAGCTCCATACATTTGATGATGTCGGCCTTAGCCACTTGCAGTGCCTTTTTTGCATACATTAGTCAGATTTTCAGAGCCCTTTCCTGTCTTCAGGGGAATCTGGGTTGCATTTATATCTCATGTACTCAGATATTATTGTTCAAGTCCTGGCTATTATCCCAGGCATAATATGTATGTGGGATTCATTTTTATGTCATTCACCTAGCTCATTTTTATGCTAGCATATACTTAATTATTGCATTCCATGGTTTTCCGGCCGCCTTATTGTTTGTACTATTGCCTCGGCGGGCATAGGTATGCCTCCCCCGCTGCCTATAGCAGGTACTCACTCATTAAAAATACTTGTCGCACCTGCAAGTCGCCTCCTCAGGGTCTAGGTCTTTCAGCACTTTGGTTTACCTTATACTTCTCTCTCTTTGACTTCCCCTTCGATGTCTAGTGATTGAGTTCTTACAACGTACTTTGGTCATACGATTAGCTCCTAATGCTCGCACACTGGGGGGCAATCTCTTACACCATTTTTTGGTCATCTAACCTATTATCATTAGATTGACCCAAGTACATAGTGTAAGACCAATTTTACTCCATGTAAAATTGCTTTCACTATGAAAATAACTTAGTAAATCACCTTTATTAAGTTTTTTGTGGTCTAAACAGGAAACCCCATAAGGAAATATTAAATAAATATATATTTTTTTATTTTCCTCAAGAAATAATTAGTTAAACAATAGTTTAATTAATATTTTTGGTTATATTTAACCCAAAACAAAGAAATTAATTAGATAAATCATTATTTATCTTATTATTTTCTAAAGAATAATTGTTTAAATCTTATTTAAATAATATTCTTTGTTAAATATGGCTAATTCACCCTTAAATAATTAAATAAATCATTATTTATTTGATTATTACTCAACCATATCCTTAAAATGATAAATAAATCACTTATTTATTTATTATTACTTAATCACATCCTTAAAATGATAAATAAATCATTTATTTATTTATTATTTACAAATAAGGGGATTTGACTCAAGTCAAATTCATTTTCCCTCCAACAAATATAATAAAGTATTCCATAAAAGTTGGATCTAGATTTGGTCAATAATATTTTAATTATGCACCAATCTCTAGACTAACTCAATTTTTTGTTATAAATAGAAGGGTTTTCCCATTCATTTATCACCTTTTGTTACCTAAATATCACTCTGGATTTCAACACTTGGTCTATCTATTGATCCACAATCATACCCATACTTTTCCATTTTTGTTTGGGTTTTCTACACCATCAAGAGAGAGAAGTTCTAAATCTGAAGTGCTGAGGACTCACAAGAACCCATCCCATTGAGGAGAACAGGGAACACCCTCTTGTGTTTTCCTCCCAAGTGCCATTAATAAAAATATTGATTGGATATATTATTTTCTTGTCTATTGGATCTATGGAGTAAATATTATTTTTCTACTGTTTAATGTCTTCTAATGCATAGATCTAGATTTTTGCAACATTTTTCTTGATCATCTAATTTCATATCTGAAGATATTAGCAGTAATTTCTGTTGTTAGGGCTGTAATTTATGCGTAGCTAAAGTGGTTTTTTTTGTACACTTTGAATCAAGATTCATACTAACATAAACAGAGGTCTGCAAGAAGGATAATGGCTTTGATGAATTGGGAAGACTTATGAAATGAGTTTTGTTTTTGGAGGTTTAACTTTGTTGGCACTGAGTAATTGAGTGTAACAAATCGGGATTCTGAGCATTGGTAAAAGAATTTGAATCTTTCAAAGGGTTTCTACAACAAATACACTCTTTGAAGGTAATTAAGGTCTTTCTGTAGAGAAATAGGCTTCACAAAGTTCAATATTGACAGAAATAGCTCTTTTTGATGACAAGAAGGTTACTTTCTTTAGGAATACCTGCTTTCGCAGGTATTAGGTCTTGAAACAGGATTTCTGAGGCATCAGACATGATTTTCTAATGCCTATTGAAGGTTTTTTGGAGGTCTATTGGACGCCTACAGTGTTCTTGGCAACAATTTCAATGGCTTTTCTTTGAGTGTGAAAATGGTGTAATGGCGCTCGATTTTTGAGTCGAAAAAGCTTTGAAAAGGGACAGATAATGGAGAAAAGGGTTCAACTGCATGCAATATGAAGTTTTTATAATGTTTTAGGCTTAAAACAGTATCGGCATTGAATGCATGTCATATCATAGTAGAGGCGGTTTGGAGCGTGAGGCAGAAAACTATAGGCAGTTATCACACTAAGTAAGAATGTGTCTTTACTTAGGAAAAAAGGGGTTTTAATATATGAATGAAGGGTAAATTATGATAAATGTGGGTTTAACATAAGAACTCAATATTTTTAACTAGCCAGTCATCGAGCCTTAGGTCTGATCATAACAAAAGTTAGAGAAATGATCTGAGCCTCTTTGACTGATAGCTTAGAATACTGAATACTTATAGGGGAGGGGAGATTAGTGATTTTTCCCATTGATGCTTTATTACATGATTTCCCAACTGCTTTCTACCTACCCAACTTTATTTCTAACATTTTTTCTTCATTTTGTAGGTGCATTTAGACTTGCAACCTTAAAATATTTTTCTTTCAAAACATAAAACTATCTAAGTCTACCTTATTTCATCCAAGGGCTCAGATTAAACTATTGAGCTCCTCATTATTCTCTACCTATATACTGATTTTTCAAGTTTAAACTGTTTGACAAATATTTATTCTCTATCTGAAACATGAAATTGAAAACATGAAAATTTAATATTAAACTGTTTAACTGATCATGGATTATGACATTTATTGACACTCTGCACATAATCATTATTATTGCAGTAAAAGTAAAGCAGTGGCACTTGGACTTGCTCACTTTCAGGTCTTATTTTTATCTCTTTTTTCTTTTGGGGTCTACATTTTTCTAAGTCCTTTGATCTTTCTTTTTAGGACTTTTTACCCTCTTTTTGGCTTTTTTATAATTTTTTCATTTTTTAAAAATATGGGAAAACAACTTGCAGAAAGCAAGGTGTGTACATATTTACAAGACTATCAAAGTCAATTCAAAATTATGAATCCTATATTTATAGGACCCTAACATAATGATAGTGGTACCAATGATTTAGATATTTAGCTTGTAGAAGGTGAAGATATTTCAGAGTTAACAAATAGTGTACAAGCAGTCTTGAAAGAAGAAAATGAAAATTATAATTTCGAAAGCTTGCAGCCAAGCACTTCAGAGAAAAAGAAAGAAGAGTTGCGATAGGTATTAGTTGAATCAAGGAAAATTAAATAACATATTGAGACAACCGATCAGAAAGAAGAAAAATTTTAGCCCACGGAATTTTAGTTTTGTGATGATGAAGAAGGTATTTGGACCATGGATTTCGATGGTTCTTTGGGAAAAGATGGAGTTGGCATAAGAATCTTGATTTGTATCCATGTACATCAGTTAGAAAAATTCCCAAGGAATGTAATATTATGTTTTTACAAGATAGGCTTTCATTTCTCTAACAACGAAGCGAAATATGAGGCCTTCATCACCGGTCTCCGAATTTTGAAAAGGCTAATAACGAAAAGAATCACAATATATGAAAAATATGAGTTGGTGATAAAGCAAGTAAAAGAGGAGCACCTGGCCAAACATCCTAGGGTGAGTGCTTATCGTAATGCTTTTCTTGATGTTTTGAAAAAATTTCCATAGTATACATTGTCTTTGATTCCTAGAAGAAAAAATTTCATGGCTGATTCACTTTCCACAACGGCTAGTAATTTTAAGATTCCCATTCATTCTACTAAAAAGTTTGAAATTCATGTGAAGCATCACCCGACTATCCTAGAAAATCCCAGATATTGGCAAGTATTTTGGGATGACAAACAGATTAATAACTTTCTGCAGATGGAAGAGGAGTTTTATAACTCTCACATTGATGAAATGTATAATGAATATGATTAGGTAATTGAGGTTTCTGAAGTTGAGGTGCTACAGTTGAAAGACAACAACATTCCAGGAGGTTTAGTGCCTTTGGAATATTTATTAGATCATGATGATGTGTCAAAAAATCCAATGATTGTCCCCATAAAAACATGTGTCGAAGATGTGAACATTGGTATAGCAAAGAAATACAAAATGGTCAAGCTATCAAGATCCTTGTTCCCTGAGTTGAAAGGTAAATATAAAACTCTCTTGAAGTAATTTTCTAATTTGTTTTCTTGGGAATATTCAGATCTAAAGGTGTACAATAAATATACCATATAACACACCATCCTAATCAAGTTGAATCAATAGCCTTTCTGCCAGAAGTTGAGGAGAATCAATCCCAAGTTGCTGCCATCGATCGAAAAATAGGTAAATAGAATTTACAAGGCTGGTATCATAGTTCCTGTTTGATTTTAAGATTGGATGTCTAAGCTTGTGCTGGTAAGAAAGAAGACAATAGAGATTTGTCTCTGCATAGATTTCATAAATTTCAACAAGCTGTCATTAAAGGATAATTATCCTTTGTCAAAGATGGACCACATCTTGTAGAGGGTTGTTGGAGCTTCAAGGATGTCACTTCTTGACGGATATTCAGGATACAGCCAGATCTTGGTGCATGAATATTACCAAGATAATACAACATTCACCACGCCATGGGGTGCCTTCATGTACGCCAAAATGCCATTTCGGCTCAAGAATGCAAGGGCTACTTTTCAGCGGGCTATGTAAATCGCTTTCTCAAATGAGAAGGATGTGTTTCTTGTAGTTTACCTTGATGGTGTCAGGGTATTTTCACCGTGAGATGATGATCACTTTCACCATTTGAGGATAGTATTTCATAAATGCATAAAATTATGCATCTCGCTGAATCCAAAGAAAAGTTTATTTTCCATGGAGGAAGGCAAATTACTTGGTCACATTATTTCAAAATATGGTATTCACATTGATCCCTCCAGGATCTAAGCAATTCAACAATTGGACTTCCCATGGAACAAGAAGGAGATCCAGTCTTTCAATGGAAACATCAATTTTTTTAGGAGATTCATCCCCAATATCGCTGAGCACCTTAGAGATATGACCAATATGCTAAAGAAGGAAAGCGAGGTAAGATGGTCAGAACATGAAAAAAATTCATTTAATTCAGTAAAAGTTTCTTTAACATGTGCTCCCACATTGATCAACCCTGATTATACTTTATATTTCATAATATTTTCATTCACTTATGAGCACTCGTTGGTTGTCGTACTAATGCAGAAGAAATATTCCAAGACAGGGAAACCAATTGCCTTTATCAAATGCATCATAAGAGATGTAGCACTAAGATATAACATAATTGAGAAGCAAGCCTTAGCCTTGGTGAAGCGCTGAAGGAATTCCGGATATATATCGTACATTCTCACATCCTAGCCTATGTTCCAAATGCAACGGTAAAAGATGTGTTGATGCAAACATATCCAGAAGGAAGGAAAGGAAAATGGATTGTAGCCATGGTTGAGTATGATTTGGAGATAAATCCAACAAATTTAATCAAGGGACAGGGTTTGACAAAGTTTATGGTGAAATCAAATCTACATGTGTTGGATTTAAATCTAATTTTTGTACTTGCTGACGAAGAATTTAATGATTCGATGACATAGGTATCTCAAATTTTCATATCATCACCTTGGTATGCTGATATATTTTATGTTCTACAACATTTAATTCCTCCAACGGGTGTGTCTAAAATCAAAGTTAGATCATTGAAATTAAAAGCTTCAAAATATTGTATTTCAGATAGTGTGTTGTATTGGAAAGACCTAGGAGGTGTCTTGCTGAATTGTCTTATCGAAAGTGAAGCGAAGGAAGTGATGAGTGTCTTCCACAAGGGTGATTATGGTGGTAATGTATATTGGAAGAACACAACAAAAAATGTTTTGAGGGATGGTTTCTATTGGCCCACTATTTTTTCTTATGTGGACAAGGCCATGATGAGTTGTCACGAATGTCAAATTTTCCAAGGAAAGAGGAAGTTTCTCTCCCTACCTTTGTTACCCATACCATTCCAGGAACCATTTCAGCAATGGGGTCTTGATTTCATAGGTGAGATCAATCCTGGACCTTCCACCCAACACATGTGGATTCTAATGACTACATATTATTTTATGAAGTGGATTGAGGAAATCCCAAACAGGCAAGCAACTAATTTTGTTATCATTCAATTTTTGGAATCTAATATCTTGTCCAGATTTGGTTGTCCATAGAAGATCATCACAGATAACACAACTACATTCAAATCCAAAAAATATGGTGGAATTTTATGAGAAGTACAATATCACATTGGATCATTTGACTGCATACTACCCACAAGGTAATGGTTTGGCCAAATATTCGAATAAGTTCTTGGTCAGCATTATCAAGAAGATGTTGGAGGTAAACAAGAAAAACTGGCATAAGAAACTCATCAATGCCTTGTGGGAAGAAAGAGTAAGTAATAAGAATTCCATAGTCATGTCGCCTTTTGAGTTAGTGTATGGGGTTGATACAGTATTTCCTACTTCTCTCGTTGTTCCAGTCATGAAGATGTTGTAGGAAATTGGCAGTGAACCGAATGATGTTCAACAATGGATAAATCAAATGATCCATTTGCAACACACTAGGGATGAGGTGTTTTAAAACACTTCCAAGCTTCAAGAAAGAATCAAGGAAGTGTATGATCGCAAGAAAAAGGTAGATGATTTCATCATTGGTTATGTGGTCCTCCATTGGGATGCTCAAAATGAAGATAAATGAAAGCACGGTAAGTTCGAGAATTTATGGAAAGGACCATACAAGATTTCAGCTTCAAGAGGAAAACATGCTTATTTGTTGGCGGAAATGAATGGGAAAGATTGTGGAGGAGGACCAGTCAATGGTGGGATTCTCAAGCACTACCTATTTTGATCAGATTTCTGAAATTTCTCACTACCATTGCGCATAAAATTTTAATTTTTTGGCCAAATTATGAAGGAGTTGATCATCGAGGCATGGAGCCCAACATGAAGGCTATAAAGTTTTCGTGATTAGCTATTGATTTCTAAGTATAGTAAGTTTTTGTTTCAGTCAGTGTCAGTTCAGTTTGTCAATTGGTTTTCTGTTTCAAGTTTAGTCTTTTCATTTTGACTCCATGCCCATTGGATTAGGCTAATTGGTCTACAGTGTTCTTGACACCTCCAAGGAGCTTCCATCCCCATTTGGAGCCAATGTTAGTGTCAGTCAGTTCTGCCTGTCACCAGTGATCAAATGTGCTCTTTCAAATTTTTTGTTAGGGTGTCGACTCAAATTTTTATGGTTTCAGCATGTCTTAAAAAAATTTGGTCATTGGCTAGTGGTATTTAGGTCTATTAGTACTCCATTTAAAAACATTTTTTTTTTGGTCATTGTCATATCTCAGTTGCATGAGTCATCATTTTCATCTTAGTCATGCCACCATGGTCCTCTTTCAGCTCAGTGTCACCATTAGGTCATTAGGGTTTAAGTCACCAAAATCAGTCATTTCATTAATAAATCCAGAAAATGAAAGAGTATTAATAGGGAATTTGCTGGATAAATTTTGTTTAATATGTAATTTTATTCAATTATGATCGAATAAGTTATAAATGTTTCAAATATGCATAGTTTTCAAAGAAAAGGTGAAAAGCACATGGTGTCCCACCACACCATAATGAACAAAAATACTTCCACAAGCTATAAAAGACCACCAAGATCATTTATCTCACTCATTCCATTATTAAATAGCTCTCACTCACCGAAAAATGAAACCTCAGCACTCTGAGCATCAAAATACACTCCAAAGAAGCGATTCCAAGTTGCCATGTTGTGCTTTGAGGCAACACACTGTGTTTTCACCTCTACGCTGCGTTTTGACTCTAATAGTAAAAAACCTTGCTTCCAAAGGTTCTGTAGGGTAATTTAAAGCCCATTCATTCCTCCTATCAGCTTCATTTCCTTATTTTTATGGTGAAAAGGCTTCATTTGTCCCCACGCTGCGTTTTGGTGGGTGAAACCTAATTTCTTAAGTTTTCAAGCTAAATATACCTTTTGTACATAAATTTTACCCTCTGTCACACTTAGACACACATCCCACAACCCTTACACTCCCCTACTCCCATTTCCCAAGTCCCAACAACCAAACCCTAGCTCCATGTTGCATTTTGGGAAGTTTCTAGGGCTTAGATTGTGTAAAACTTCCCTAGGCCAATTCCTACACTTGTTTCACCACTGTCCACTTCCCAAAGCTCCCTATAATCCCTACCTACTTCCCTAGATTTTCCTACCCTCATTCCGCTTCCCCACCTCTTTTTCCCTTCATGTCACTCAGTACCCCTGTTTTTCCCACTAGGGTTTTTGCCTTGCAAACTGTCTAACATGGAGGGAGAAAGGAAAACTTATAACAAGGGAGGTAAAGTGTCAATGTTTGAACCACTCAACACTCATGAGCTGATTTCATCTTCACTTTCCAAATAATGTTTTCAGAATTCAGGGTATTTAAGGTTTTGTGAAAAAAATCAAAAGGTTAAATACCATGCCAAGTTGACAATCTTATTTTCCGTTAAGCTTAGGAGAGATAAGGTCATAATTTCAGGGGTAAGCTTCACAATCTCAAATAAGGCCATACATACTACTACAAGGATACCCAACAATGGGGAAAAGTGGTTTAAGAGCCTAGATTTGGATGTGTAGAACTACAAACCTTTCATCAAAGGTCACTACAAAGATGCCATAAAGAAAGTGTTTCCTTTTGGTCAGCTACTTGAAAAGTTTTCTCCAATGATGAGGGCCATTATGAATTAATTTACATGTGAGGGCATATTTTCTAGATTTTACAAGTACCATGTTAGGTTTCTCGTGTACTTCACAGGGGTAAAACCTCTCAACCTATCCTACTACCTCTACAATATATTGAGAAAAATGGTAGAGAAAGTGAAACATAGATAAAGTAATCATCAAGCTAGAATTTTACACCATTCCCTCATCAAAATCATTGTCTTACACTAGCTTGTAGATAATAACATCACTTGGGATACATTCATTCAATCTCATGTCTTTTTACCTTCTGCTAGTTAGCCTACTAGCCAAGGTACATCATCATCTACACCATCAACACCATCCAAACAAATGGATATTGTCTCATCTAGCAGAGTTTCAGTGAAAAATAAATTTAGTTCTGAGGTGACCAAAGCATATCATAGAGGTAGAAGGATTTTTTTTTCTTCAAATATTATGGAATGGGCCAAGCCTAAATCAACAGAAACGAGATCATCACCACAACATGAGACACATTTTCATGATGAGGAATCTATCCATTTTGACACTAATAGGGAAAACTTGGAGCATATAATAGTAGAGCAGGTCATCATGGATAAATATGCCAAGATAAGAGAACTAAAGGAGAAATTTTCCAAGGCCAACTTCTTGATTTCATTCCTAGAGCAGGAGAACATGCAATTGAAGGTAAATCAGCTAATTTTGAATAGGCATAAAGTTGATGCTAGTAAAGAGGATGTAAAGGGAAAAGAAATGGTTGATATAGATGATTAATATGAGCATGAATATAAGGTTATAAGGAAGAGGACAATAACTAGAGGCCTAATAATGGCACTTCAGCAACAAAGAGAGGTATATCTACCAAAGAGACAAATGACAGTTGATGAGCTCATACTAGCAGACATTGAGCAACTCAGGGAGTATTGGCTTGATAGAGACATAATTTGGAAAAGCTTCTGAAGAGGGCTAATAATAACAACATCATTCAAAGACACATGTTCATGCACTATTACAAGAGAAATCAGGTGTCTCAGGCCAAAATCAAGCACTTCGAGGTAAAACTCAAAGAAACCCTAATGAGGGAAAAGAAGATGGGAAATTTGGATTTGCTAGTTGTTGCTTCTCTCATAGCATAGAAATTCATATTAGTGCTTCATGGAGTAACTATGGAGCAATTTTGGGTACATTTGGAGAAAACTTGGAAAAGTTTGAAGAATTCTAGTTTTTCGCAGTTTTTGACACAGTCGTTAGGTCAAAAATGTAGTGTGCCCCATGCTGCGCTTTTGATGGGGTCCTCGAAATGACAAAAAATTTGCATTTTTCGATTTATAATTAGTTCTACATCACTTCTAGCCTTTGGACCATAGTTTCAGCAAGTTATGGCAGGTGAAAAGGCCCCAAAACCACTCAAAAGCCATGTTTCTGACCTCTTTTTAGACAAATCGTTGCATTTCTGGAGTACCTATGGGATAATTAATTTTCAAGGGGCTAGGAGCAATCATTTTTAGTGCTTTAGGACTCTATCATGTGTCCAACAGGAATAGATTTCTCCAACACCTTTCATATGAACCTTTGGACATCGTGAAGACCTCCACAAGTCACTTCTCCCAATTTCGGTGTGTTTTCTCCTGGCACGTTGTGATTTTTCCTGATTTTGCTGCGTTTTTTTCTTGAAAGTCATTTTTCTAAGTTGACTTGGTCAATATTCGACCTCCAATAATGTAATCTACCACTTTTGATGTTTTTATGATGTAAACATGTGAAATTATGCTGGTTAGAGTAAAAATGAGGTAGATACATGCTTGTAAAAGTCATTTTTCGTTAAATGTATCAGATTTTCAATCTTGGGGAGTGTCTTGTTAACCTGCCTGGTATTTAGGTTTTAGGTGAGAGGATCATGTGATCAGTTCCTCCACTCAAGGATTCAACCCTTGAGAGAGGGGAAATGGTTTTTTATCTCTATGTATGCATTTCTTAGTCATTTGGATGGTTGGGCATTAGAGATTTGAGACTATTATAGCTTGTGCTTCAACTTATATTCATGAAATCAATGGATCAGTTGCAAGTATTATCTAGGAATTCATGTGCAATGAGTTTTTATGTTGTATTTTCTCTATTATAGTATTTTATAAATAATATACATGTTTTCTTTCCATGCCTTTCTTTCTTTAGTGATCTTCCTAAAAGTTTGATAAGCAGAATTCTTCATAAGCTCTATTTTGTTTGGGAATATCATTTTATGTTTGCTTCTTTATTTTTAATCAATTCATGATGCATTCTCATTAATATCCTCTCCACTCTTTCAAATCTTACACTACAACGAAAAAACCCTAAGCCCATCAATAAAGCATTGCTACCTTTCTCCTTTATATATTTGCAGTTGTAATCCTTTGATAGATAGACCTAGCTACCTAGTTTCATCCCTGATCCAGCACTAAAACCATTAATTTTTCAAAACCCTAGAGCTAACCTAACTAGCCTAAAATCTACTCCTCGTTCAATCAAACTCTTTCGCTATGATCTCATAGAGAGAGCCCTCTCTGGTTTGGTAGGTCTAACTACGAAACTGGAAGCTTGGTTTGAGGTTACCTCCATCGACATCCTTTCATCAATCTTGGGAAATTGTGGAGGCTAACAATGGGTATGTTGGAATATGTTCCATGACATTTGAAGAGATTCCTAAATACTCTAACCTCTAATCCTTCATTGACCTTTAAATACTTAAGCCCTAATCCCTAAAGTACCCTTAATCCCTCAACCCTAGTTAATCACTATTCCCTTAACACGAAATGCCTAAATCCCTAACCCCTAAGTCATAGAGCCTTAAAAACTTAAGCCCTAATCCCTAATACCTTAATATATAAACCCCTATTCCCTAATCACTTAAACATTAATCCCTCAACCCATAATCCCCAAGCCATTAACCATTGAATTACCTAACCCTTAAGTGCCAAATCAGTTAGCTCTTGACCCTTAATCCCATAAACCCTAACCCAATTCCCTTAACCCTTAATCCATGTACCCACAATCCATAAATCCCATAATCCTTAAACCCCCTATATACTTAACCCACAACATCTCATTTAATTGACTATTAAGGAAAATTCGGCACTAAATACATTCCTAAAAAGGGAGCTAAACAAGGGATAAATTTAGGCACTAAAAGGGGATCTAAATCCGAGCAATTTCTGGCATAAATTTATTAAGCACTTCATGGTGAAATTTATGGCACAATTATTGGCATAATGTCCAGCAATATTAGCGCCTAAATAGTTTGGAAAAAAATAGTGGCATCCCGATAAAGAATGCCAAAATTTTCAAAAAAATGGAGAAAAATACACTAAATTTTGGAAGCAAAAAAGGAATCTAATCACGGGGATTTTTTGTTGTGGTACCTTCCTAACCAATGATGCCTAATAAGAGGGAGGGCCCTTACTTATTAGCATGGGTTGGTACACTACACAACACACAAACTAGTTAACAAGAAGTTATGGTAACATTCCATGATTTACTAATGTTTATTATAATTGTTGCATGTTTTGCATCATTGGAACAACATATTAGTTGTAACTAATTAAAATGGTATTATGGTATATATGTGAACTTTGATATGATGTACTATGATTATGGTTCCATTTTATATGCTGTAATATTAGAAATACAACAGAAATATTAAATATTGCATGAAATAAATAATAAATTTTCATTTTGAATGTTTTTTTTTTGTAAAAGACAGGTCTTCTAAAAGATCCAGTTGATCATGAAATCGATCAAGATTATGTTGGGCCTGGTTCAAAAATTCGACACAATGAAGATGAAGTATATGGAAAGGACACCTACGCAGACGATGATGATGATGAAAGTGATGATGATCATGATAGACATGATGATGCCTCTTTTCATGTTTATTTCCATATGTATAATTTTCACCTGCAATACCATATTGAGTTGTATCATTTTGACTTATATCATTTGGACATGTATTATCTCGGCCTTCATTGTGTGTAGTAGGTCAGAGACCAACAACTTTTTTTATTAATAATATAAAGATATAAGTTATAGTTAATATATATATATATATATATATATATATATATATATATATATATATATATATATATATATTGTATTCCAATGTTGTCTTGTGGTATGTAACTATAAGAAAAATGAAAGAGCTATGCTTTGCAAATATTTATGATATGGATTTGGGTCTTCATTATGTGTATCTATTCACGAAGAGAATTTTTTTTTATTAACAAAACAAAATACTAGTTATAGTTAAAAAAAATATTGTTAGTTTCAATGGATGTTCATTTCCCTAAAAATTATTTATAAGTGGTATGCTATAAAATATTTCAAATTAAATATCACTTTCTCTATAATCATATAAGTTATTTAAGAGGTCTGATATACTTAAATAACTTAATTGAAATAAAAAATATTAAATTAATAAATGGAAACTATAAAGGAAGCATCATGAATTGTTAAAATGGAAGAAAAATATGGCTCTAAAATGGAAGTAAAATTTGATATTAAATTTGAAGCCATAATTGGAGCTACTGGCTCTAAATAGGAAGCTAAATTGGTTGCTTAACAGGAACCAAAATTGGAGGCTAATTCAAAATAAAATACTAAGACTAAAAGGAAGAAAAATTAGGATCCAAAAAAGAAGCAAACATTGGCACTAAATAACAAGTAAACCTTCCAACTAAATGGAAGAAAACCATGAAGATAATAGGGAAGAAATTCTGGAAGAAACAATGGAATTCAAAATATAAGCACCCTAGAATCATTCTTGGAAGAAAAACTTGGTGTTGCCTAAGAAGAAAAAAAAACAATTTAGGTAGTAAAATAAGAAGTAATAATGGAAGAAATGTACTAGAAACCAAACATGCCATTAATTGAGAAAAAAAAATAAAAGAAATTCAGGTAGCGAAAAAAGAAGTATTTATGGAAGAAAAACTTGGAATTATGTGAGAAGAAAAAAAAAATTAGGTCGTAAACAAAGAAGTAATAAAAGAAGAAATATTATAAGCCAAAATTGGCGTTCTCGAAGAAGAAAACAGAGAAGCCATTTAGGTAGAAAATCAAGGAGAAATAATGGAAGCAATATTAGAAGAAAAAAGGACAATATAATGGAATCCATATCAGAAGCTAAAGAAGATGCCATAATGGAAGAAAATCTAGATACAACAAGTGACACCATATGGGAAGCATAACTTGGCATTAATTAGGAAGCCAAAAAATAGGCCATTTCCGATGCTGAACTAGAAGAAAAATAAGAAGCACAACTAGGAGAAAAAATAGAAGTACAAATGTATGCAACAGTGGAAGCACGAATGGAAGAAATATTTGCTGGCACCATTCCCAATGTTATTCACGACGCTTCATGAAGCCAATTAATGCGCTCAAAAACATTATATTTTGGTGTTGTTTTTGGTTCTAATGGCACATTTTGTTGTAGTGGCATGGCTTATAGCACTAATTTGAGAAGGGTGAGGTGACAAACTAGATTAATTTCCCTAAAGGTCCAACTTAAGAGTTTGGATTCAAATTTGAGTAGTAATTCCTCCCAAATAGATTGATAGAGGGGGTTGGATGGGCTCGAGATATTTGGATGGAAGGGAGATATTTTTAAAGCCAAGAAGGTGAGCGATATGAACTTTGACAACTTGGGGTATGTTGAAGAAGAAAATTTGGGATTTTCCTTTATGTAATATTCCCAAATGGGGAAAGCAGCAATATAGCTCATAAAATGAAAGCACCAGCATATATCTAACACATGAAACCATGAGACCAATATGGAGTCATAACATTATGTATTATAGTAGCAAATCACTACAAAATAGTGAGGCATAAATCATATACAATAAGGAAACAAGCCTCCCATAAGCAATCACTCCCAAATATGAGTTGTTGTTACAATAAAAAATGTTAGAGAGAAACTAAAATGTAGTCATACTGTGCATAAATACAGCTGGAGATGATATAATGATATAAAAATACTGATATAGGCCCCAATAGAATCTAAACATACAGATCTGGGCACTAGATCAGCTTTCCAAGACAACCCAAGAGGGTTTCTGGAGAATGCACACAATGTGCCAATGTAAGCTGTAGCCCTAGGGTTGAAGATATGCTACAACAACAGAAATGAGAAGATATGGTTGAAGCTGAAGTAGAAAAATACAGGTATTCTCCAATATATCCTCTAGATGAAAGGATGGCTCCTCCACTGCAGGGATCTCCTCCCAAAATAACCGCTGCAACTACCCCTGCAACTCCTTCCTAAAATAACGCCGATCTAGGCTGAAACTACGCTGTAGGGGATAAATACTTCTTATCCTGATACTACATGTGTCAATAAATGTCAGCGGACTTCTTTACAGGCCTTCCAATGGATGGAAACCTTCCTCCACTGCAAAACTAGCTCTGAAGACACCCAAAATGATCCTCCACTGCTGCACCCTACAACACGGCACAATATTCTGCAGAAACTATGATGATGAAGAAATTTGTAGCTTGGCCTTGAGCCTGAGTGTGGAAATGTAGTGTAATACTCCTCCAATAGGCCTCTCAAGGAAAGAGATGGGATTCCTTCTTAGGAACACCCGGTGCTAAACAACACAAAAATCTCAACTAAATAGCTGAAGAATGCAAGAAGTCTAAATAGGCCACATACAAAATAATAATCCCAAAAAACATACCCATATGGCTGCCATTCTCTTCCTTATATAGGTTATGAGCTTCCTTGCCCTTGGCCCCACTCAATTAGGTCATTTTCTCCATGCACTCAATCTCCCTCCAAAACTATGTTATTCCTCATTTAATGTCCACTCCTCCATAACAACGTTGTTGATTTGGTCAAAGTTGACCTATTCAACATGATCCAACCCCTGTTCATACTCAAAGGTGCTTTATTTGGCTGCTTAGAATGTCTCCTTTCACACTTGAAGTGTTTTTATTGCTCCTAAGGAGATTTATGGGCCTCCCCACCCATTTATTCACCTACCTAGTGACAAAATAATCTATAATATTCCATTTAGCTAAAATCTAAATTTTAGGAATATTACAGTCCTCCCCTCCAAAATGTTGTTTGTCCTCAAGCAACTGTAAAGGTGGAGAAAAATTTCTCCCCTCCTCCTCTTGTGGCCTCCTCATCAATATTCCCCACCATCGATTTAGATATTCTACAATAATCATGTCTCCCAATGGTTCCTCCCACATGTGCAAGTTGAGCTTTGGTGAAATAACCAAATGGCTCTCATCATGACAAAGTGGAAGGTCTATATGGAAACCTTCTTGCTGTCCAATGGCCTCCTCAAGGTAGGTGTTATCACCCAAGAAAATTTAAAACATCATTTTGACAAGGTTTCAAAATTTCATAGATCAAAATAGGGTTTTAGAAGTCAATTTAGGTTTGATCAAGGGAAGGTTTTATATTTTTTATAGTTTAAAGCTCATCCTAAAGTTCAAATAAAGCCTTCTTTAAAGTTCTTTCATGTCAAAAATTCATCATTTTCCATTTGTATTTCATTTCCCAAAATTTTTGTGCCAAAACTGCCTAATAAGCCAAGAGTCCCTACTTTCATAGCACATCCAGTGTAAAAAAGGTAGAAAGCACTACGAAACTATGGAAAGTTATGAAACAAAAACTTTCTTTTCTAGTTTTGAGCAGTTACCTTCAAAGGAGGTTTCTAAGCGAAAAAAATGGTATTTTACGAAATTGAGAGAGGTTAGTTTCCCAAACATATCAAATCACAATAACCTCTCTCACGTTTCTAAATTCTCACAGGTCTTATCAGTTGGGAGATACAAGGATTTCTTTGAAGCCCTATTTTCATAAAACAGAGTTTTCCTATTTTACAAATGTTTTTCAAAGTCAGTTTTTGGACAGCAGGTGATGTATTTCAAAAACCCAAGAGAGGTTTTATTCAAGATAGAATGGCCTACAAAAATATCCTTCATTTTCTCAAACTACATCATGAATTAGGAGATATAGGCTCTGTCCCAAGACCTATGTTTTAGGAAAAAAAAAACAGGATAAATCTGCATGAAATTCCCCAAGGAAGCTAAAATGAAGTGGGTTTACAGTTGGTATGGTTTGTAGATGATGAAGATAGGTTTTATTTTGAGTTTTGGAGGTAAACACAGTTTTCCCTTGGTATATTTTTGAAGAATCTGCACACTTAGCAATTTCGTAGCGCATTCAGTGTAAAAAAGTAGAAAAGCACTATGAAATTGATGTAGCTGCTTTTCTTTCTCATTTTGATCAGTTTTGAAAGGGTTGAAGACTAAGTTAGGAACTCAATTTTCTATGGAAGATGTATTAAAGGGTAATTAAAATAATTTTGGAGGAAAGAGTCAAATATTTGAAGAATAAAGGTTGAAATGGCAGCACTACAAAAGGCGCTACAAAACTGTTGTGTTTTCGTATCGCAGGACATTACAGCATTTTTGAGCAGTGTTTAAAGTGAGTTTAGAAAGCTGGAGGTAAGGGAGGAGTTAGGGGACGTCTTAAGACAACTTCCAACAGTTAAGGACCACTAAATGAAGAGTACATGATGCTCAGAATGTTCAAAGAATGCAAAATATCTTATGCCTACAAAATAGGGTATTGTTTCCTATTTTGGTGGAGTTCAGCAATGTGGTCATAAAGTGATGAATCCCATCATCTAAATTCTACCATGTGATAGCATACTTGTCAATGATGTAATTTCAAGTAGATAAGGTTGTTAGGATAAGGTTTTTAAAGATAGCAATAAGGAGTTTGAGTCCTTTTTGAAATAGGACTGTCAAGTAGGATAGGTGTCTTTTTGTCATAAATTTTATGTTTTATGGTTATGCTAGGTGTCATTAGGTAAAAATTTGATGTATCTAGCCTAGAGGCAGATCATCTCATGTTGTAAGAGGTCTATTAAATTCCAAAAGGTCGAATTGTTCAAGGGTTGGAGATTTTTGGCAAAATTGCAGCTCATTGTAAATTGACTGTTTCAGCAACACAGAGAGGTGTTACTTGACCAACTTGAGATTCTGAATGATTTTTTAGTGCTTACCTATTTTATCTTTACCTTTTATGTATCTCACTTACAGTGGTTTTCATTTATATTATTCAGAATTCATCCATGTGATGCTCTGACTTCCTTTATAAGTGAATTGGTTGTGTATGTTCCTTTCATGTATCTCACTTACAATGGTTTTCACTTATATTACTCAGAATTCATCCATGTGATGCTATAACTTCCTTTATAAGTGAATTGGATGTGTATTTTCATGTTTCATGTGTGTGTGTGTCCTACTACTAAAGACTCAGACCTGCCTCAACTTCCATGTCAAGTGAACTCACTGAAATACTGAAAGTGTTGACTCCATAGCCCAATGGTAGCAAGCATTTATATTTTCAACCTAAACCCAAAAAAAAATAATAGAGCTATCCATCTATCTATATCTTTATTCCATATCATTAACCCTTGAGAGATCCCTCTCAGATTGAGGAGGCTAAGCCTCAATCACAAGATTGGTTTGAAATAGTTACACTGAAGTTGTCTGATCATCATCCAATCAGGTACGATTTTGGTGATAATATTTTGGCTCCATTGCCGGGGACCGAAGGTACAAATTTTACCTGGGAATAACGACAAAGTTTTAGTTCTAAGGTCTAAGAGCAACAGACACTTAGGCACATATTGGCTGTATTTCTGCTCCGGCGACTCCACACATCAAATAATCAATTGGAAGGTGACTCCACTGCTTGAAGATCAGTAGCTTGATGAAGTTTCAAGATGAGTTCAATTGCAAGAATAAATGCTAGGTATGCCCCTACGAATTGGTCTCATATACATGGTTTTACAAATCCTATGCCAAATGTTGAATGGTTAACTAATCTTCCTATATTTAAAGATGAAAAGAAAGACAATGCTGCTCTTCATTTGGTTAGATTCCATATGCATGTACACAGTCTTAAGGTTCAGTTCCCTGAGGATTGTCTCATGAAGATGTTTATGGCCACTTTAGAAGGAAATTCATGGTCTTGGTATGAAATCTTGCCAAATGGTTCATTATATTCTCTTGTTGATTTCCATGTTGCATTTTATGAGATTTATGAAGAGTGTCATTCCTCCTTATTGCTAGTCAAAGACTGCTGTAAATACTATGTGAGTTTTATTGAATATTTGGAGAATTTTTATGAGGATAATGAGTTCATGGATGAGGAAATTTTAGAGGCTCTTCATGACAATCCCTTCATCACCAAGAAGAAATGATATCCTCTCTCTTGGATGAAAATGAAACCCAACAGGAGTTTATTTATGATAATCATGTTACATCCTCTGAGTTTGATGAAAAGTTGCAGTAGATTTGTCAGTATTTTGATCATCAGGAGTATGAGAATCATTTCAAACAGAAAGAGGAAATATTGGAAGATAATTGCTACAATCCTTAGGCAACGGCTGAATTTTATTATTCATTTCATTTCTTGCATCAGCCTACATCAAATAATGATCACACTAGTAAAGAAGTGGGTGAAATTTTTTCTTTATCCTTGTCTTCTAATCTGAATTCATTTGAGTACAAGTCAGAAGTTAAGATTCAATTTGTGGATGAAGTTTCTAAGAACGTTGAAAAGGACATTGAAGTTTTAGAGGATAAAATTCAATATTATAGGCTTCAAGATCAAGATCAGTGTTTTCAAAATATTTCCATGCCAAAACACAAAGAGAGGGTGTTGCTTCCTTTCTCTTTTGAGATTGAGGAAGAATACACTATTTTTGAAAATCAGTTTGAATAGCAGTTTGATAGCACACAATTTAAATTTGGTGTTTGAGAAAAGCATATATGAGTTGTCCAAAGTTGCAGAATTTTTTGAGAATCACCAAATAGATCATGTCTTCTTTGATCCTATAGCCGAATACATGGAAGAGTCCTATAGTCCAGATTTTCAGTTATATTTTCATTATGAGGATCAGATACATTATATGTTGCCTTGGTCATTTCAGTATCATGCTTAATATTGGTTCAAGTGTAGCCAATAGGTTCAAATGTCATATTAGATAAATGACTGGATTCATTGGAAGTTTCATGTTGCTTGAGTTAAAAATGGAGATTTTAGCTGATAGGGTAGGTAGGAGTGTGTGAATAAGCTCAAAGTTGACTGAGCATATTTATAGTAGGTACAGATTTGGTTCTGCTATGGTGATCATCAAGCTTGAGCCCGAGTTGAAGGCCATAAGAGCTTGGCAAAGTTTTCATAAATTTCAGAGTTTTTATTTCCTAGAAGATTGATGGCACTGGAACTACAGGTTCTTTGGTGTACCACAGGGGCACACCACCCCATGTGGAGCCACTGTTCTCACCCAAAAAATTTCAAAACATCATTTTTATAAGGTTACAAAATTTCATGGATCAAAATTTGGTTTTAGGAGTCAATTTAGGTTTGATGAAGGGAAGGTTTTAGATTTTTTTATAGTTTAAAGCTCATCCTAAGGTTCAAATAAAGCCTTATTTAAAGTTCTTTCATGTCAAACATTCATCATTTTCCATTTGTATTCAATTTCCCAAAAAATTTGTGCCAAAAATGCCTAATAAGCCAAGATTTCATACTTTCATAGGGCATCCAATGTAAAACAGGCAGAAAGCGCTACGAAACTGCTGAAAGTTTTCTGGTTTTGAGAAGTTAACTTAAAAGGTGGTTTTGGAGCAAAAAAAACATTATTTTAAGAAACTAAAAGATTATTTTCCAAAAAATATCCAATAACAATAACCTCTCTTGTGTTTCTCACAGGTCCGATCCGTTGGGAGATACAAGGCTTTCTTTGAAGCCCTATTTTCAGAAAATAGAGTTTTCTTGTTTTACACATGTTTTTCAAAGGAAGTTTCTGGACAACAGGAGATGTGTTTCAACAAACCAAGAGATGTTTTTATTCAATACATAATTTTCTACAGAAACCTCCTTCAGTTTCACAAACTACATCATGAATTACGATATATAGGATTTTTCCAAAGACCTATGTTTCAGGAAAAAAACAGGAGAAATCTACAAGAAATGCCTCAATGAAGCTAGAATGAAGTGGGTTTACAGTTGGTATGGTTTGTAGATGATGAAGAAAGGTTGTGTTTTGAGTTTTGGAGGAAAACACAGTTTTCCCTTGGAAAATTTTTGAAGAATCTACACACTCAGCATTTCTGTAGTGCATTGAGTGTAAAAACGCAGAAAAGCGCTACGAAATTGTTGTAGTTTCTTTTCTTGCTCATTTTGATCAGTTTTTAAAGGGTTGAAGACTGAGTTAAGAACTCAATTTTCTATGGAAGATGTATTAAAGGGTAATTAAAACAATGTTGGAGGAAAGAGTCAAATATTTGAATAATAAAGGTTGAAATGGCAACGCTACAAAGGGCACTACGAAACTACAATGTTTTCGTAGCGCGGGACATTATAGCATTTTTTAGCAGTGTTTAAAGTGATTTTAGACAGCTGGAGGTAAGGGAGGAGTTAGGGGATGTGTTAATCCAACTTCCAATAGCCAAGTACCATGACATTAAGAGTACATGATGGTCAGAATGTTCAAAGAATGCAAAAGATCTTATGCCTACAAAACAGGGTATTGTTTCCTATTTTGGTGGAGGTCAGCTATATGGTCACAAAGTGATGAATCCCATCATATAAATTCAACCATGTGATAGAATACTTGTAAATGATGTAATTTCAAGTAGATAAGGTTGTTAGGATAGGTTGTTAAAGATAGTGATAAGGAGTTTGAGTCCTTTCTTAAATAGGACTGTCAAGTATGATATGTGTTTGTTTGTCATAAATTTTATGTTTTATGGTTATGCAAGGTGTCATTAGGAAAAAATTCGTTGTATCTAGCCTAGAGGAAGATAATATCATGTTGTAAGAGGTCTATTGAAGACCAAGAGGTCGAATTGGTCAAGGATTGGAGATTTTTGGCAAAATTGCAGCTCATTGTAAATTGACTGTTCCGCAATACAAAGAGGTGTTGCTTGACAAAATTGAGATTTTGAATGAGTTTTTAGTGCTTACCTATTCTATATTTATCTTTTATGTGTCTCACTTATAGTATTTTTCATTTATATTACTCATAATTCATCCATGTGATGCTCTGACTTCCTTTATAAGTGAATTGGTTGTGTATGTTCCTTTCATGTATCTCACTTACAATGGTTTTCACTTATATTAATAAGAATTCATATATTTGATGCTCTAAATTCCTTTATAAGTGAATTGGCTGTGTATTTTCATGTTTTATATGTGTGTGTTTCCTACTACTAAAGACTCAGACTTGCCTCAACTTCCATGTCAAGTGAACTCACTAAATTACTGAAAGTGCTGACTCCATAGCCCAATGGTAGCAAGCATTTATATTTTCAACCTGAACCAAAACAAAAATAATAGATTTAGCCATATATCTATATATTTATTCCATATCATTAACCCTTGAGAGAGCCCTCTAAGATTGAGGAGGATAAGCCTCAATCACAATATTGGTTTGAAATAATTACACTGAAGTTGTTTGGTCAGCAGCCAATCAGGTACGATTTTGGTGATAACAGTAGGAGAGATGAAAAACACAGGGGACCTCATTCCCATTGATAAACTCCCATCTCCATGCTATCATCCAAATAAAGTGAGCCATTCTTGGTATCTCATAGAAAAAATCAACAATCCCCTATTTATGCAATGTGTAGGGGATGCATGGCTGAAAAGGAGAGATCAAGTTATTCAAATCACGCTGTCTCTCTCTCTATTTATGATAGATTTGGAACTGCTGGTCTTGGGCTGCAATAATATGGTCATTAAGGAGCCAAAAGGTACTTGGAATCTCATGATCCCACTCTTTGTTTCTAGGAACCTCTCTTGCCCAATCCTCCCGACATATAGTGAATAGAGGATCATCACCATATTGGCTCCAAAATAAGTATGGAATAAGTGTCACATAGCATAATGGATGGTGACAATAGCCCCTCAAGTGATACCAGCATTGCTCTTCTTCTAGCTGTTTCAAATCATGATATGGTAAGTGGCCATCCAACCACTTACTACCATAAGCTTCTCAAAATCCTGAAAATACTAGAGGACATTAGGTGTTGGTTGAATATGAACCAAGTAAAACATGTCTTTCCCAAAGTCCTCCATAAAGAGGTCATCCCCATCACTGAATGTAGTCCCAAAAGGACCATGAAATCCACAAATAATTTTTCTCTCTTGTGGAGCAATGTGTTGCAAATGTATGGTAAAGGAGTGCACATACATTGTTAGTTGATAAATAAACATCAAAACAAAATATTTACCATATATTGTAGAAAATTTGGTGAAGAGGTCCATAGATGAGCCTTCCCATCTCTCCATCAAAAGAGGAAGTGATTGAGACAACCTTGCAAGGTGTTTTCTTTCCCCCTCATACATCAAACAAGCTACATATCTTCTGATATATTGGTGCATATATTCTTGGAGATCCTCCTAATGGAATCCCTCGATGATGGTGTGATAATACTCAATGAAGTCTACATGTCCTGAAGAAAGTGCCTCATATGCTGCATGTAGAATCTCCTTTTTGAGCTTAGAGTCTCTGGTCAAATAGACCTGATCATGGAAACAAATGACTCCATAAACCGCTCTATACCTCCCATCTATCACTTGCCCATCAAGAACCTTACATGTGAAGAGGTTCTTGGAATATTCCACCAATAGTTGGGACTCCCAATATGGATCTAGGCTTCCCAACAATTACAGCATTGTAGAAATCTGAAATGAAGCTCCTTTCACATCATAACTCTCCTCTTTGACATGCTCAATGAAAAAACCACATGTTGGAGGATTTTTACCCCACTTTTGTTGCCTCCCTTGCATTTGATCTTGCGTAGGACAATATCGAAGTACATGGAGGTCAACCTGCTCTTGGAAGGCATTTCCCATCCAAAACTTCCATAGTTTTGCCAATGCATGCAAAAGTGTTAATAACCTCTTGTCATATTCAGAAATCTTCCTCATGTGTGGGAGTATCATTTTCTGCATTAAGGCTATGGAGTGGCCATTTGACACCATGCTCATGTCATTGTATATTTCTAAATCATCTTTCAGCGCAAATAGCTGAGTGGGAGTTAGCAATGTCCATATCATAAAATTTCCCACTCCTCCTTTGAACCCATCAAAGGTTCTCTACGTTGTGATAGCTCCTCCCAAGGATCCTTCCCTATCCAAATATATCAATGCTACACCATTTTGAGAGAAATATTTATTCATCTTCCAATTAGGGGGTCTCCCTGGTGGAATGCCTCCATGTAAAGAGACATCAAAATATGAAGTGGATTGTATAGGTGAGTGGACTGATTTGTCCCTTCCTTCATTACATAAATCAGTCTCCTTCTTCTATATATAAACCATTTGAAATAAACAAGGGTGCATTCTCTCCATCATCTGATGTTGATCCAACTTTTCTTCTCCTCCTTGGATCAAGGTGTTACTGCCCATCACTACTATCACATGATGCTTCTTGGGAACCTTTTGCAAAGATTTAAAGGCTTCTCCATTTGAAGCAATAGCTTCGTGCCCATGTCCATGTGGTGATGGTTCTTCTTCTGAAGTAACAACGCTGTAACTTCCTCTCTGCTCTTCCTCCTCATCAATATTTGAGAATACCTCATCAACAATGAGAGACCCTAGATCTTGGTCTTCCCTTGAAGGAGGAATCTCCATGTCTTTCTTTTGAGAAGAAAGATTTTCATATAATGGGGATCTTGCCCTTGGAAAGGTATCATACAGTTTTTTATCCCCTTCAATAGAAATCTAAAGTGGAGTTAGTGCATTAGATATTTCCAACTCATGCAATGGTTTTGAATGTCAAAGATGTTTCAGATTGTTTTACATTAAATCTCTTCACCAATATCTTAGTGAATCTTGTATAGGTAGTTATATTTGCATGATTGAATGAAGAATATTAATAAAACCACGAAGTAAGAGCCTTACCTTCAAGATGTAGCACTGCTATCCTAAAGGCTTCCTTTTCTGAAACTTGATGTAGATGAAAATATGAGTCTAGCTAATCTATCCAATCCTTGGCTGTGCATGTGGAGGACCCATCAAAATTTGGCAGAAATAATATACCTCTTCTACTTCTGTTGTGATTTTTGGGTCTTCTTTCCCCCTTGAGTTGGAAAAAATCTTGGAAGTTCAAGTGCTCCTTGAATCTCCAGGATTGAGATTCATACTCCTGAAGATAGTCACTCAAAGTCTCCTCCTTTGGTGCATATTCTTCCTCCATCTCCCTTGCAGTAAATCTGGGCATAAGACTACGTTGTGGATCATAATGTGTTGCTACATTCTCACACCCATCATCAAAAAATCTAGGGCTTCCTTCATATTCAAACCCCCTTGGAGATTCCCTACACATCTCCCTTCTCATCTTCTTGATATCTCCCTTGATGCTCTACATAGTTTGAAAAAGAAGCTTTGAGAGCCCCTCTTCCTCCTTTCCTCCAAGTAATGGAGTCTTGTCTTTTCTTTTTCTGTACATCTCCTCTTCTTGGGAGAAGCTTCTCCTTATGGTGACATATTTTTTGAATGCACAAACTGAGCCAAGATTATGCTCTGATACCCTGTAATATACCCAAATGGGGAAAGCAGCAATATAGCTCATAAAATGAAAGCAGCAAAAAATATTTAACACAAGAAATCGTGAGACCAATATAGAGTCATAACATTATGTATTAGAGCAGAAAATCACTACAAAATAGTGAGGCACAAATCATATACAATGAGGAAACAAGCCTCCCATAAGCAATCACTCCCAAATATGAGTTGTCGTTACAATAACAAAATGCTGGAGAGAAACTACAACGTAGTCATATTATGCATAACTAAAGGTGGAGATGATACAATGGTATAAAAATATTGATATAGGCCTGAATATAATCTAAACATACAGATCTAGGAACTAGATCAGCTTTCCAAGACAACCCAAGAGGGTTTCCGGAGAATGCACACAATGTGCGAATGTAAGCTGCAGCCCTAGGGTTGAAGATATGCTGCAACAACAGAAATCAGAAGATATGGCTGAATCTGATGTGAAAAACTATAGGTCTTCTCCAATAGATCCTCTAGATGAAAGGATGGCTCCTCCACTGAAGGGATCTCCTCCCAAAATAACCACTGCAACTACCCCTGCAACTCCTCCGTAAAATAACGTAGATCTGGGCTGAAACTGCACTGTAGGGGATAAATACTCCTTATAATTCTATTAAATGTGTCAATAAAGCTCAAGGGTCTTCTTTACAAGCCTTAAAATGGATGGAAACCTTCCTCCACTGCAAAACTAGCTCTGAAGACACCCAAAATTATTCTCCACTGCTGCACCCTACAACACATCACAATATTCTGCAGAAACTGCGGTGATGAAGAAATTTGTAGCTTGGCCTTAAGCTTGAGTGTGGAAATTTAGTGCAATACTCCTCCAAGAGGCCTCTCAAGGAAAGATATGGTATTCCCGCTCGGGAACACCTAGTGCTAAACAGCACAGCAATCTCAACTAAATAGCTGAAGAATGCAAGAAGTCTAAACATACCACATACAAAATAATAATCCAAAAAAACATACCCATGTGTCTACCATCCTCTTCCTTATATAGGTTATGAGCTTCCTTGCCCTTGGCCCCACTAAATTAGGTCATTTCCTCCATGAAATCAATATCCCTCCAAAACTGCGTTATTCCTCATTTAATGTACACTCCTCCATAACATCGTTGTTGATTTGGTCAAATTTGACCTATTCAACATGATCCAACCCCTATTCATATTTAAAGGTGCTTTATTTGGCTGCTTAGAAGGTATCCTTTCACACTTGAAGTGTTTTTATTGTTGCTATGGAGATTTATGGGCCTCCCCACCCATTTATTCACCTACCTAGTGACAAAATAATCTATAATATTCCATTTAGCTAAAAGATAAATTTTAGGAATACTACACTTTATTAATTTTGGTGCCCTAAGCTTCAAAAAATTTGTTCAAGATTCATTTGAATTCCAGAGCCTCTTGAATGGAAGGATTCCCCATCAATAATTTATCATATAAAAATTGATGGTGGGCTAAGCGTTGATTATTTCAGCCAAGTTGAAGACCTTTGAGGTGAATTTGGGAGAGTGCATGCTGAATGGAACGGCTTAAGAATTCTTATTTTAATAGAAAGAGGTATGGAGTGAGAGGGTCACCTTGTTTGATACCTCTGGAAGGTTTAAAGGTAGGGGAGGGTGAACCATTTATTAAGCTAGAGAAGAAGGCTTTAGAGATGAGAGACATCAATAGTGTTAGAGTCAGTCTGTTCATCCCTCCGTCAGAGATCAAAATTCTCTTTTGTTGCATTTCATTTTTAGGGTGTCTCATTCATCCAATCAGTTGCATTCCACTAGAAGCATAGATTGTCTGACGGAAGGGTCTTGTTTCTCATTTTCCCTCATGTCATGTATCTGCTGGCTTGTGTCTGATCATTAAAGTTCATCAAAATTCATCAAGGTCAATTTTACAGTCATTCATAGTCATGGATGGTCTTTTGGTCAGCAAAGAGTCATTTTAGGGTTTTTAGGTCTTTTTAGGTCTAGGGTTTCGCAAATTTCGTCTTCAAAGAGTCCAATAATGTCAGCAGGCCAGGGAGGTTCAAAATAAGTTCTATTTTGAATTTTTCATCATCAATAATTCTTGATCATGATTCTTCTTCAAAACTCTGTTTTGAAGAAGAAATCGTCAAATTTATTTCTTGTAATAAATATGTAATTTTTAAAGGTTTTTCAAGTTGTAAAGTTCTCAGACGCAGCCCTGGTCACTTTTCCAAGTTGCGTGCCAGCATCCCTGTAAAGACAGACAAAGAGATTCATCATCAGCTCAAAAAATCGAAAGAAAACAAGAAAATCAAAGTTTACATTAAAAATTGCAAAGTGCCAAAACCTGCCACATTACAAAAGTGGGTTTGCCAAATCAAAATCAAAGTCTATGGCATGGAAGACATTTTTGTGTTTCAATAAGCCATTTGCATAGCAAAATTCTGCAAGAAGCCAAAGAAATCGTGAAGAAGATTGTGGAAAAGTGAAACAGATTTTGGAGAGTCGAATTGTGGGTGAGTTCACATGCGCGGCGCGTTCGGAGGTAGGCACGACGCACCGGGAGGTCGCGGCGCACAGGGCCTCCTGCCACAGTGAAAAATTGGTCGTGCGCGGCGCATCCAACCTACGCGGCACACTGGGTTGTGCACATGGCGCATAGGGCCGGAACACCTAATTTTTGCCTCTGCTTCATAAAAACTCAAAATTGACTCAATCTTCTGTGTTTCAAGTAAGTTTGTGAGTTTTTGAAATGCTATTAGCCAGTGTTTGGGATCGTTTGGAAAGGGAATATGAGAATTTGAATGTCAAGATATAAACCCTATTCACTTGTTAGAAATTTCTCCCTTAGGGTTTGAGTTTGAGTGTTGAAGTTTGATTTTGGTGCCAAAAGCACATTTCCCCACCTGGTTCTTTTCCTCCTCACTGTCACAATATCATCAACATTCCTCCCCTATTCCCCTCTGTCCCAAAATCACTTATATCCCTTGTTCCCATTTTCCTTATCCCTAAACCCTACTATTCCTTATTACTTTCCCTTCCCTATATCACTTATAAAATCCCCAAATTCCCAAACAGTCAAGTGACTGTTCCTTATCACTACATTATCAATTATCACTTGATTAAAATTCCATTGTACCCACTGTCTCTTTTTGCCCACAGTCCACTATACTCCTATTTATCACAATCCTTTCCCATTTGGCACACATTTTGAAATTGGAGGAAAATACACCAAACTCTTATTTTCACCACATATATATCAGTATACACTTGACATACACATTGCAACACCATGACAGACACCGACACATCCAATGAGAGAGACAATGATTCCGCCACTGAACTGCATGCACTGAGGAGGCACAAAATGCATGATCAGCTCCGAAATATTGACCGAGGCTTCATTGGCTGAGCATGGAACTTGATGGGGGACCTTCACTCCAAATTCCAGCAAATTTGGAGAAAATTTTGTCATTTTTGAATTTTTGGTCACAAAACAGGTTTTTCCGCCCTACGCGTAGCGCCACCTTGCGCGCGCTTACATTTGAGAGATCTTCTAGAGGAAAACTTGATATTTTTGGGTTTTTATGAAAATTATGCATGCTCAGGAATGGCTGAGAGATTTCATCAAGTTCTAGGTGGTTTAAAGGGTCAAAAACACCTTGAAAATGGCCTTTCTGCCACCTTTTGCACACACAGGAACCAGTTTTGGGAGATTGAAGTTTTGGAGGGGAAAATGAACTCCAAATTGAACAACTCCACTTGGGTTGGATATTAGAGAGGCAGGGCTTTCCAACGAGCTATCATGAGCTCAATTTGGACTTCGTGAAGTGCCTAAAAAACAGGCTCAAAGTGGCATGACGCATTGAGTTTTTGGGCGCGGCACATAGAGGACTTTTTCCTATTTTTCACCCTTCAGCTCAGAATTTCGCTCAGTTTTGACTAGTTTTACATTTTGATGTAATTCTTGATCTACCTTGATGTAATTTGATGACTATGATGTAATTTTGGCACATATTTACTTGTTCTAGAGGATTCATTCACTAAAAAGTGAAAATTAAATGAATGAATCAGTTTCCTACCATATAGAGGCAAGTTGTTTGATTGCCTAGATTTCAGTTCCTAGTTTAGAATTGGTTGAAAAAGCTCCTAGAAGGATGAGCTAGACCCCTAGAGGCATGGGAAGGGGTTAAGATGGTCTATATATGGTATTTTCTGAGACATTTTTCAGGGTTGGACTCTTGGGAAAAGTTTGGCACTTCATTGTACATACACTTCTGCATTTTTGGCAAAGGAAAGACCAGGGTTTTGCAGCACTTGTTGGGATCCTTGTGGCTCTGTGTTTTGATGATGTTTCTATCTATGTATCTGTAAGTTTCATTGATGTTATTTGTGTACCATTTCTCTGCACCTTTCTTCTTAAATTAAGCAAATCATTTTTAAAGGTAGAATTCAATAGCTTGCTCTGCTCAGCCTTTTGTTTTGTTTGATTTTACATGTTTTCATCAGTTTGGAGAGGATCCATGAGATCTCTTACCCTCTTCAGCTCCTCAACAGTCTAAACCATTCATCCTTTCAATTCAAATCATTAAGACCATTGCATTCCTTTCCCCAATAAGAATTCTGCGAAAACTGGGCCTAATCCCCAGACCCAAAATTGCCTTTCCCTTGTTTCCGACAAAAACCCCCAAAATCATTTCAAACTCCTTGATTTATTTACTAGCCTAAAATCAGTATCCATTTTCAGTCATCTCAGACCCAATTGGTTATTTTAACTAAGTTTGACCCGGAGAGAGCCCTCTCCTGTTCTGGTAGGGCTAGCTACCAGACTGAGCGTGGTTTGGTGTTACCCTGAATCCCGCCTTCCTTCAGCCTAAGGTGGATTTAGGCAATAACATAGTGGCGACCATACTGGGGAAAAATGGTTTTCTTGTTGGTGTTATTTGTTTTATAAGCTATAGACGGAGCCTGAAGTTATGCCAGGAAGCCTTCGAAACGCTCTTGCTTTGCATTAGCGAAAGTAGATAAACGTTGCTTTAGTCAATCTCCGGTCTAGCTTGTGAACATGACACTTGACTTGTGGATTGTCTTGCCCCAGTACATGTATCAAGTTCAGATATGATGGTTGATGGTGGACAACGATCAGACATAAGAAGGCTGAAATCATTCACCTCGTTACTCCAACTCAATGTAGAGACTCCACTGGAGGACTAACTCTTTCTCTGAGAAAATGGAAGGATCTTACACAAAGTTCAGGTATCTAAAGTGGAATGGCATTCAGGATCTAGTCTACTTTCTTGCAAATTACTTCTTTGCTGTTCTTGAAGCTGTCCTGAAAGTTTTTTAGAATTTGTTATATGATAAAGGTGATCAAAATCTTCACTCGACCTATTCAAAAAGTGTAAATACTGAGTTTCCCTTTGATCGTGGTCTCCTTACTTTTCCCACATCTTATGTTGACTCTCTTAAGAGTGATGAGCTTAAAGAAAACCAAACTGATCCCGTAGCTATTGTATATACTCCTACACCTTTTGTAGTCCCCGATAGGTATAAACCTCTTGTTTTACCTTCTGTTCTCCACGCTTTCCCGGAAAATTATTACCTATATTTATCGAGATTTGACGGTGAATGTAACAATGTCAACGCTGAGCAACATGTGCAGAATGTCGAGACTTTTCTTGACCTTTTTGAAGTTGATGAAGAAGATGTTAGTATTAGGCTTTTTTCTCTTTCTTTGCAAGGCCAAGTGAAGAGTTGGTTCAAAGCCCTGCCTGATGTGAGCATCTCAGATTTCCAGCAGTGCGTCGAAGTTTTCCTCGACAGGTGGGTGGTCAGGCATAACCTTTTCTTGATTATAGAAGAGTATAACCAGATGAAAAGACTGCCAGGGGAGACAGTACAACAATTTTCTGCCAGATTTAACCAAGTATATTTTTCGATGCCAACTAATATAAGACCTTCTCCTAGATCTGCTCTCTTGCACTACCCAGGTGCCTTTGATCCGGAAATGGAGTTTCAGCTGAGAGAAAGGAATATTGAAACACTTCAAGAAATGCAGAACAAGGCAGTAAATGTAGAAGATAATTTTCTGATCCGAAGGGCAAGGTTGAAGGAATAAGAGACGAAAAACATAGATCCGGAGAAATCTACATTTATAGAGGTAAAGCTTGACATGTTGGTAAGTGCAGTGGAAGAGATGATGCAAAATAACACCACAAGGAATGAGTATAATGTTCAAGCCCATGGCTCACTGATTGAAGAAGAACAAGTTGCTGATCCAAAACATTTTGTTTCTTATCCCAGTTGTCATAGTGATTGTTTTATTGATCATTTTGGAGAAGAGAGGGTTGTTGATCTGACATGTATGCTTGATGATGTGTTTTATACTGATGATTTTCCCCAGTTTGATCAGTATGATGATGATTATGTCCTCCAAACAGAAGCTAATCTTGCAAACAAAACAACAACTAGTTTGTGGAAGGAGGAAGTTCACTTTCAGCAGCTTGAGTACAGTGATCAATTGATGCATATCAGCTATGACAATGACGAGGAAAGTGCAGCAAATTTTGAAGTAAATGAAGGATCTTTGCCTTTTTGTTTTGATTCGTTTCAGTTCATCAGAGAAAACTTCCATGCAATCAGAAATAAATTGTCAACAAGTCTTGATTTGAACCATCTTGAGGGCGATAAAAACCTTGTTCAAGATTTCCCATACCCATATTTGCAATCCCCGAGTGCCATTGATTTTCAAGTTGCAGATGAAAAATATGATCAAATGCTACAAGGTGACTCCGTCCCATTTTGTTTTGAATCATTCCAGTTTTTGAAAGGTAAATTGCATAGTAAATTTTCAAATGAGCAGCCTGTAAGAAATCAACAATCTCTCAGTGTTAATGTGGAGGATGAGACAGATAGTGAAATTCTTGAGCAACTTGTTAATGAGAAATCTGAAATCATTTTGGATACAAAACTCTCCCTAGCACTAGATTTGCAGCCACCAAACGCAATTGAAGGTCAGATTGCAGATGAAGGTGTGGAAGCCGAAATACATGATCTAATGATGCAAGAGGATTTTGTACCCTTTTGTTTCAAAGAATTTCAGTTTATAAAGCTTAAAATTCGTAATATCTCTAAAGGAAAAGATGAACAGCCAATAGGATGTCAGACAGTTTCAATGGATACATCGCAGCAGTCTTCTCAAGTTTTTGATGATCCTATTGCTCGTGTGTTGGATGATGTTTGCTGTAAAATTTCTTCTCCATTGGCTTACCATGTGCCAGAAAAGAATGTTGATTATAGTCTTGTTCAAAAATTGACTTCATTGTATTGTTCAACAGATTTTTCATTACGAAGCTCACACCAATTTTTGTAGTTATATGAGGAGATTAATGAAGGAGACTTTTGTTCTGTTTGGAGTCAGCAACACAGTTTGGTTATTCACGAAATTCAGGATCCTTTTGACAGCTTGCTGCAATCACCAAAGAAAGACAGTACAGATGTGAGGAAAATCTTAATATCCAGCTATGAAGATTACCTGGACCAGAGCAGTAATGTGTTAATTGAAATCAATGGCTATGTTTATGAAGATCCTTTCGCAGTATTCTTGAAGTCATCCAGTCAATTCATGTTTTGCAAGTTTATCAACAGTCAACTTGATTCCAAATTTCCATGGGAGTTGCCTTTCGATTCTTCTCTTTTCCTGCGCATCAGAAAGCATTTGGGAAGAAATAAAATGGCAACCAGGATGCTCACATGGTTGCATTGGCTGTTCCATTTCACTTGATCGGGTGGTGAAAAGAACAATTAGAATAGGTTTGATGAATAAGCTCAATTATGAGAAGCTTTCCAGTTTGTTAGTCATGTTTAGTCATTTTTGGTTTTATTATGGTTTTCAGTTTTAACCTTGAGTCAAAGTCAGTTTGCATAATGTCATTTTTCACTTTTTGATTCCATTTCCCAATTGATGAAGGCACTGTCCGCTCTTCCAAAGATCTGTAGTTCTTGGCACCTCCAAGGAGCAACCATCCCCATTGGAGCCAATGTTAGAGTCGGTCTGTTCATCCCTCCGTCAGAGATCAAAATTCTCTTTTGTTGCATTTCATTTTTAGGGTGTCTCATTCATCCAATCAGTTGCATTCCATTAAAAGCATAAATTGTCTGACGGAAGGGTCTTGTTTCTCATTTTCCCTCATGTCATGTATCTGTTGGCTTGTTTCTAATCATTAAAGTTCATCAAAATTCATCAAGGTCAATTTTACAGTCATTCATAGTCATGGATGGTGTTTTGGTCAGCAAAGAGTCATTTAAGGGTTTTTAGGTCTAGGGTTTCGCAAATTTCGTCTTCAAAGAGTCCAATAATGTCAGCAAGCCAGAGGGAGGTTCAAAATAAGTTCTATTTCGAATTTTTCATCATCAATAATGCTTGATCATGATTCTTCTTCAAAACTCTGTTTTGAAGAAGAAATCATCAAATTTATTTCTTGTAATAAATATGTAATTTTTAAAGGTTTTTCAAGTTGTAAAGTTCTAAGACGAAGCCCTGGTCACTTTTCCAAGTTGTGTGCCAGCATCCCTGTAAAGACAGACAAAGAGATTCATCATCAGCTCAAAAAATTGAAAGGAAACAAGAAAATCAGAGTTTACATTAAAAATTGCAAAGTGCCAAAACCTGCCACATTACAAAAGTGGGTTTGCCAAATCAAAATCAAAGTTTATGGCATGGAAGAAATTTTTGTGTTTCAATAAGCCATTTGCATAGCAAAAGTCTGCAAGAAGCCAAAGAAATCGTGAAGAAGATTGTGGAAAAGTGAAACAAAGTTTGGAGAGTCGAATTGTGGGTGAGTTCACATGCGGGCGCGTTGGGAAGTAGGCGCAACGCACCGGGAGGTCGCGGCGCACAGGGCCTCCTGCCACAGTGCAAAAGTGGTCGTGCGCAGCGCATCCAACCTGCACGGCGCACTGGGTTGTGCGCGCGGCACACTAGGCTAGAACACCTAATTTTTGCCTCTACTTCATAAAAACTCAAAATTGACTTAATCTTCTGTGTTTCAAGTAAGTTTGTGAGTTTTTGAAATGCTATTAGCCAGTGTTTGGGATCGTTTGAAAAGGGAATATGAGAATTTGAATGTCAAGATATAAAACCTATTCACTTGTTAGAAATTGCTCCCTTAGGATTTGAGTTTGAGTGTTGAAGTTTGATTTTGGTGCCAAAAGGACATTTATCCACCTGGTTCTTTTCCTCCTCACTGTCACAATATCATCAACATCCCTCCCCTATTCCCCTCTGTCCCAAAATCGCTTATATCCCTTGTTCCCATTTTCCTTATCCCTAAACCCTACTATTCCTTATTACTTTCCCTTCCCTATATCACTTATAAAATCCCCAAATTCCAAAACAGTCAAGTGACTGTTCCTTATCACTACATTATCAATTATCACTTGATTAAAATTCCATTGTACCCACTGTCCCTTTTTGCCCACAGTCCACTATACTCCTATTTATCACAATCCTTTCCCATTTGGCACACATTTTTCAATTGGAGGAAAATACACCAAACTCTTATTTTCACCACATATATATCATTATACACTTGACATACACATTGCAACACCATGACGGACACCGACACATCCAATGAAAGAGACAGTGATTCCGACACTGAACTGCATGCACTGAGGAGGCGCAAAACGCATGATCGGCTCTGAAATCTTGATCGAGGCTTCATTGGCTGAGCATGGCACTTGATGGGGGACCTTCACTCCAAATTCCAGAAAATTTGGAGAAACTTTTGTCATTTTTGAATTTTTGGTCACAAAACAGGTTTTTCTGCCCTACGCGTAGCGCCACCTTGCGCGCGCTTACGTTTGAGAGATCTTCTGGAGGAAAACTTGATATTTTTGGGTTTTTTATGAAAATTATGCATGCTCAAGAATGGCTGAGATATTTCATGAAGTTCTGGGTGGTTTACAGGGTCAAAAACACCTTAAAAATGGCCTTTCTGCCACCTTTTGCACACACAGGAACCCGTTTTGGGAGATTGAAGTTTTGGAGGCGAAAATGAACTCCAAATTAAAAAATTCCACTTGGGTTGGATAGTCGACAGGTAGGGCTTTCCAACGAGCTATCATGAGCTCGATTTTGACTTTGGTAAGTGCCTCAAAAATAGGCTCAAAGTGGCGCTATGCATTGAGTTTTTGGGCGCGTCGCATAGAGGACTTTTGCCTATTTTTCACCCTTCAGCTCAGAATTTTGCCCAATTTTGACTAGTTTTGCATTTTGATGTAATTCTTGATCTACCTTGATGTAATTTGATGACTATGATGTAATTTTGGCACATATTTACTTATTCTATAGGATTCATTCACTAAAAAGTGAAAATTAAATGAATGAATCAGTTTCCTACCATATAGAGGCAAGTTGTTTGATTACCTAAATTTCAGTTCCTAGTTTAGAATTGTTTGAAACAGCTCCTAGAAGGATGAGCTCGACCCCTAGAGGCATGGGAAGGGGTTAATATGGTCTATATATGGTATTTTCTGAGACATTTTCAGGGTTGGACTCTTGGGAAAAGTTTGGCACTTCATTGTACATACACTTCTGCATTTTTGGCAAAGGAAAGACCAGGGTTTTGCAGCACTTGTTGGGATCCTTGTGGCTCTGTGTTTTGATGATGTTTCTCTCTATGTATCTGTAAGTTTCATTGATGTTATTTTTGTACCATTTCTCTATGCCTTTCTTCTTAAATTAAGCAAATCAGTGTTAAAGGTAGAATTCAGTAGCTTTCTCCGCTCGGCCTTTCGTTTTGTTTGATTTTACATGTTTTCATCAGTTTGGAGAGGATCCATGAGATCTCTTTCCCTCTTCAGCTCCTCAGCGGTCTAAATCACTCATCCTTTAAATTAAAATCATTAAGACCATTTCCTTCCTTGCCCCAATAAGAATTCTGCGAAAACTGGGCCTAATCCCCAGACCCAAAATTGCCTTTCCCTTGTTTCCGACAAAAACCCCCAAAATCATTTCAAACTCTTTGATTTATTTACTAGCCTAAAATCAGTATCCATTTTTAGTCATCTCAGAACCAATTGGTTATTTTAACTGAGTTTGACCCGGAGAGAGCCCTCTCCTGTTCTGGTAGGGCTAGCTACCAGACTGAGCGTGGTTTGGTGTTACCCTGAATCCTGCCTTCCTTCAGCCTAAGGTGGATTTAGGCAATAAAAAATAGGATATCCATTTTTCATGAAAACCAAAGGCCTTGAGGGTGTGATATATGTATTGCCAACTTACCTTGTCAAAGGAATTTGACATATTTAACTTTAGAATAATTTTAGGTTGCTTAGAAGAACAAAGAAAGTGAATATCCTCTCGGGCGAGGATGATTCTATATAAGATTTTTCAGTCTTTTACATAGCCTATTTGCTTTGGAGAGATGATGGAAGGAAGGAAAATCTTGAGGTGACTTGCTATGGTATTGGAAATTATTTTGTAAATGACAATATATAGGGTAATGGCACACAAATAAGAGGGAGTGGAGGCCTTTGAGGATTTTGGAAAAAGGAAGATGAAGGAATCACTAAAAGCAGGGGGGAGAGAGGTAGAGCATATAAAGTCTCCAACCACTTTCCAAACATCCTTCCAAAGAATGGCCCGACATGATTGATAGAACTATGATGTGAAGCCATCTAGACCAGGGGATTTTTCTTTAGGCATGCTCATTACAACTTCTTCCACCTCGTGAAAGGAAAATTCTTGTAAAGGCAAGGCATTTTTTTCTTCACAAACAAGTTTATGAATATCATGCATTACCTTTTGGATGCCACTTTTCCAAACTGAAATTGGCTCTGTAAGAAGTGACTGGAAGTGTTGAGACAACACCTGTGTGATCACTTTATGATATTCCACTATATGGTTGAGCTCATAACGGGTGCGACCTATGAACTATTGTCTATAATTTATTATTGATTTTTGAATTTATTTTGTTTTCCTATCTCCCTCTTTTAGCCATTTCACCTTGGATTTTTCTTTTGTACATAATTTATTGTGCCAAGTGCTCTTCTAGTTTCTTCTTCAACGCCTCTTTAGAATATTTTAATTCATCCGTCCTTCCTTCTATGATAGTGGCTTGATGTACTTTACTCATTGACACTTCTAGTCTTTTATTTTCCTGAAAGATGTTACTGAAATACATCAAATTCCACTCCTTTAATTTTTTATTTATGTATTTGAGCCTTTGTTGGAAGTGATACATTATTCTTCCTGATGTTATAGGTCAATTTGGGCATCATTCCCAATGACCTGGTTAATTGGGCATCATCTCCAGGACCATGACTAAGGGTATATCATTCTCTATCATTTCAAGTTGCTACATGCCCTAAGGCAAGAACAAGATAAATCAAACATGACTTTCATCAAGCAAAGGTTTCCAAGGTTTGAAGTTTATTATATAGCATGTGGGAGCTCACCAACGCTACCTCTATGGGGACTAAGTGCGTTGCATATGCAGGTAGCCCCATTCAAGGCTGCTCTGCAGAGCACTTCCCGACATCTATGGGTGCGTTGGTCACATTCGGAGCGAAATTCTCATTGTTCCGGAATCTCCACTTGCGCGGTGCCTTATAGAAGAGTTCACATGTGTGAAGATTCAAATCCAAGTGTCCATTTTACATGTACATGACTGGGAACATGTCTTTCCTATTATTGTAAATTCAGTGATTGAAAAACTCCCTTCAGTTCATCTATAAATTGAACACAGATCTGAGTGTTTGAGAAGGAAGAATTTGAGTAGAGAAATGCTAGAGGATTTTCAATAGAGATTTAGATTTGTGTAACAAATTCTGGAGATATTTATACTGTGATGGGGCTGAGGATCGTTGCTGGAAGGGTCACTTCAAATCAGTCATTTGGTTGTAACCTCTCCTTCTATCATCAATAAAAAATACAACTTACTTTTCCCTATATGCATTTGTATTGGCTTTGATTTTCCACATTGCAAGATCTTAGTTGATGTATATTGTTTATGGTTTACTGATTTAGCTAACTAACTTGAATAGATATATGTATTATTGCTATGTTCTATTGTTTTAGTTTTCTTTCTTGTAGGAAGCATTTTTCCTACAAACCGCTTGAATTTGAAGCTACAATGGAAGCGACAGAAGGAGCCATTTAGAAGCACTTGGATTACAAGTAAGCCTCTAATCCTTTCTGTGTGTATGTTCTGTGTTAGGAAAGGTAGTCGTATAGTCTTTCATCTATTTTTCTAGATTTTCATCTGTCTAAGGAAGTGTGTTTTATCCGTAATTCACAATTCTGGCCCAAAAAATTGGTGACTCCATTGGGAATAATTTCTCTTAGATCTAGGTGACTTAGCCTCTGATTTGCTTTGTTTATCCACCCAGTAGTTGTTACACACAAAGATTAAACTTTTTCAAAGAAAAATTTGCAAAGATAGTGAGTTAGACAGTAGTGATTTTCCTTATACACTGCGCCCAACGCACCCTTAGACAGAACACAGTGCTTTGCATAACATTGTATCCCTTTCAGTCTTGCATTGCAGAGCACTATCTCCCCTTGGAGAATGCGTTGAATCCTGAAACCACCCAGATTCCTTTGAATTTTCCTTTGCAATTTGCTTCAGTTTGTTTTTTGCTGTGTTTTGAAAAGTTTGATCCTCATATTGACCAGTAACTCTATATACTTCTTCCTCCTTTGATTGAAAATTTGTTCAATGTTTGTTTAAAAAAGTTTTTCTTTATCATTAACAAATTGATTTAAAAGTATTTTTTATGGTCACATTAAGAATAATTTTCTTTCGAAATAGGAAATTGTCGTAAAATCTTCATTTCCTTGATAGGAGAAATTGTTGTTGAAATCCTCATTTTTCCTTCAAAACAGAAATTTTTGTTTGTATTCTTCATTTCTCGAGAGTAAAAGGCGTTTGAATTATTGATTTAGTGCACCTAGTTTCTTTTCTGCATTCATAACATTAAGGAAAGTGAAAAGAAAAACTTGCATTTGCATGTAGGATTTTTGTGTGTTTTGAAAAAAGGAACATTAGGAAATCTGCATTTAGTTTGTGATCATTGATTTGTTTTTCTAATTGATTTGTTTGCTCACAAATTATTTTCTCTCTTCCCTTAGTAGCTAGGTTTTTCATTGAAGAAACTGAAAGTGAAAGATTGGTTATCATTTTTAGTTGCATTTTAGGAATTTTCCAATACATCATCGCGGTGAATCTTTGAAAGGCAAATTGTAAGTAAGATCAACATAAAATTAATCTCAATTTACCTAACAAAGCATTGGAACCATAACGATAACATTTATAAGGTCTAGGCTAGAGACGTGTTCCGGCGTCATAAAACGTAGTAGCTATCATTAACTTGTCTGCGATACATTCTGAGTGTAAGACCTCACTCCACGTATGTAAGTATATCATAGCTCGTCCACGTACTTTCGGGTATATTGGGCAGTGTTACAGTATGATAAGTATAAAGGGGTGCTCTCACTGTGCGGTTTCACATCAGACAGCGCTAATACGGACTTGGGCCTCCACGTACCTTCGGGTATATTTGGGAGGACAAATTTTAGGTGTTGTCCATCCATAGTGAACCGAGTCGGTCGCCTTGTAAATTGTGATACACCAAACACAATATTCGGGGAGATTTCCTTCCTATACTTCTTGGTTCACCCAGAGGTATTCTACAGTTCACATTTTCTTAGTAAACCCTTTTGCCTAGAATTACTCTTTTATTTTGTTTATTTATTTTTGGTTAAAATAAATCAGTCATCGTGGAAGAACAAAATCCTTTCCCCCGTCATTCGCGTAGACTAGCATTGAAACCACCTTTACCACCAGAAGTTACTCTTGGTCGATGAAGGCGACATCACTCTACCGAAACTAGTGCTATCAGTACCTCTGGTGAAGCATCATATTCCCATATACCAGAGTTGGCACAAGTTGTTTCTACAAATGCAAGTTCGTCTAATATTTTCGAGACAGAGTCCTCATAGCTACCCGTGGTCACGGTCCATCCAATCAGTGAGACCATACCTCCGGAACCCGACGTTGTTCCACCGGAAGTTGATCCGGATCCCATAGTGCTTTAGGGGGCAGTTGTTATTGGTCAAATTGGACATCATCCCTAGGACCAATGAAATAGGGTTTATCATCCTCTTATATTCTAGTTTCTATATTCCCTAAGTGGAGAAAATCTTGATCTCGAAGTCGAAAAAACAGAAGTTGTTCCTGTATTGGTCACTCCAAAATCTATTGTAGCCATTGAGTCTCCCATATCGCGCAGTCAACCACCTAAAATATAATTTGGGCCAGAAGGTGAAGTTCTTCCACCTGGTTTGATTTTTATTGAAGAAATATCACAAGACGAGACACCTTTAACTCCAACTCATTTTCGGTAGGAGCATTACCTATACGAGTTTCTTCCTCAATCACCTTCCTCTGCTTTTATTGATCATGTTTCACTTCGAGTTACTGTAGATTCTATAGGGTATACATTGGGTCATTTTACCATGGCTGAGATAACATCCTAGACTAAACCATCTATTTCAGCTACGACAACATCTATTGTTGCTTCATCTTCAACGTTTTTTCCATTGACTTCACCCATTTCATCATCTGGAATCCTATCTGGTTCCTCCCTTATAAGTACTGAACAACTTGATTCTTTATTCACATATTCAGTTCCATATCAAGCTGGTCCCATCAGTAATTCTCCTTGGTGGCCAGTTCTTTCACAGAAATTACCCTCAGAAATTCCAAAATTCAATGAAAACCTTGGAGAAGACTCGTCAATGCATGTTATAACTTATCATTTATGGTTCTCATAAAACTCCTTAAATGATGACTCCGTTAGACTACGTATTTTCCAGAGCACACTAACTACTCCAACTACACAATGAGGATGGTTCTTTTCCTGTGTCAAGCTCGTTAAAAAATGAAACATATTCTTGAGGATAGTTCTTTTTTCTTCTTTCAACCTCGTTAAAAAATGAAACAAGTGCCTATGAGGATAGTTCTTTTACTGTGTCAACCTCGTTAAAAAATGTAACAGGCTATGAGGGTGGTCCTTTTCCTGTGTCAACCTCATTAAAAAATGAAACAGGTCATGAGCACAATTCTTTTCCTATGTCAAGCTTGTTAAAAAATGAAACAAATCCTCCCCTATAATGAACCTTCATTCCATCCAAATATTAGTAACTAGTAATCTACTTAGATGAATTAAATGAAGCTTGGGGGGCATCTAATCTTGTAGGGGGCATTCTACATGTGCTCTTGCAAGGGGCATTCAAAACATTCTTACTAATTGTATGCAATCAGTTGCTGATGTTCGGGGGAAAAATCAGGTTCAGAGATCCAAAATGAAAATGGTAACTATGGAATGGTAAAAATGAATAGTGAAACTACTTTTAATAGTCATTTAATTATTTGCAAATTGAATTTATTGCTATGAGTATAGTTTTATTATGTTTTTTTTATCATGAAATAGGTATTCTTAATCCATTTGATGTTGTTCTGAACAGGTCTTACAACTGATGAACAGATTAGTCATGAAAATTTATTTCAAAGAATGAGTTGACCACAAAGCATACTTTTTCTCCTTATTTTTCGATCTTTGTTAAAATTGAAAAAGGATTTGAAGCACAGTTTTATCTCTTTTTCAAGCTTCTATAATAGCGAAAAAGGAACCCCTGCAGTCTTCTTTCAGCTCTTTTCAGACTCCGATAATGTGAAAAGATCACCGAGCACTTGTCTTTTCGAGCTCATAAAAGTAAATTAATTGATATCTACTCAGTATAAGTTTAACCCTTTTCCAGACTGAGATAGATTATTTACGAAAAAGGAATACCTTGGTTAAACATGACCAAAGAGGTTCTCTCAGATATTATTTTACACTTTTTCGGATTTGAGTGACAAATTTATGAAAAAATACTTATGGATTTTTCTTTTGTCCACTTTTTCAAACTCTCTAAATATGAAAAAGCATCGGGCTATCACTGTCATTAAGATCGTTAAAACATGAAATAGTGATGGGATTGTCGGTCATGGCAAGAATCGAGTTTCATTCATCGCTAGACTCGTTAAATTATTAAATAGCGATACTATATTCACCCAAAGGATTGAATTATAGATCAAGAAAATGTTATCCTCCTCAAGCTTGTTAAAAAATAAAGAGGTAATGGTCGACAAATGACCAGGGAAAATTTGGGAAAAGTGAGCAAAATTTCTTTATGGAAGCAAGTCGCTCCTGAACATGACATTTCCTTCACTCCATGTCCGCGAATTTTTGGGTTGGGTAATCATCTTGACGGTTCATTCACACCTATGGTTCATCATACCTTCACTTCGGTTTTGGGTCAATCCTGCCAACTCATCACAGTGTTGCTGATATGTTCAAGAGAAGTCATCCAATGAATAAATTCATCCTTCTACAATACTCGTAAACCTTTATTGTCATGAACATCATCCCTGAAAATTTATATAGCAAGTCATACCCTTGCCTCTGAAATCAGTAACTCCTGTTTCGCAACAAGGTGACTTACTATCGAAAACAAATCAATATCCAGGAATTTCACTTAGAAACATCAGATTCCAGTACCATGAGGCTTGTTACAGCATCGACAAGATCCTCGCTTCCAGACCTTTGACCGAAAGATTTTTTTTGGCGTTCGACATCAAATAATCTATTCACGCTTTACGAAATTTACTGCAGTACCTTGAGGGCCATTTTCATTAATGGTGTTTCTCTCGCGTTTGTTAGCAGCTCACATCATTGGCTGGTAATCAAACGATGTCTTTCCATGTTTGACAAAAAATCATATATTCGCATGGCTAGACTTGTACCCGAATGATCGAGTGAACGAGATAATATGATCTGAAAATGGTCTGGATAACTTGTATTTATTTCAAGAACCTACAACTCAGTTTTAATTAAAATGATATAGCTTTTACTTGACAATTTTGCGGAATTATTTACTTGAAAGTGGTGTATGAATTTTTACTGTTTATGTGTCTTAACTTCATTTTTTCTTACTATAATTTAACATGTATGACAGAAAAATAATGCAGCAAATAATCATTCAAACACAACAGCAATTTTAATCTAGGAGTTCACCCGAAATCTCGTGGGCTACGTCTCCTTTGAGCTTTGTCATCATGACTCAGCTCTTTGGGATTATGGTAAGTTTTTTTACAAGTAAATACTTAATTCAATTGAATAAAAAATGATCCAAAGGACTGAAAATACCATGAATATCCCTCAAATGGCTATCCAAACTCTGAAAATAGCTTTAGGCTCTTATTGACACGATTCCTTTTGTTGGTGCACTAAGCTACTCTGAGCTTCTAAATGGCACAAACACCCTCAGAATTATGTTTTTTTCACTGAAACCACTCCTTATGTATTCAATACACATCAAACATCAAATAAAAACTGAACAATTTCTCAAATTGAGCACTGGAATCCCAAAATAGGCTATCCTCCACGGTTTTCCCAAGGATGCCCAGAACTTCACATCAGCTTTTCGAGATCTATAAGTTCTAAAAATGTTTATAAACCACTTTCATTGGTTCCAAAATATCTTAAATATTCAATATATTTTTTTTTTTCATCAAAAATAACCTCCGGCTACTCCGGTTTCGCCCCAATCACTTATCGACACCCCCTAGCACTAGGGTCAAGGAAACATTCTCTGCTGATTTTTCAACATCTAAAAGTATTTAAAACTTGTTGAAACCTCTTTAAATAGATTCAAAATGATTTTATCAGCCAATAATGACCATTGTTTCACTATAAATGGTCTCAAACAACTCTTTCTAAGCCTTGCACTGCTGCTGGAAAAAGCTGGCACTAATGGCCCCTGGAACTTTACTGAAGCTTTTAGGCCTTGAAATGTTCTCTAAATTCTCTGAAAACCATTTCATAAAATTCAAAACATATTTATTATCCAATTTATACTATTGGAACTCTGGAAAAGTACTCTAGCCTCCCTGGCTAGGCCTCAAACTGAATTTGTCTCATGGTGGCCCTGATGGCCCCTTCATCTTCCCTAAAGAAAACGTTGCTTAAGATCACATCCATTTTACCTAAAACATGTCCCAAAGTGTTAAAGAGGTCAAAGAGACCCAAAATTGACCAAAATTTCATCCAATTTCATTCAATAATGAGAGAGTTATGACCAAAACAACTTTGCCCCAATTTCCTCCACTAAATGTGGGGCAACTGCCAATTAACTCCACTAAAAGTGGAAGTCTGCCTAAATTTGGGAGCGCCTCCAGAATCTCTACTTAGCTAAAGCTTAATTAAATATTAAACTTGAGATTAGGCTCCTTAAGTGCTCTTAACATTAAGCTCCCACACTGGTCATATGATGAGGTTCCATAGGAGGAGGGTTGGCCCCTCCGTGCTCTACCAGACCCACTCAGGATTCAAAGTGCAATAACTTCTTCATACGATGTCTGATTTTCGAACCATTTGTGACGCTGGAATCAGGAATATGAGAGCTATGCAACCATATTTTTTTAAACCCAATCCTGTAACTTTGAATTTGAGCTAATCCTTAGGTCCTTGATCTAGTTCTGATCACACCTTCCAAATGAGAAGCTTTTGGACCCCAAAAGCTCTCTTGGGCTATTGAAACTGATCTGTATAGAAAATAAGAGTACTGCAGCCTCTTATCTTCAGCCTCTCAATACTTGCCTTGCATGGCTAGTGAATTTTAACCACAACTAGAAAGCAATTCACACTTCCCTTCCTCGATGCACTTTTCCTCCTATCAAGAACTGTCTTTCTTGCACTCACTTAGAAAATTTCTGGCGAGAAATTTGCAGAAGTAAATTGTGCATCGTTGCCTTGATCAATGATCCAAGGTGGCTCAAAAATAAGTCGTGCAACATGTGACATCAACAACAAGTCGTCATAAAATGTGATATACAATTGACACAAAATCAATGTAAAAAGTGTGCAACGCAATCGACACAAGTCGACAAACATGTGCGACATAATCGACACAAGTCGACAAACATGTGCGACACAATAGACACAAGTTGATAAACAACATGATACATCTTGACAAACACATTTTCATGTATCAATGTACAATGAACCTATTTACAATTTTCTATTTACACATACAACTTCCATGCACATGTACACCTTCAACTCTTCCCTTCAAGTACCAACAAGTACATAATCCCAAAATCATGTGGGTGACTATAAGAGCTGAACTAAAAGATATTGCTGAAATATAAGTGAGTATCATACTCATCTTTTACACCTCCATGGAGAAATTTTGCAACAACAAAGAAATTCCTTGAACTAAACTGCATTTATATGAAATCTTGCATCAAACTTTTCAACAAAAATACATGCATACAACCAAAATGTGCATATGTACAAAAGAGTATTTCTTACTATGTTAAGAAGTCCATCCACTTCTTTCCAAGCCACCTCCATGGTGACTTTTGCTACTGCAACTCTTCCTCATGTGAATCTTGATTCTTCCATTTTCACATCAATAATGGAATCCATAGTTCCACTTGCGCCAATCTTTTTGTCCTCTTACTGCATGTGCTTTGGATGACTAGTTGGATGCAAAGTCCAACAATGGGAGACAACATGTCCCCTCTTTTGGAAAAATGTGCAAAACTCATGCACCTTATTTGAAAGTTGTCTTTGCCTCATATACTTCCTGTATGCTTTCTTTCTTATCCAGCATCTCAAAACAACATGGTTAAATCCACCACAATATGTACAATAAATCTTTCTTCCATTTAAGCATGTAAAATTATCATGCTTTGCAGAAACACAATCAAATTGATCATGAGAAGATTTATACCTCTTGTACTGCTTTGAATGTTCATCCTTTTTGTCTTCATGAGAAGATGAACTAGTAGAGGCTACAACTTTTATTTGCAGACTAACATCATCGTTCTTGTCCTAAAAATGGTATAAACTTGCATGCTCGCCATAAGCTGCATGCCTACCATCTTCTTGCTGCAACAAAGGCTTAAAGCAATGGCAATCATCTTTGAAACGGATTTTACATATTTGCATCTTAGAACTTGGAACAAAATTTCTCAATGAAATAGCCTCACATGCCTTCATGGCTTTGGAGTCTTCGCCATTAAATTACACATAACCAAGACCAAGATTCTTTAGTCGTTCCTCAACATGAAGAGGTTCAACCATGTCTTGTGCATGCTTGCCTAATCCCTTGCATTCGTAGCCCATTTTAATCATTAACTTGGGCCCTATACCTCTTGTATGCTTTTCGAAAGAACCAACACATCTTTCTAAAGAGGAAACTAAAGACAAGTTAGAATGGATTATCTCTTCCTCACGCATTTTCTTGGTCAAAGCCTCTTGGGCTTGATGGAGCTGCATCTCCATATCATGCAATCTTTGAAGAATTTCTTCCTTCTCTTCCTTCATGTCAAACAATTGTTCATGAAGTTTAGTGCTTTCTCGTTTATCCTTAAACAAAATCTGCACCATGTCATTCAATATAATAAAGTCACGCTTCATATCATCATCGAAGAATCTTGTGAAGGAGGAAACTTACCTTTTAGAAGTTTTCATTATGATGTCAATGAAAAAATTAACTTCAAAAAAGTTCTCAAAGCTTTTCAAAACAATTGATTTTATTTATTTTTAACCAATTGGCTGTAAAGACAAGCTCTTAATCAAGCAACCAAACAACAAACAAACTCCAAGAGCTTCTTAACAAACAAAGGTCAAGAGGGTTTGTGTTACAAAAGTGACCTTGAGGTCCCTTGAATTAAGGAATATTCCTTAATGCATTTTCTTCCTTTTTTTCCCTCTCTAGGACTTATCTAATCAGCAGATTTCCCCAAATCTCAAGCAAACTCAAACAACAATCAGTTTGCAAACAGTAAAACAGTCAATCTTTTACACTATTTAAACACCTTTCAAGCTATAAAATAAAGCAAAAAAATGCTCTGTCAAGAAAGCAACTATGCTCTCATACCAACCTGATATAAAAATGGTCTGCATAACTTGTATGTATTTCAAGAACCTACCACTCATTCTTAATTAAAATGATCTAGCTTTTACTTGACAATTTTGCGGAATTATTTACTTCAAAGTGGTGTATGAATTTTTACTGTTTATGTGTCTTAACTTCATTTTTTCTTGTTGTAATTTAACATGTATTACAACAACATAATACATAAAATAATCATTCAAATACAACAACAATTTTAATCTAGGAGTTCACCCGAAATCTCATGGGCTACGTCTCCTTTGAGCTTTGTCATCATGACTCAACTCTTTGGGATTATGGTAAGTCTTCTTACAAGTAAATACTTAATTCCAATGAATACAAAAATGATCCAAAGGACTAAAAATACCCTGAATGTCCCTCAAATGGCTGTCCAAACTCTGAAAACAACTTTAGGCTCTTGTTGACACGATTCCTTCTGTCGGTGCACTAAGCTACTCTGAGCTTCTAAATGGCACAAAATCCCTCATAATTTTATTTCTGTCACTAAAAACACTCCTGTTGTATTTAATATGCATCAGACATCAAATACCAACTAATAAATTGCTCAAATTGAGCACTGCAATCCCAAAATAGGCTATCGTCCACAGTTTGCCCAAGGCTTCCCAGAACTTCACATCAGCTTTTCGAGCTCTATAAGTTCTCAAAATGTCCTGAAACCACCTCCATTGGTTCCAAAATAACTGAAATAGTCAATAAGGATATTTTTTTCATCAAAAATAGCCTCCGGCTACTCTGGTTTTTCCTCAATCACCTATTGGCACCCCATGGCACTTGGGCCAAGGAAAACTTATCTGCTGAGTTTTCTACTTCTAAAAGTATTTAACATTTTCTGACACCTCTGTAAATAGATTCAAAATGATGTTTTCATCCAAGAATGGCCATTGGTTCACTACAAATGGTCTCAAATAGCTCTTTCTAAGCCTTGCACTACTGTTGGAAAAAGCTGGCACTAATGGCCCCTGAAACTTTACCGAAGCTTTTCGGCCTTCAAATGTTCTCTACAAGCTCTGAAAACCATTTCATCAAATTAAAAAAATATAAATCATCATATTTATACTATTGGAACTTTGGAAAAGGACTCTAGCTCCCCTGGCTAGGCCTCAAACTGAATTTGTCTCATGGTGGCCTTGATGGCTCCTTCATATTCCCTGAAGCAAAAGCTACTGAATAACACCTCCATTCAACATCAAACCTATCCAAAGTTTTCAGGAGGTTGACTAGACCCAAAATTGACCAAAATCTTATCCAATTTCGTTCAATAATGAGAGAGTTATGACCACAACAACTTTGCCCCAATTTCCTCCACTAAATGTGGGGCAATTACAAGTTAACTCCACTAAAAGAGGAAGTCCGCCTAAATTTGGCAGCGCCTCCAGAATCTCCACCATATTAAACTCCAATTAACTGAAGCTTAATTAAATATTAAACTGGAGATTAGGCTCCTTAAGCGCTCTTAACATTAAGCTCCCACACTGGTCATATGATGAGGTTCCACAGGAGGAGGCCTGGCCCCTCCATGCTCCGTCGAACCCACTTAGCATTCAAAGTGCAATAACTTCTTCATACGGTGTTCGTTTTTCGAACCATTTGTGGCACCGGAATCAGGAAGACGAGACCTATGAAACCATCTTGGTTTCAACCCAATCCTGTAATTTTGAATTTTTAGCTAATCCTTAGGTCCTTGATCTAGTTCTGATCATAAGAAGACCCCAGATCTAGTTTCAGCCATCCAGGCTGCGATTTCAGGATTTTTGTACACATCATCTATATGGTGACCTTACATACAGATTGTCATCCAAACATGGGCCTATATCTGTAGGCATGTCTGCATTGGGCAACATTTCAGTGTTGATGACTTTCTGAATTATGTACATGTTATTAGATTGTTTATGTGCTGAACATGGGAATGCCTACCCTCAGCAATTATGATCAAAGAGGATATATCATGATGTAATGTATTGTAATATTGATGTAGGTGACCACTCCGCTTCGTCTCCAGCCCATCACAGTGTAAAGCATCTCAATCAAATGTTTTTATTATTTTGACCTCATGCTTTATGGGGAAATTATTATAGGTCAATTTGGGCATCATTCCCAATGACCTGGTTAACTGTGCATCATCTCCAGGACCAGTGAATAAGGGTCTATCATTCCCTATCATTTCAAGTTGCTACATGCCCTGAGGCAAGAACAAGACAAATCAAACATGACTTTCATCAAGCAAAGGTTTCCAAGGTTTGAAGTTTATTATATAGCATGTGGGAGCTCACCAACGCTACCTCTAAGGGGAATAAGTGCATTTCATATGCAGGTAGCCCCATTTAAGGCTGATCTGCAAAGAACTTCCTAATATCTATGGGTGTGTTGGTCACATTGGGAGCGCAATTCTCATTGCTCCAGAATCTCCACTTGCCCTGTGCCTTCTAGAAGAGTTCACATGTGTCAAGCTTCAAATCCAAGTGTCCATTTGACATCTACATGATTGGGAACATGTCTTTCCTTTCATTGGAAAGTCATTGATTGAAAAACTACCTTTATTTCATCTATAAATTGAACACAGATCTGAGTGTTTGAGAAGGAAGAATTTGAGTAGAGAAATGCTGGAGGATTTTCAATAGAGAGTTAGATTTGTGTAACAGCTGCTGGAGAGATTTATACTATGATGGGGCTGAGGATCGTTGCTAGAAGGGTCACTTCAAATTAGTCATTTGGTTGTAACCTCTCCTTCTATCATCAATAAAGAATACAACTTACGTTTCCCTATATGCATCTGTATTGGCTTTTATTTTCCACATTGCAAGATCTTAGTTGATGTTTATTGTTTATACTTTACTGATTTAGCTAACTAACTTGAATAGACATCTGTATTATTGCTATCTTCTATTGTTTTAGAGTTCTTTCTTGCAGGACGCATTTTGCCTACAAACTTCTTGAATTTGAAGCTACAACGAATAAGCCTCTAATCCTTTCTGTGTCTGTTCTGAATTAGGAAAGGTAGTCGTACAGTCTTTAATATGTTGTTCCAGATTGTCATCTGTCTATGGAAGCATGTTTTATCCGTAATTCACAATTCTGGCCCAACACTTGAGATAGATTTTGATTCTTGCCACCATTTTTCCATGTTTTCCATGAAGTTCGGGTAATGAAGCCAGAAGGATTCGAAGTGAAAGGGCTTGTTGCAGGGTGAGCTTGACTAGCCTAAGTATACTTTGTTAGTTATCCAACAGATGACTTGGAAGAATGAAATATTACATGCTTGTTTTTGCCAAGAGGAGTGATTTAGAGACGAGGAAACGATCTAGCTTTGAAGCCACTTGCTGCGATCTGCCTCATTTTTTGTTCCATGTATGGTTTCCATTCAAGGGATGGATATCTACCAATTTATAATCATCAATAAAATAATTGAAGAGAGAATCCTCTTATTCTAATTTTTGAATGCCTCCTTTCTTCTCTTGCAAGGAGTAGATCAATTTAAAGTCTCCTCCTAGAATCCAATGACTGGCTCTGACGAGGTGATACATGACTAAAAGATTGGAGATAAAATATATTTTATCTATTGGGAATCGGGACCATAAATATTGGAGATTAACCCATAGTAGATGGAGCCAATGGGTTGAAATTCAGCTGACAGGATTTTTGGGAGACAAGAGGAGTCTATGAGAGAAATAGTAGATGGGTTCCAAATAATTTCTAGGCCATCAGATGCTTAGGTGATCATTGGGAGAGAAAATTTTATTTTCTCCAGAAGGTATTGATAATTTGTCTTAGTCCATCGTATGAGCATTTGGTTTCTTGGAGTAGAAAAATATTCGACTTTTATTTGGAGAGCATATTTTTCAGGATTTGATGCTTGGATTTTCCATTTATGCCTCTAACATTTCATGAGATGAATTTCATCATTGAAAATTTTTGAGAGAGGGGAAAAAGAGTATTCAGGGGAGTGACTCTACTAAATTAATTAGGAATTCAACTAGATCTTAGAGAAGTTGGTTGTTGGTTTTGTGAACCTTTTTCTTGGGTTATTTTATTGATAGGGCATGGTCATGAGTAGAATTGTGTTTGATCCCTTGCGATGAGGAGGAAAATGATGGAAAAGAATTGTTCCCTTGCATGAGGGCTTTGTTGATAAATAGGTCTGGATGTCACAGTTAAGCCTTGGCTACCATTTGGATTTGATCTTCAAGAATAGTGGTTGGGTCTTTGTGCTCCCATTCCTTTTCGATTTTTTGAAGGTCCATGCTCTACAATTCCATATATGTTAGATCTTGCTCATCCATTGGAGTTTTGGATTCCTGATTGTCATCATGGCTCTTGGACTCTGCTCGTTAGGTTGACGATTCGAGTCTTTTTTTCCTTTCAATGTTTCCTCATAGCTGGCATGCTTCTTAGGGTGATCATTTGAAGGTTAACCCTAAGGATTCATTTGCCCTTATTTTGTGCTCTGAAGAACTATGTATTTATTTTTCCCTTGATTATCATGTGAGTTCAATATTTCCCCATGTTTCCTAAAAACATTTCTTTTATTGGTCATGGTAGTAAATGTAGTTTCAGGGGAGACTGGATTGGTAGCCTCTATTCCATATTTTGGTAACTGGAGAAGCTTTGTCGGGAAGTCTTTGAATAGGTGGCCATAGACATGAAAATCTATTCATCAGAAAGGAATTTGTTCATAATCCATAGGTTGCTCCGAGATGATGTCCTCACTGCTAAGAATGATGCTTACTGATAGGGGCTTAGAGAGGTCCAGATACATGCAGATCCAAGCATATGTTGTGTATCTCCCCTATTTTGTTATATCTAATAGCATCACAAAATTCCCCAATTTATTTCCAATTTGGGCTAGGATCTCTAGATCCAAATTCTCGTGTGACAATCCATATAGTCAGATCTATACTTGGAGAAACGAGAAATTTAATTTCTAAGGGCCAAACCGTGGAACCCACAATTTCATGTAGATCCCAACTCAGTTCATACAAAAAAGGTCCTCCCTAAAAGATGTTGTCTCGATCGACCACATCATTGAAGATGATAGTGAAAAGAACCCTGTATCCAAATTTAAGTTTCTCCGCTCCTTTTATGGTATAATTCCTCTTGATTCAACTAATTATAAGTTTTTCTAAGGGCCATGGTTCAGTAAATTTATAGATTAGTGCATGGTCCTGCATATGCTCCACTATGGCACCGATTTTATGTGTAGGGATCTCCAAGAGAGGTGATTTTTGGGTCTGCGCATGGCAAGGCCCTACGGAGTGTGGAAACTGACTAGCAAGACCCAAGAGCGAGGCTACTGCATTTTTCTTGGTGGGGTTTGCGGCTATGGTTTTCTTGCTAAGATTTGCATTCGTTGCATGCTTGTCCACTAAAGTGTTTGATCTCTGATCAGGTTGCTTTGAAGGACACCTTGCAATGAAATTTTTGAAAGAAGGAACCTTGCGACCCCCGACCCCAATGAGGGTGCCATGGGAGTGCGACTAGACCAAATGAAAGGAGATTGGGTCAAAACCTTAGGTCTTCAAAATTGCATAATCAATCCACTAAATAAAAATCATATTTGTTTTTAATATATTAATAGAATTAACATTTATATAACAATTCTTTAAAATTTTGATTTGTTCTATATGAATTAACATTAAAAAAATCTAGCCCTAGTTTATGTTATTTGTGTCACTAAAGTGAGGAAAGCTATGCATCATTTACTTTGTAAATGTTACTTTTCTTAGTTGGGAAAGAAATTGATCTACTAAAAATGTATTTATCAAACTTGGAACAAGAACTCATTAGAAGAACGCAAGGAAAGCTTGTATAATTAGTTTTTATCTCCTCTTTGTGTAGAATACGGTTGATTACTCGAGGTATTATTCAAGCTTGGAATGAAAACTCGTTAGAAAACCATCTCAATATATGGGATGGAAATGTGGAAGTAAAGAAATTAAATGTTCTTTTCTTTATTTTATTTTGTTGGATTAAATTATATCATCAACATGAAATGGACTAACCATTTTCGAGGGGTTTTGGGGGAATTTCTCATTCATGATGCCATGTTTGACGTTATCACCCCTTTTAATGTTGTTGATTTTTAATTTTGATGAATAATATACACGTATAATTTAATTATTTTATCTTATTAAATTTTAAATAAAATTATTAAAAAATAGTTTGAAAAAAATTAAAATATAACATATTTATATAATATTTAATATATATATATATATATATATATATATATATATATATTTCAATAAATATATGTATATATCAGCTAAGATTCGTTTTAAATTTGGATTTATCAAGTGTTAAGAGGGATCAAATTTCTTGAGGTGTAATCTCTCTCGATGTTTGGTAGATCTAGGATTAAGATGGATTTAGGCTTACTTCATTATTAGTTTTTATTAGTTAAAATTAGATCCATCTTAAATTGCTTTTTTTTTTGTTTTCTAGGTTATGTGAGTCTTGGATGACTGGCACACCTAACTTGTGGTTTGAGTAGCCACCACTCAAGGGCATCTAAGCCGTCAAAATCAGCCAGAGATCACATTGATCATGAGCCACACCAGCTCTTAATATGACTAGATTTTTTCCCACTGAATTTTGAACCAATGACTTTTATACCACTAAGTGTCTTAACAGAACACCCTCTCACCATCTATTCTATGTCTCGTGGGCCAAAATTCCTCTCCATTTTATATTTAAAAGAATTTTATAAAAACTTCTTTAATATATATATATTATATATTCAATGAAATTTTGTCTTTAAATTGGCTATATTAGAGAAGAATACTGTGGGGAAAACCATGGGTTAAGAATACCACGAGAAAAATTATAAGTTGTTCAAAAATCGCAAATGTTTACATGACATCTCTTCCACACTGCATTGAAGAACATCTCTCTATGTAATAAAATTTTTATGTACTTATAAATTAAATTTAAATATGATTACATGATCATTATTTTAATTTATATGATAAAATTAATAATTTTTTTTAAAATTATTTTCTATATTAATCACCTAATCATTTTTTAAAATTTTTCAAAACAACCACTTTTAAAATGTTTACCAACATTTACACCATAGCTTCAGCATCCCTCCATACTAAAATATAAACCACCTATTAACACGCTAACAACATTCAAACTAAAAATAAATAAATGATATATTTCAATTTATACAACACATACAATATTTAGTAGACTGCTTTGAAATTAATGTTGAAGAATTGAAGCATCCAGTTAAAAGGGAAAGTATCGAGTGCCATCAAAGTACTAAATTCAAATTCCGTAATCACGTGGTTGGGACATCGTCCCTTGACGTCATGTCTCTTGCATCAATGTCCAAAACATGAATAGGCCCACCTTTGATAAAGGCTTTGAAGGTGTGCAATAAGTATTTTCCTATTGAGTATTGAGTGCTTTGCAGGTTAGGGGATTGGGTCAATAGATTTAATAGACTTGGTTAAAGGGTATTAGTTACCCTGTATATTGAAATGAGGTTATGTGGATTTAATGCTATGCAATTAAGTTTTGCAGAGTATTTAATACTTCAGTATGTTGCAAGCTTTTGAGAAGCCTCTGCTAGAAATTGGTATCAGAGCCAGTAAGTCGTTATCGCCTGGTTCGTAAAAGGTCAGTACTTAAACCAGTCTCTCTTTGAAAAATATAAAATGGATTCACCTATGAGAAAATATATGTCTTTTAGAGAATTAGAAGAGAAAGATAGAGCTGAACAAAACCTATTGAGGGATATGTTTGCTAGTAGCAGTAGTAAAGTAATCAATGAGTCTGATCATCTCTATGAAGAGGTTGAACCTCAAGCAAGATGGGTTTTGCCTAGAATATCTGCCTCTCAAGTCTATAGTGACCTAGGTGTCTGGCACCTAAAAGCAGCCACTAGGATCACCATCAAAGAGTCGGTCAGCTCTATAGAAGAGAATAGTGATCGTGTACAGTTAATCCCTATTCTAAACCCGAAGGAACTTCAAGTAGAAGCACGAAAGCTAGGAACCCAATTTTTGCATTTGGGTTGTGTAAGAGTTGGCATTCATGCATTAGTACATCCGGGTGTTGATGCTTATGTGCTTGCTACTGTCAGAGATCTGACGCACAATAAGTATATAGATTCTTTGATTGGAGGAATTGTTGCTCCATTATCTAATGGACCAGTTTGGTTTGATTGTTATCCGAACTTCTCGGTATCAATCACAGATGAAACATTGGCAGATATTTTGCAGCTTCAAATCTAAACAATGGGATTTGATATGAGGAAGAAAAGACAAAACATTTCCATTTAGTTTCGAGGATGTTTCCGCCATACATCTACAATGTTTCCTGCAGTCCTCCATGCACCCAGTCGAGAGTCAAAAACCAGTGTTGTTGTCCTGACTGATCCCAAGAATCAGAAAATAGAACATCAGGCCATTAAGTGGGAAGATCTGACTTTCCCAGAACACTGGACATTCCCAAATCCCAAGCCTCTCACTGTTCAGAAAATAACCTCCGCCAACATCACAGAAAACCAATCCTCTGTTATTCTGTCCTTTCCCCGAAGGTCAACTATTGACAAAAGAAGGATTGAAGAAGAATGTAAAAAGTCTCCCAGATATATTTCTTCAGAATGTACAGATACTAGTTGTAGTTCTATTGTTTCAAACTGTAGTCATGTTTCTTTGTTTGAGTTTGCTCAGTTTGTAAATTATCAGCCCCTGAGTGTCCAATGTCCACAATGTAGTCAGCATGTCAATTTGCAGAGTTTAGCCTATGCAGTTCTTCATAAGAACCATAACAATAGGACTGGTGAAGCCCCTCCTGCGTCTTCTACCAACCCATGTCCTAATCCTAAATGCTCTGACATTCCATTCCCACATGATGAAGAGCATGTTCTTATGATGCATCTTGTACCCACTCTAGAAAACGAAGATCTAAGGCTAACCTCTATCTATATGAACATGAGACCTGAAAATAGCCCAAAGTATGGATTGGGTTATATTGAACAAGCTGATAAATTGATCCCTGAATGCAGATTCAGAGATCTCCCTCCAGGATGTAAGAAACCATCAGTGCCTAAAATCCACAAGTACTATACATTGATGGATGGTTGTCCTAAAAACCAGGTCCCTGCCCAATGGATGAAGCAGATGATAAATTGGGATCTGTTCACCCATCCACAGGCTGATGAGTTTGCAATAGCTTTCCCTAAGGAAGAAAATATGAAAATGGCTAATGAATGGAAAGCTTACATGGAAGAAGAGAAAGTATGGATTTCATTTTACTCATGGAAAAAGAAAATGGAATCAGATGTGGTATTAATGGCAGATTCAGTAGCCTCTTCTTCACATTCCTGGACTGCACCAGATGGCAGTAAAATTGAGACCCATTCTACTTACCCTCCTTTCAAGAGTATTGTCCTAGGTGAAGGACAAAGTTCAACACTTGCTTGTCCTCTGGTTCAGAGAGACAATTCTGTCAGTGGAACAGAGGGTAGAATACAAAAAGTTTCTGAGCAGGTTAATTGGACTAACACTGCTTTAACTGGTCTTGAGAAAAATGTTGCAAAGACTGCTCTGGTCAAAGATCAAATAGATTCAGTTCAAGTTTCTGTAAATGATGTACATAGAATTTTAAATTCAGTACAGTGTGATTTGCAAGTAGTTAGACATATTTTTGAAAAATCTCTTGATAAATTTGATGATGTGGAAAGTTGTATAATAGAGCAATCCATTTCCACAAGAGATTCAGTTTCTAATCTGTCTGACAAGTTTGACAGATTAAATTTGAAGAAAGCTAGCAAGCCTATTCTGGCTTCATTTTTGACCAAGGGAAAGAGTATCCATCCACATGAGATAGAAATCCCTGTGTCTCAGTGTCCTCATCTCTTTCCTAAAGAAGTGCCACAGCTGCCTCAGTCCCCTGAGCCTAAGCCAGAAGAAAAATCTGAAAAAATAACCATAGCCACTGCTCTTGAAATCTCAGATTCTGAAAAACATGCTTTTCCTATATATGAACCTTTGGAACCTCAGTTTACCAGACCTGCAGCCCCTGATCTATATGGTGCAGGAAAGATTCCACCAAGAGAGACTTTCCATGAAGGAAGTCATAAAGAATGGAACATTGATGGGTTGTTTGCATCACAGATCAGGAAAATGCTTGATCAAATGATCATTGAATATAAATTGATGTGTGTGGAAGGGAAAAGTGAAATTGAAGCATGTAAGACACTAATTCAGTGTTTTACGGGTACTCTGGCTAGATGGTGGGAGTTAGAGTCATCCCCTGTTATGTTAGATAAGATGGAGAAAGAAGTTCTCAAGGATGAACAGGGTGATATAATGTTTAATCCAGATGGCACAACTATGAATAATATGATTGGTGCATTGACAACGCTGATCCAGGAACATTTCTGTGGTGCAGAATTTGCAGTCACAGATAAGAATGAATTGATACTGATGAATTTGAAATGTAATAATATTAATCAGTATGAAGATTTCCACAGAGATTGGATTGCAAGAATATTCTTGGTAAAAGACCCAAAGAACATCCTGTGGAAACAAGTCTATCTGGCAGCTCTACCATCTAAGTTGGTAGATATTCTGAAACTCCAAGAAGCATTTCCCCTACCTCTCGAAGTATATTTTTGGGGAGATATTTATGCTACAATTACTAAAGTCTTGATCTCTTTGTGTACCAGTTCAAAGATGCAAAAGTCTATAGATAAATTAAATAGGCTTCCTGGTACTAAGTCCTTTGGCGGTAGATATGGTATAACAGTTGATGATCCTTTGGTGCATCGCAGAAAGCATAAGAGACAAGCAAAGAAGGCTTACAAAAGAAGTAAAGCCTCCACCTACAGACTGAGTTCAGGAAAAAGACAAAAACTCAGAAGACCTAAAGAGAGCAGAAGGCCAAAAGAAAGAAGAAGATCTTCCAGGTATAAGCCCAATACTCATTACTATCAGCCCCATGATATCCGTCCTAAAGATACCAAGCTGAATAGAATGAAAGAAATTGTCTGTTGGCTCTGTGGTCAACCTGGGCATACTTCTAATCTGTGTCCTTCCGCCCTTGAGTCTAAAAGAGGCCTTGGTAAGAAATCTGCTAAAAATAAACAGCCATCTACTAGTCAGACTGTTAAACAAGAACCTAGATGTGCATATTGTCATTCCACATTCCATAAAACAGCATATTGTACAAATCGCCCTCAGCATATCTCGATCCAACAACATGCTGAGCAGTCCCTTTCCTCTTCTTCTGACTATTCCTCCTCCTCTTCCGAGGAACAAGTCAATATGTACTGTAATTGTTCTGACTCAGATGCCTACCATTGTTCTGAGTCTGATTCTGACTCCTTCTCTTCTGCTGAAGAAGAAATTCCTCATGTCCTCATGGCCTAAGTCGATGATGATCTCAAGCTTTTTGCTCAAATTCGAGCCATGGAGGAAGGTGATCTCAAAGCTGCCCTCCTTACAGCCTACATGAAGAATCTTCCTGGTTCTTCCAGTTCTTCATCCAGTTCTTCTAAGAAGCCCACTTTTGTTGAAGCTTCTTATGAAAGAAACACTAAATCGTATCTCCAGCATACTTCTAACAAAGCTCGTAACCTCACTTTGGGGGAGGTGAGCAAGGAGATACATGACTTAAAAACTGAAATCCGCAGCATGAAAAATGAAATTTCTGTCCTGAAATCTCAAGCTCAACAGCCAGCCGCCTCCTCTTCTACAGCTATTTCAGGCAGACAGACAAATTATACGTTGCATTCTACTCCAAAGACTGAAGTTCAGTTTGCAACAGGCAAGTTTGACCCTTCAGCTGGTTTCAGTGAAATCGGGGATATGCAGGTCCTCGCCATCCAATACCAACAACACCATGTGAAGGTAAATCTTTGTGTTGCTATTCATGTGTACAAGGTTATTGCACTCATAGACTCTGGATCCGATATTAACCTTGTTTCTAAACACATAATCCCATAAAGATATTGGACTACATCTGAAAAGGAAGTCATGGGATTAGGAACAAAACAGTTGAAGTTTGAAGTTGCCAAAGCTGCTGTATGTTTTGATTCAAAATGTGTGAAGCTTTCCTTTGCAGTTTCTGATATTCCAGTAGACTGTATTTTGGGAAATATTTTTCTAGCAGCAGTAGAACCACATGGGTCTTTTAGATTTCCTGACAAATCTGCAGGATATTTTATCACCATTTCTGGAGAAAGAATTGAACTGCCATATACCTCCAGACCCAGAATTTCACCCATGGTTCAGGCCATGCAGGCAAAAGAAGAGAAAATTCAAACAGCTGTAAAAAGCCTGGAAGAACTCAAGGATCACAAGAACACAATAAGAATTGAAGAACAATTGAGTTCTCCAGGTATCCAGAAAATAATCTCTGAAATTCAGAGAGAATTTGAAGAAACATGCTGCTCAGAAGAGCCCAATGCCTTTTGGCACCGAAAGCAGCATAGTATTGAGCTACCTTACAAAGAAGGTTATACTGGCAAACCTTGTAAGTCTAGAGCCATTTCCATGTCTGTTGAGCACAGACAACTTTGCCAAAAAGAGATTGAACAGCTTCTTCAGAAGAAGCTCATCAGAGAATCCAGCAGTCCTTGGAACTGCTATGGGTTCTATGTCAACAAAAGGAGTGAACAAATCATAGGAGTTCCCAGATTAGTCATAAACTACAAACCTCTGAATAATGTTCTGGCAGATGACACTTATCTGATTCCCCATAACACTTATCCGATCCCCCATAAAGGTGATCTGATGAGAAGAATTTCAGGAGCCAAAGTGTTTTCTAAGTTTGATTTAAAATCAGGTTTCTGGCAAGTTGCTATTGCAGAAGGTGATAGATGGAAGACTGCATTTAGTGTTCCCCATGGACACTATGAATGGAACGTAATGCCATTCGGTTTGAAACATGCGCCTTCTAAATTCCTGAAGGTAATGGATTCTATCTTTAAGCCCTATGATGATTGGTTACTTGCCTATATAGATGATCTGCTAATATTTTCCAAAAACTTGCAAGACCACTTCAAACATTTGAGGATCTTTATGAAGCTGGTCCAAAGGAATGGTTTAGTCTTGAGCAAAAAGAAAATGGAACTTTGCAAGACTAAAATCAAGTTTTTGGGGCATGAAATTGAAAACGGTCAAATTGCTCTTCAGCACCATGCACTGGAGTTTGCTGATAGATTCCCTGATGTTATCATGGATAAAACTCAGTTGCAAAGGTTTTTAGGCTGTTTAAATTATGTGAGCAATTTCTATCCGTCATGCGCCCTCGACAGGTCTTTGCTCAACCAGAGACTCAGAAAGAATCCGAAGCCTTGGACAGAGAAGCACACTCAAGCAGTAAGAGAAATAAAATCCAAGGTTCGTAATCTCCCTGTTTTATATATTGCTGATGATAATGCTTTTAAAATTGTTGAAACAGATGCAAGCAACATAGGATGGGGAGGTGTCCTCAAATAGAAGCCAAAGAAAGACAGCCCAAAGGAGCAAGAACAGGTTGTGCAGTTTGTTTCAGGAGTTTGGAGCAAGGCAGAATTAAATTATGCTCCTATTGAGAAAGAGGTAAAGGCAGTCTGGAATAGCATCAGTAATTTTTCTATCCATTTGGCTAATAAAGATTTTCTGCTCAGAACTGATGCAAAAGCCATGGAAAAAGTTTTAATAAAAGAAATAAAGAACCCAGAAGATGCAAAGTTTGCTAGATGGCAAGCTCTGTTTGCATATTTCAGTTTTAAAGTTGAGCATATTAAGGGTTCTGAAAATTGTATTCCAGACTTTTTGAGCAGAGAATATATCCAGCACCAAGAACAGAGAGATGACCCTGAAAAGGAAGAAATACATGTTATGGTCATTCTCACAGAATGGAATCAGGCCTATCAAAGAGAAGAAATCAGATATATTCCAGATGAAGAATCATGGCTTGTATATGCAGAAAAATGGAGGCCAACTTGACAGCTCCGAAATACACAAGTGCTTGATGCAAACCTTCAAAGTCACAATGACCTTCAGCACTTAGTACCTGGAAGGAGAGTGTATCCTAAAGGAAGCAGGTGGATACATGACATGATGTATTCACATAGCATGGCAGCTGTTATCACTCAGGTTTTCCTAGAAGTTGTGTAAGAGGAAAGTATACCCGAGGTAACCACAAACCAACCTTTTAGATGCAGAATCTAGCCAATCTGCATCCAGAGAGGGCTCTCTCTTTATGATTTATCTTTGTTCTTGGAAGGTTTTAGGCTAGTTATAGATTCAAAGTTTGTTTTGGGAAAATGGTTGAATCCACAAACTAAGGGCAAGGTTGAAGGTTTTCAGTCCATTGGGCTATGGAGTCAAAGGATGGCTTTACTGGATTTCTATTCTACACTCAAGATGGCTTTACAGGGCAAGGTAGCTAGACAGAGAACAATCCTTAAAATTTAAAGTGGATGGGATGATCTTGAAGAGATGAAAGGCAGCTAAGAATCTTTCACCATGTTCAAAGAAAGAAATGAGATGACTACAAACAAAGAGCAATGAAGAATTCTTTATTATAATAATCAACAATGTTTAAATTAGCAAAGCAAGAGCATTTAAGAATTCATGCTTATAACCAATTTAGAGGAAAACATTAAGAACAATCACATCTGAAATAAGAGTACAATTAAGTAAATTCTGATTCAATCCTTTATGTAAATTATTCAGAAATGGACATAATGATATTATAAACTAATATAAAATTTAAGACAAAGAGTAGAAAGACTTATTGAACTGCCGTCCAACACATGAATCCTGCAAAAAGTCCCGAAGCTTCAAATCGTCATCCAGTAAGCCACGAATAAACTTCTCCAAAATGATTTTATTCCAAAAATCTCAATGTTACAGCAAAGTAATAGAATCCACCCCCAAATGCTTCCAAGAGTGGAGTATTTATACAAATTCTAAACAAAAATATCTTGAAACAAATATCAAAATTGGTTCACAAATCTCTCCAACTATTTACATAAATAGAACTTAATTAAAGGACACTCAAACTAATGCATCTATTTGGCACTATTTTGTATGGATAGATGATGACAAATAGAAGAATTCGAATTTGATCCAACTCTTAGTTGATGATGAGGCATCCAAGTCACTAACTGCTTCCTTTCTTTGTGCAATCTGCTCCAACAATTCTGCAAACTTGGGGTCCAATTATATATTTTTATTTCTCAATCCGTAATAGATATGTAAAAAGTGAAAGAGGTTATTGTAGATAAATATGTTGGTGAGATAAACCTCTTTCGGTTTCCCAAAATTCCTCTCCAGCTATGCATAATAGTCTCTGTAAACAATATGTGTAAAACAGAGTTTTACAGAGTCTGAAAAATGGCCTGTAAAGATGCACATGTATCTCTCATTATAAAACCACTGTGACAAAACTGAGATAGGTTTTTGTATATGGGTCTCTTAGGAACAAAAACCTCCTTCAGTTTTGTATGAAGTATTTTTTATTGGCCACAATCCTCTCTGCAAAATTATGCCTTAAACTGGAATTTTCTGCAAAAAGTGCTTTCCAACATTGTTTAATATTTCCAAAACCATAATGGCTGTTAGAAAAGTGAGAGAGGTTTTTGTAGATGGCCCTCTTACGAACATAAACCTCCTTCAGTTTTGTAAAATTCATCTTGTATTGATCACAATAGTTTCTGCAAAACTATGACTAAAATATGCAATTTCTGCAAAAATGTTCCTTCTTGTTATGTTTTTTCATCTTTTTACTTTCTTGCTCTTTTGACTATTTTACTTTCACTTTAGACAAACCTCACTATTGGTGAAAGTATTCTCATCTCTTTTTACCATTTTACTACCTTCTGTATTTACTTTTACTGTTTACCTTTGACTGCTCTGTAACTTCATTTTAACTTTCACTGACTTTTACCTGATACACTTTAACCACTGATACTCTTTAGCTGTTATGCTTTCTAACCTCTGTTTGAATAGATTTGATAACAATATTGGAGTAAACAAGTCTTATGAGTAGTATTAAGATTGTTTATCCAAGGATGTGATCTTCTGGTCACCTCTTCAGGGGACAACTGAGTAGATTTTTCAAGCAATTTCTCAATGGACAAGGGAGTGAGGTTTTAACCAGGTTCAAAATGGAGCATCATTCAAGGCTACAGGAACTCCCATTTTGGTTCTTGTGTGTTCAAAATGGCAGTTTCTGGGTTTTCTTCACAGAAATGTCGTGATTTCAGTTTTAATGAGGGAAATTGGCACAATTGCAGGTTCGGGGGAACAATTGACAGTTTAAAAACTCAGGGAATGATCTTAGGAATATGATTTAAACACTAAATCGGCGAAAAACCAAGAAAACAGAGTTTTATTTGAAGTTCGGGGCGTAATAGGATAAATACTTGTTTCTTGGAGGCAAACTGGGTTTTAATCAGGTATCAGGCGATGGCGGGACTGTACTTGAACACGGGCGCAGCGGAATCTTGTAGGAAATCGGTCTATTACAGTGGAAATTCGAAAATCGCAGTGGGGAGCACTATCGTTTTCAAACAACGAAAATAACAGAAAAACACGGGAAAATGGCTTATTTACAAGTTAAAAGGGTTTTTTGTTTTTCCGAGGAGTGACGTCATCGACGTACGGGCTGATGTAAGCAAGGTCAGGTGGTAAGCGGTAAGCGGTAAGTCCCCGCACCGCTTTTAGTCGAGGGTGGTTTAAGTCGGGAGGGCAGCGATTCCACAAAGAGATCGCCACGTGGAGGGTGAACTGTTCAAATACCGCCCGTTTCCCGCTCGTTAAATTTCTCACAAAGGATGGGTAGCAAGGTTCATGTGGATCGTTGATTTGCGGCGGGTTGATCCGACGGTTGAAGCGATGGGGGAATAAGCGGAAGATTCAGGTGTGGGCCCGTCGGGTTTTAACATGATTTAAGGTTTAATCTAATCACCCCGGGAGATATTTAATAGGTGGAAAAGGTTATTAATTAGTCCTGATGACTAATTAATCCCGTATGCGTAAAGAAAAGGGGTTGCGGAGGGGTTTGGTTAAGTGGAATGCCAGGTGGACAAACCACGGTGGCACGAAACTTTTCGGAAGTTTTATTCATATTTTTGTATTTAAACATACATATGGCATGTTTAAAGTTTTTTGTATGTATATTTTTATTTTTATTTATATGGTAACAAACAAATATTATTTAATTACCATAAGGGCGGGATTTATAATATAATGATAATTTTAACCAAAGGGCGTATAGTGGGTTTTTATTTAAATGTGCGGGGATATAAACACTTTGGTTAAACTTTATAATAGAGGGGTTATTTTTGGGTTATTTATAAAAAAAGGGAGTTATATACTTAGGATAGGGCATTTTCACTAGGGATTTAGTAAATATAGTTAGATGTAAATATGACAAAGGGACAATGGTAACTCAAAATACTTTGCACATCTAAGAAAGTGACAATTTGTGAAGTAAATTACAATATATCATCTTCAACACTTAAACTTAGAATAGTAAGTTATTTTGAGGGATTTTATGGAATTTTTGCATGATTTTCCTAAGCAAAATGGGATTTTACTTAGGAAAAGGTTAAAGGTGAATGATTATAATGATGAATTATCTTAAGTACTTAGGTCTTTTGATCATTGGGCCGAGGGTCCGGTCCCTCCAAAAGTCAAGGAAATTCCTTGAGCCCCTTTGATCTCCAAGTACCTTAGTACTTTGGGGAAATTAGTAAAACTTTAAGGGGAAAGTGATGAGGGAAGTTAATGAGTTTGACTTTGCTTGCTGTGAATTCTTCAGTGCATTTTCTGCTTGAGTACTTGTGATGAAAGTAAAGGATCAAAAACATGTAGCAGCATCATTCATCAGATAAAACTTTGTAACACTATCTACCTACCCTATCTACTACTACCATTTTCTCTTCTTTATTAGGGTGCATTTAGACTTGCAAACCCTTTTCAACCTTTTCTTTTTACATGATAAATCTATCTATTTCTACCCTTATTACATCCAAGGGCTCAGATTAAACTATTGAGCACCTTTTATTAACTCTACCTATCTACTTATCTGCCAAGATTAAACTGTTTGGTCAGATACTTATTCTCTATTCTACAACATAAAATTGAAAATGAATGAGTCAAGTTTAAACAGTTTGACTCTTCATAAATTGTGGCAAAAGTTTGACAAGATGCACACAATTTGTTTATTACATCAGAGTAAAAAGTAGTGGCATTTAGACTTGCACACTTTCCTTGGCCTTTGTTTTTGATGGGGTTCATTTCTTTTACTTTTTGGCCATTTTTATTATTTTTACCCTTTGATTTTTCTTTTAGGGTATACCCTCTTTACATTTTTCAAATTTTTTGATTTTTTGGTTTTTCAAGAATATGGAACACCTTTGTCCAAGAAAAAGGTTTGAACATATTCCATAGTTCAATCAAGACAATCATGAAAAATGACACCTATTGGTATAGGAGTCTAACACTGGCTCCACTTGGGGATGGCTTTTCCTTGTGGAAAGTCAAGAACAACAGATCAGATGCCTAAACACGTCTTCAAACTGAACTATGTAATCTCCTTCTTCTGGTAGCTTTATTGTACATATGATAGTGAAACTTTTGAAGCTTAGGGCCTTCACTTCGGGCTTCAACTTCAGCAATTCACCATCCACTCAAAACTTAAAACTTTGTTTCCTAGTTAGAAATCTTCTGCCTTGTTCCAATCCCAAACATGTATTTGCTGTGGTTGAAAATGTTGAATTGAATATAGTCTTTTTTCTGCAACCTGAAATCTGATCTGAAACTAAAACAACACACAAAAATTTTCAAACCAACTTAATGAAAACTATCTGAAATTAAAAACTAAAAAAAATGCTCAAAATTCTGAGCTTATTAGCACTCATCTACCTACTCAATCTACTGTTCAACTGCTAGTTAGGTAAAATGAAATAACCAATGCAACCATTCAAGCATTATGTACTTTGATAGATTTTGTTGCATTTTCTTGTTGATTATCAAAATTGTACTTCTGCAACCTATTAGAAACTTGTCAACAAATGAGAGGATAAGGAAACACTTGATTTCCTTTCTTGACTCTAGAAACTGTACAAAAGGATCTTCCAAAATATATACACTGATGTTTAACTGATCTGAACAACTGTACATCTGTTCTGGATGGCCTCCATACCATGAATATGAAATGCTATTTTCATCTTTATCTTCTTGTAAACTTTCAGATAAGATTTGTGATGATATTCCTACTGATTGTAATGTTTGAGTGTTGAATCCTTTATCATCTTGATTCTGAAAATCATAGTTAGTTAATAGAGGAATGCTTTGAATGCCTTCAATATTCAACATATTTGCTATTGGATCCTGAAAATCTTGGGAAAATTGCTGGAACCTATGACATATAAAATTCCATGGGACTTCATAAACTTCAACAAGTTTCCCATTCTTTTCTTTAAATATGTTATACCACATTTCCTTTAAAAGATGAAATGGTTCAAAAAATAGTGGTATGGAAATTTCTTGTGTCATTTGATCATTTATTTCAATAGGAACTAATAACTGCAATTGTGAAACTGAAAAATCTTGATCAATAGTTTCATTATCTTCTTTGTTGTTAATCACAATTCCTAAATATTGTTGATTATTGATGGCATGATAGTTTTCTCTAATGAACTGAAATGAAGCAAAACAAAGAGGTAAAGAATCTTCACTTATTTCCACATTTTCTGCTCTTCCTTCTTCACTATCATGGCTGATCTGTATTGGCTGATCACTGTCTTCAACCTGCTGAAACTGATTTTCTTCATCCTCCAAACTAGCTTCTGATATATCTGTAAAGTTAGCTTGACTTTGGAGAACATAACTATCATCATAATGATCATACTTAGGCAAATCATCAAAATAAGGAATGTCATCAAACATACACATTAGAACACCAGATTCCTCTTCCTCATATTGATTTGTAAATTCATTTTCTGATTTATGATAATTTGAATTAAGAGCAATTTGTTCATGGCTATCAACCTCTTCTATTTCTTCATGGTGATTTTGAATAAAAAATTCTTCTTTCATAGTGATCTCCTGTGTTATTTCATCTAGTTTTCTTACCAAAAGGTTGAGTTTTACCTCTGCAATGTTTTTCCTTTCCTCTTCTTCTACTTTCAACTTTTCCTATTTGATTTGGAGATTAACTTCCACATCAACTGCAATGTTCTGCATATGTACAAGTGTTTTTTGATTTCTTTCTCTTAACTGAAATTCTATTTCTGAATCAAAGGCACTTGGATAATGCAAGAGAGCTGAATCATGAGGAGGTCTAATATTTTCTGGCATTGAATAATAAACTTGATTAAATCTGTCAGAAAATTGTTGTATCGTTTCATTTGAATGTCTTTTTAATTGATTATATTCTTCCATGATCACAAAATGATTAACTTTTATTATCCATCTATCAAGGAAAATTTTGATAAACTGTTGGAAATTTGAGATGCTAGCATTAGGCAGATTTTTGAACCAACTCTTTATTCCATTTTGCAAAGAAAGAGCAAAAAGTCTGATTTTAACATCATCTTCATCAATCTCAAATAAATCCAAATAATTTTCAAAACCTTGAATATGTTTTTGGGCTGTGATACCATTTTCTCCATCAAATCTAGGAAGATACTTGTAGTATTTTTCAGGAAAATCATGGAGTAAAGGAGGTAGAATAAGGGGCTTATATCTATCTGGAACTTTATATGGCACAGGGATATGTACAGGGATTGTAAGATCAGTCTTAATTATTTGAGGCTTCTTAATTGGAAAATGATCATCATTAGATTCATAAGAAAGCTGCTCAAAGAGATTAGGAGAATTATTACTTACAAACTTCAAAGGAAAATAACTAAAAACTAATCTAAGATCTTCTATAAAATATAATATACATTGAAAAAATTTCTTAATGAAAAAGAACATAATGTCTTGGATTAAGATCCAAGTTGAAAGCCTGATCTTTCCATATTGTCCTTTGAGGTTCATTCCTCCAGTGGAGTCTTGATTCTGAAATTCATTTGGAGTCGCCAGGTGGATGATTTTAACCTTTGTGTGTCTGATCCCTGTCCACCATCATAGATCAGATCTAAACCTGTAAAACAATTCTGAAGAAAAAGTTAGTTCTTCAGGAAACCAAATTTTGAATATTTTATGATTATTTTATTTTTTTATGAATTTTGAAAACAACTTCTATGATTTCTTTAAGAAAATTTAAGATTTTAAATTTAAATTTTCTCAAAGATTTATTGAACTAGAGAGTCTGATTGAATGTTTTGAATCCAAAGTTCAGTTTATAAGCTAAACCAGAGATAGACTGAAGCAGCATTTGTTTACTATGCAGTTGCAAAGCAAAAGCATTTCAAAGGCTACCTGGCTGATCTTCAGACTCTATCTATAGCTTATAAATCAAACAATAGTATCAATAAAATGATTCAGATCCCTAGTATGGTCGCCACTATGTTATCACTCAGGTTTTCCTTGAATTTGTGGAAAAGGAAAGTATACCCGAGGTAACCACAAACCAACCTTCAGATGCAGAATCTAGCCAATCTGCATCCAGAGAGGGCTCTCTCTTTATAATTTATCTTTGTTCTTAGACGGTTTTAGGCTAGTTATAGATCCAAGAGTTTGTTTTGAAAAATGGTGGAATCCACAAACTAAGGGCAAGGTTGAAGGTTTTCAGTCCATTGGGCTATGGAGTCAAAGGATGGCTTTACTGGATTTCTATTCTACACACAAGATGGCTTTACAGGGCAAGGTAGCTAGACAGAGAACAATTCTTAAAATTTAAAGTGGATGGGATGATTTTGAAGGGATGAAAGGCAGCTAAGAATCTTTCACCATGTTCAAAAGAAAGGAATGAGATGACTACAAACAAAGAGCAATGAAGAATTATTTATTATAGTAATCAAGAATGTTTAAATTAGCAAAGCAAGAGCATTTGAGAATTCATGCTTATAACCAATTTAGAGGAAAACATTAAGAACAATCACATCTGAAATCAGAGTACAATTAAGTAAATTCTGATTCAATCCTTTATGTAAATTATTCAGAAATGGACATAATGATATTATAAACTAATATAAAATTTAAGACAAAGAGTAGAAAGATTTATTGAACTGCCGTCCAACACATGAATCCTGCAAAAAGTCCCGAAGCTTCAAATCGTCATCCAGTAAGCCACGAATAAAATTCTCCAAAATGCTTTTATTCCGAAAATCTCAATGTTACAGTAAAGTAATAGAATCCACCCCCAAATGCTTCCAAGAGTGGAGTATTTATACAAATTCTAAACTAAAATATCTTGAAACAAATATCAAAATTGGTTCACAAATCTCTCCAACTATTTACATAAATAGAACTTAATTAAAGGACACTCAAACTAATGCATCTATTTGGCACTATTTTGTATCGATAGGTGATGACAAAGAGTAGAATTCGAATTTGATCCAACTCTTAGTTGATGATGAGGCATCCAAGTCACTAACTGCTTCCTTTCTTTGTGCAATCTGCTCCAACAATTCTGAAAACTTGGGGTCCAATGATATCTTTTTATTTCTCTCTCCGTAATAGATATGTAAAAAGTGAAAGAGGTTATTGTAGATAAATATGTTGGTGAGATAAACCTCTTTCAGTTTCCCAAAATTCCTCTCCAGCTATGCATAATAGTCTCTGTAAAAAATATGTGTAAAACAGAGTTTTACAGAGTCTGAAAAATGGCCTGTAAAGATGCACATGTATCTCTCATTATAAAACCACTGTGAAAAAACTGAGATAGGTTTTTGTATATGGGTCTCTTAGGAACAAAAACCTCCTTCAGTTTTGTATGAAGTATTTTGGATTGGCCACAATCCTCTCTGCAAAATGATGACTTAAACTGGAATTTTCTGCAAAAAGTGCTTTCCAACATTGTTTAATATTTCCAAAACCATAATGGCTGTTAGAAAAGTGAGAGAGGTTTTTGTAGATGGATCTTTTAAGAACATAAACCTCCTTCAGTTTTTTAAAATTCATCTTGGATTGATCACAATAGTTTCTGCAAAACTATTACTAAAATATGCAATTTCTGCAAAAATGTTCCTTCTTGTTATGTTTTTTCATCTTTTTACTTTCTTGCTCTTTTGACTGTTTTACTTTCACTTTAGACAAACCTCACTATTGGTGAAAGTACTCTCATCTCTTTTTACCATTTTACTGCCTTCTGTATTTACTTTTACTGTTTACCTTTGACTGCTCTGTAACTTCATTTTAACTTTCACTGACTTTTACCTGATACACTTTAACCACTGATACTCTTTAGCTATTATGCTTTCTAACCTCTGTTTGAATAGATTTGATAACAATATTGGAGTAAACAAGTCTTATGACTAGTATTAAGACTGTTTATCCAAGGATGTGATCTTCTGGTCACCTCTTCAGGGGACAACTGAGTAGATTTTTCAAGCAATTCCCCAATGGACAAGGGAGTGAGGTTTTAACCAGGTTCAAAATAAAGCATCATTCAAGGCTACAGGAACTCCCATTTTGGTTCTTGTGTGTTCAAAATGGCAGTTTCTAGGTTTTCTTCACAGAAATGTCGTGATTTCAGTTTTAATGAGAGAAATTGGCACAATTGCAGGTTCGGGGGAACAATTGACAGTTTTAAACCTCAGGGAATGATCTTAGGAATAAGATTTAAACACTGATTCAGCGAAAAACAAAGAAAACAGAGTTTTATTTGCAGTTCGGGGCGAAATAGGATAAATACCTGTTCTTGGAGGAAAACGGGCTTTTAACCGGTATCGATGATAGCAGGAGGATACTTGAACACAGGCCTGGCGAAAATCTGGAGCGAAATCGATTTGAACAGTGGATTTCAGTGGAAATTTGAGATTCGTAGCGGAAAGCACGGTAGCGTTCAAACGATGAAAATGACATAAAAACACACAATTTTGTTTTATTCCCAAAGTCAAAAGAGGGGTTTTAGTTTTTCGAGGAGTGACGTCACATTGGTACGGGCTGACGTGAGGCAGGAGGGCCGGGCGGTAAGCAGTTTAGTCCCCGCACCGCTTATTGGCAAAGGTGGTTTAAACCGGGAGGGCAGCGATTCCACAGGACGTTTGCCACGTGGATGGTGGACTTTTCAAATACCGCTCGTTCCCCGCTGGTTAACGTTCTCACAAAGGATGGGTAGCGGGGTTCACGTGGATCGTTGATCTGCAGAGGGTTGATCAGACGGCTGAAGCGATGGAGGAATAGGTGGAGGTTTCAGATGTGGGCCCGTCGGGTTTTAAACACTTTTTGACGTTATTTAATCACTCCGGGAGATATTTAATAGGCGGAAAAGGTTATTAATTAGTCCTGATGACTAATTAATCCCGTATGCGTAAAGAAAAGGGGTTGCGGCGGGGTTTGGTTAATTGGAATGCCAGGTGGACAAACCACGGTGGCACGAAACTTTTCGGAAGTTTTATTCATATTTTTGTATTTAAACATACATATGGCATGTTTAAAGTTTTTGTATATATGTTTTTTATTATATGGTAACAAATAAACATTATTTAATTACCATAAGGGCGGGATTAATGTATAACGCTATATTTTAACCAAAGGGCTTGTAGAAGCGGGTTTTAATGAATATTAGGGAGGTAAATACTTTGGTCAAAACATTATAATAAAGGGGTTTTGGGGGTATATATAAAAAAAGGAATTATATACTTAGGATAGGGTATTTCACTAGGGATTTAGTAAATAGAGTTAAATGTTGATATGGCAAAGGACAAGGAAACTCAAAATATCTTTGCACATCTAAGAAAGTGAGAACTTTTGAAGTAAACTGCAATATCTTATCTTCAACACTTAAACTTAGAATAGTAAGTTATTTTGAGGGATTTTTATGGAAGTTTTGCATGATTTTCCTAAGCAAAATGGGATTTTACTTAGGAAAAGGTTAAAGGTGAATGATTATAATGATGAATTATCTCAAGTACTTAGGTCTTTTGATCATTGGGCCGAGGTTCCGGTCCCTCCAAAAGTCAAGGAAATGCCTTGAGCCCCTTTGATCTCCAAGTACCTTAGTACTTTGGGGGAAATTAGTAAAACTTTAAGGGGAAAGTGATGAGGGAAGTTACTGATTTTGACTTTTCTTGCTGTGATTTTTCAGTGTATTTCCTGCTTCAGTATTTGTGATGAAAGTAAAGGATCAAAAACATGTAGCAGCATCATTCATCAGATAAAACTTTGTAACACCATCTACCTACCCTATCTACTACTACCATTTTCACTTCTTTATTGGGGTGCATTTAGACTTGCAACCCTTTTCAACCTTTTCTTTTACATGATAAATCTATCTATATTTCTACCCTTATTACATCCAAGGGCTCGCATTAAACTGTTAAAATGTTGAGCACCCTTGTCACCTTGCGACCTACTTATCTCAAGATTAAACTAAGTTGGTCGAAGTACTTATTCTCAAGTACAACATAAAATTGAAAATGAATGAGTCAAGTTTAAACAGTTTGACCTTTCATAAATTGTGGAAAAAGTTTGACAAGCTGCACACAATTGTTTTTTACAGAAAATGAAATAGTAGTGGCATTTAGACTTGCACACTTTCCTTGGCTCCTTTTTGTTTGGGGTTCATTTATTTCACTTTTTTGGCCAATTTTATTCTTTTTACCCTTTGATTTTTCTTTTAGGGTATACCCTCTTTACATTTTTTAAATTTTTTGATTTTTTGATTTTTTAAGAATATGGAACACCTTTGTCCAAGAAAAGGGTTTGAACATATTCCATAGTTCAATCAAGACAATCATGAAAATGACACCTATTGGTATAGGAGCCCAAAAATACCATGTAATAGCGTAACGATCACTCTCACAAGACTTTTGGGATCTCTCCGTCATATGTACCGGAGGCGGAGACAGAACAAGAATATATTATAAATCCTTCACCATAAACAAAACAAGGAATCATGGCCAGTATACTACTGGAAAATTTCAAACATGGCCAGATAATAATCCAAATCTAATTTTTCCTGACACTATTTATGATTTTGCAGGATACAAAAGACTGTGGTGGGACTTATTAAACAAAGATGGAAGAGATGAGACCCATTATACAAAATTGAAATTTGCTCCTACTTAGATTAACTCAAGGGAAGCTGCTGTTCCATGGTTATCTGACCGGTGGCATCACTATGGTGTCAGTCCATATAGTATGGACCCAAATTTTTATGAAACCTATTGTCGTAGGTTTTGTACAGATTGTATCGAAGGACCAGCCGGAGAGTGCTTTCATTATCCCTACCAGAAAGTGAGAGAAATTGGTGGATTATAATATAAAATGGTGAATCCTATCTTGAAATCCTACATGCAGATGCATTATCAATGGCTTGTCATGACCAAGATCAAGCACCAGATCGTCCTTAATAAGCCCATGATCGTCCGACGAATCTATACGAAGGCTTGGGATGATGAGTTTTACGGATTGAGATATCCTGGTATCACGATCTTGGATACTCCTGCAGCATCAACCAGTACAAGTGGTCCTCGGGAGCCCCACTAAAAAGGTTTTCCCATTGTAAATAATGATACCTAGTCACGGGTCTATTGTGACAGAGTTTTCTCGTGGGTTTTTCCTCTGTTTGAAAAGCATCCACTATGTACTTTAATTCCTCGTGGGCCTTGTAAGGTATCCACAGTGTACGCTCACCCACTATCACTAAAATCTGTCGGTAGGTCAGGATCTCCGTGCGGATGTCACGTTATGTGTTACCCGAAAACGATGATCCTACTACCAAGTGTCAATAATCGGATGGTCTACAGGAATGCTTGTCCCCCTCTCCATTCTATATAAGGAGGGGTAAGGCTCATTTGTAACCATCGGCATTTGGAGTTTGAGTCCTTTGCATTTCTGTGTTTTTGAGTCCGAGTTTTGCTCCCTGCTCTGCGTCTGCGCAATCTCTGCGATCTGCTCGCATCACGGAGTCTTCACTCACAGTCCTTAGGAGAACTGAGAAGCCTGCGTGTCTGTTCATGTGACAGGAAAGAACCTAAAGTGGCCAGTTCTTTAGATTGAGTATGTATATTTATGTCAGTGTGTTTATATCTCTGAGACAGAGTCTGTATTTTGGCCAGGAAGCCTCCGGTATTGCACGCTCATTCACTGAGTTGCATCAGTCTGGTAAAAGCCAATACAGTCGATCTCTGATACAGAGTTTGAGTCCAGAAATTCTATAATCTGATTGTGAAGCATTCTGCTATAAATAAAAAAGAGAAATTTTTACCATTCCGCATTTTTGAGTACTGTCACTCTGAGTTTATATAGCTGTTAAGATACTTGCATTGCTTGAAAGTTCGCCATAAGTTCGCCCGAGGTTCGCGAAACAAGTGAGGGACGCCCAGGCCGTGTAAAGGCGAGGTATGCCGTTGAAAAGGCCGTCAGTTGCATGAAGCTTCAGTAGGTTCGTGTAGGGGTTCACAGTTGGGTTCACATAAAGCAGTGTTCAGAGAAACTTAACAAGGCCAAGACTGCTCGTTGAGGACAGCAAGCAAGCTTTTGAGAAGCCTCTGCTAGAAATATTACAATAATATAGCTTTATTTTAATTATGCATTAATATAATTAAATTAAATTTAAAGTGTTAGTGATTGAGATTAGATTTTTGAAGTGAAAAAAAAAATTTATATTTCAAATTTTTTTGACATTTGATTAATTTATAATTAAAATGAATATATATTGATTTTCTCTCAAATTATATTTTTGAATGCATAAATAGACTTATTGTCTTGAAAAATTTATTGGGCATAGCTACATAGTTTAAACATGCAATTCTAACCAATTATCATTGAATTTTAAACCAACCAAAGTAACTCATAAAATATACTTGAAAAAAGCCAAAATATAGAATAGTAAGATTACTCAAATATTTTAACCATAAGATTTTTTTTCAATTATTTTATATACTATATAGGCATAACATTTTTAATCATATATATATATATATATATATATATATATATATATATATATTCTATAATATTGAACATTCAAATTTTCTATTTAACATGGACATTGAAATATTTTATATATGAATAACATTATCCACATTAACATGTTTTTTTGTTATTTAAATATTTTTAAATACATATCAATATTGCTTAATTTAAAACGTTTTATTTATAACCCACATTGAATTCTTTATTATTATTATTATTATTTAAATGCCACATATTAATTTTATATTAAGAATTGAATGAATTACATATCGTCTTATTATTCTTATTAGGAAGTAACTATTTATTCACTTTCAATTACTTCTTTTTTTGCACATGGAAATGTTTTATTATGGTTAGCATTAGAATAATTTCTTTTTACTTTCTCTCTACATACACATATATGAATTTGATAGTGATTAAATTAGTTAATATGGATATTCAAACAATTTCCTTAAGTCTTGTATTGAAATATTTTTTAAAAATAGAAGGATTGTGCATCTTCCTCACACTCTAAAGTGAAAATATAAGAATTTTTTCCTTTTAATTTTTTGTTGTCTTTATAAAGTTGATATAAAATTCAGTAACTTCACATAAACATTAGAATATTGTATTTATCATTGTGAGTGGGAATGAAATACATTTACTAAATCTCCTTTTTATACGAGAGTTGCAATCGTTTTTTTATTGAAAGTGTGATTATTGTTGTTTTATAATACTTTAAATAAAATTAGCACACACAGATACATATATATTTTCATTTTCATTTTTATTTTTACTATAGTTAACATTATTCTTTTATTTAATAAATATTTTATTTTATTTTATAAGAGATATGTGTCAACTTTATATTGAACATATAAGAAATTACACATCTCTCTTATATTGAATTGTTAAATGCATTTCTCTTGACACAATAATTTTATGTGTGTGTGTGTGTGTGTGTGGTTATTTCACTATGCATTTACATTTCACCTTGGTGGAGACATTTACTCGTGGTGGACAAAGTTTTTACTTGGTCCTCTTCCTCTTGATTGCATTGGTGGGAGTTTTAGGCCTCGCTCATTGTTTTTACTCAGGTTTCTTGGTAGAGCATTGATATGGAAATATCTGTGTGGGAAACATCGTTGACCCGAACCAAGTAGAATATGATTCAGTGACTCCTTTCAGGTGTTCTATTTTTACTCGCCATGGTGTTTTTGAAACTTTTGGTGAAGGGTGCATTTCTTATATAGGAAATTTCGAAAGGGGTTTTTCCAACTTCAAGAGGTTTTGTATGGTGAGAGCAAGGTTTAAACCTATCGGGGTTTCTCAGCTCCCATCAGTTATTTTTCCATCTTTTGCGTCGATGGTTACTTGGGTAAATCATTTTTCCTCTCCACTATGTTTTCTCTCAAGCTGGTTTTGAGGGTGTTTTTCCTCCTTTGGTCCCACCCCCTCCTAGTTTTGGTATGTTGGGGTTTTTCGAGTCGCTTTCTACTGACTTTCCATATTCAGGTCTACCCTTTCTAGCTGTTAGTGGCAACATGTTTAATTTTCTAGTTTCCTATTCTAGGGGTGGTATCTCGGTGGCATCGAAGGTTCTTTCTAATGCACTTATTTATAATGCAACTCTTTCTATGGTCAGGGTTCTTTTACCTTATTTCCCTGAGTTCTACGAGGGTCATGCACATGCAGAGGATGGATTGTGCCTGAAAACCCTGAATGTGGATTTAGAAAGACATATCCCATTGGATTTGGGAAACATGGGAATCCCTATAGACAATAAAAATAATCTGAGGGTTTTAAAGTGGGAGACATTTTTAGATCCTTACAATTTATGCCTCGGGAACGACGTGGAGATGTCTCGAGTGGTCGATCTGGTAGATAAATCCCTGGTTGGTCAAGTGTGAGGTCAAAAATTCTATAAAGAGACCCTTATCATATGGAAGGATCAGATGGTTTGTGCCAGGGTTTCTGAGGTCCCTGAGATTTTTATGTTGGAAAAGGGTTGGATTCAGCTCATTTTCAAATCTCATGATGTGGCAACATTTTTGGCTACATATGTGTGGTCTATTAATTCCATCCACATCATCTTCAAATTTTGGTTGCATACTTTTTATGCTATCAAGGAGAGACTTGATGTTTCTCCTATTTGGGTGTCATTTCCAAGGTTTCCGACCCATATGTGGAATCCTCAAAGCTTTGATAATATGGAGAATAACCTAGGGTGATTTTTAGAGTTTGATTACTCATTTTGGGAGTCAAAGGATCTATTTGTGGCAAGGATTTTGGTTAGTTTGGATCTCAGGAAAAAACTACATGATACAATGAATATTGGAATTAGTAGAGTTCAACTACAAATACTCAATTATGAAGGGTTCGCATTCCATTGTTGGAGGTTTCAAAAATATAGAAATTTAGTCAAAAGCTACATGATTCCCTTCAATAATGAGTCGTACTTAGAACATGCCTCGAGAAAACAAAGGACTAAGGATGTGTGGTGGATTTCGAAGAAGGGTTGCTTTCTGATGAGGGGTTGGCTGAGGACTTTCTTGCTTCATTGGGATTTGCGGTCCCTAGTTCAATGTACATGAATCCAAAGTTCTCTTGCTCGAATATATTTGTGGTGACTCCAATGTCCATTGAATACATGTTGGCAACTCAAACCACCTTCGGGTACCTATAAACTCATCCCTTTTGTCTCTTTACTTGTTAGTTATTTTCTATAACTTGGAATGAATAGGTCTTGTTCCTCTAAGTGTATGAGTCTATTTATTCCTCAAAAGTTGTTTACTCCTTTTTCCCTTGTAAAAGCAACTTGTTCCATCCATCTTGGTATTATGGGTTAAACTTCTCTTAGGGTGTCAATTTCTTCAATTTTTTCTATAATTTTGAATGGGAGCAACATATTACACAATTTTAGGTCGAGGATCATCCTCTCAGTGTTTAAGGGTGTCTAAGGGTTTCTTGGGGAGTTCTGGTCACATTTCGGGATTTTTATTCCGTCGAAGGGTAGGGGTTGAAAGTCTCACATCTCATAGGCCAAAAAAAAGTATTGTGAGAAAATGGTTGCGGGTATACAATCTTCAATTGACGAGGCACTTAGAGCATTGTTAGCCCTTCTAGGGGTGCCCAAATGATTTTTCTTTCTTTTAATTGTATGGGTTTGGTGAGTAAACCTAAAAAACTTGCATTGAGGTAGTTGTATTAGGTTGATCATCCTAATGCCATTTTCCTTAAAGAAAATCTTGGGGAAGTGGACATAATTACTAAATTTTTGGAATCCATTCTATGTGCTTGCCGTTTTTGTGCTTCGAACGTCCATGGGATAATCCTTGGCCTCGCTGCTATCCTATGGAGAAATGAACAAGCCAGTTCTTTGAGGGTTGCTTCAGATGTATTACTAGAACCTGCTGTAGCCACAACTTTCATCACCACATGATTTTCTTCTTCTAACAGATTATACATTCCTTCCCAAGTGGATATACCAGCATCCTTATTACAAGTGGTGTCTGCATACAGCGAAGCCATTTCTTTGTTTTCAGAATTCGAGCTCTTCTCCTTCTTACCCATAGTGTTTGGTGAAAGCTTTGTATAGACGTTTGCTCCTTCGTGCCTGCGTTTTACGAGTAAGTGAGAGTAATGGCATAAGAAAGGTGATGAGACTGTTTTAAATGTGAAGGCGGATGAAATATAATATTTTAATCGTGAAATGACTTTCAATCAAAACAAAATCTCATTTACCATTAATTGTCAATCCAATCATTTAATTTAATCATTAAAGCGCATAACAGATTTGATATATGGGAAGATTTCCTTTGGACGACGTGCCTACATGAATCTGCGACATTGCGATCTGCGATTTGCTGCACAATATCGCAATATCGCAAAATGAAACCATCGCAGTTATGTAAAAAAACGGAAATTGCGCAATAGCGCATAAGCGCACATCGCAAATCTCGCAAAAGCGCAAAATTGAAAATATCGCAAAAGGTATTCATTAATCACTTCTGTTTTCTGCGCTATGCGATCTGCGACCAATACGTTTATTGTATAGGCTTTTGGGATCGCATTATCGCAAAGCGTAAAATCGCATTTTCAGTTTTATAAAAGATATATGCCATTTTGCTATAGATGAGCTATTTTGTTTAAAGAGCAATTTTATTGTAATCTATCATAAACTTAAGTGTTTCTTAATGTTCTTTCTAAGGGATTTCTATAAGTTTATGACAGAAAGTTTTATTTGAAAAGGAAAACAAATCCTAATTGATTTTTTGGATTTTTTAACTAAGGGTCCCCATTTATTTAGTATTATTACTAATATTAAATAAAAGGGGGGTTGTTGCTGGTCACAACAATTGGCGATTCACTGAAAGAAACAATTGTCTCTGAAAAAATAAAATGAACATTCTATCTTTAGTAAGTAAAGATTTTTAAAGATAATGAAAACTATTTTAGGATAATTCAAATAAAATGTAACTATGAAAAAGAAATAAAAATCATTTCATAATTTCTTTCTAATTCCTTAAGAATAAAAACATTTTGGGTTATTTCAAGCTTTGATTGGTATTAATAATGAAGTAAGTGGATTTCTCCAAGTTTTGGTTTTATAATATACTCTATTGCCATAGGTATTGCCTCTGCTGCCAGCAAACGTTCGTAGTCTCGACAGGGTTACCTTTAAACCATTACCCATTCATTGTCCCATCCAACTAAAATTATGACTTTTTAAAAGATAAATTCATAAGACCTATTATCTCATGTTTTTGTCTTTTATTTATTTTTTATTTTAAGAGCCATTGTTCTGGTTTGGTAGCCAGTTAATAACAATGCCATTCACTAGTTATAATTAAACTGAACAAGCTGGCTCGTGATGATACCCCTTGTCTTATATTTATAAGCCATTACCCTGTTTTGGTATGCAGTATTGGTAATGTCAGTTTTATTACTCCTTATGAACATGGTAAGTCGGCTCATAATGAGACCTCTTATCTCTTAAATTTTCAAATTTCTTAGAATTACATTCTAAAAAATCACAACTTAAATGGATGGGGTGAAATAGTTTTATCCTTAAGAATCAATGGATGACAATTTTCAGAGTTTTTTGAGTCCCAAAACTTTGAAAAATCTTTACTTTGATAGATAACCTTTCTCTGCTTAATAAACTTATGATGATTTACATTCTTCTCAAGTTTTCAAAAGATCATGCAAATGATTGGAATAATATTTCAAGGTTTAACATCTTATTTTAAAATATTCAAAAACTGTGATCATTACTTTAAAAATTCTTATTTACATAAAATAAATATTTATAATATTCTTCCGAAGAAATTTTCTTAAATAGTAAACAGTCAATCAGAGACTCATTAACAACTTTTATTTGCAAAAACAAAAACAATCAAAATTCTGCAGAAAGGAATATATACAGTTTAAGAAGGGGTTACCTCCTTATGAAAAAAATTTCTTCAAGATAAGCCCATTTACAGGAAGAGATTCTCTCTTACCTGTTAGATCTTGGAGTATGAATGTATTTGAGCCTATCTTCTCAACGATCTGAAATGGTCCAAGCCACATTTTCTGAAATTTGATATGTTTACCTTTTTCTTCGTGTGCTTTATCCCATTTCAGAACAAGATCACCAATTGACAAAAATTTTGAGCCGGTAGAACTTGCATCAAAAGAAGATTTTACAAGCTGTTGATGTTTTTCATGAGTAATTTTTGCTTTATCCCTATCTTCTTCTAGTTTAAGGATTTGATCATATCTCAATTGAATGGATGAAGAAGGATTTTCTTCAATAAATTGCACTAGGGGTAATGATGGAAGAGTTAAATTTGATGGTATCATAGCTTATTTTCCATAAACCAAATTGAAAGGTGAAGTCCCTATTGAAGCTTTTTCAGTGATACGATCAGCCCATAATGAAAAAATTAAAGACTTGTGCCAATTCTTTTGATTTTGATCAATGGTCCTTTTAATGATTTTGATAAGGTTTTTGTTAGTGGATTCAGCCAAACCATTACCTTGTGGATAATAATTTGTTGAATATTTTAATTTAAAACCTCTTTTGACTGCAAATTATATTAAACTATTTCCAGAGAAGTAAGATGCGTTATCAAAGACTAGAGCGTTAGGTACACCAAACCTGGTTATGATGAATTGATCTATGAAATCAATAACTGCATCAGAATTGGCTACCTTCAACGGGATTGCCTCTACCCATTTTGTAAAGTAATCAGTTGCAGTAAGGATGTACTTGTGCTGTTTGGAAGAATGAGGTACTATCTCACCAATAATGTCAAGTCCCCATTGTTCAAATGGTTGCTCAATAGTCACTGGTTGCAAAGGAAAAGCTGGTTTCCTTTGTCTTCCATTCGCAGTTTGACAAATTCAGCACTTCCTTACATAATCATGCGTATCTTTAAAAAGGGTAGGCCAGTAATAACCAGCACGAATTATTTTGTGAGCTGTGGTATCACCTCCAAAATGACCTCCTTCTGGTCCATCATGCAACTCCTGCAAAACCTTTTCATCTTCAGTCTTTTCAAGACATCTTAATAAAATTGAATCATAATTTTTCCTAAATAACACATTATCAATGATCTCATATTTAATAGCCTTTAACCTTAAAGCGCGTTTACTCTTATAGCTGAGATTAAAAGGAGCATACCCATTTTTCAAGTAATAGATAAGGTCAGCATACTGGGATTCAGAATCTGTAACACTTATCTGACTTACTTGAATATCTTGATTTGAATCTTGATTTTCTGGTATGTTATGAGCTCCTGCCAATAATCTGCAAAAACCTTGTCCTCTAACAATCTTAGCTGGTTTAATATCAATATCATATTCTTGCAAGGTTGTTACCCAGTTAGCTCTCTTTTCTCCTACTTCTTTTTGAATTAATAATTGCCTCACTGCAGAGAATGGGACAATGATTTTTGTATGTGTTTTCAAGAGAAAAGGTCTAAAATGTTTGATTGATTTAAATACAGAGAATGCTTGTTTTTCAACATCAGAATAATTAAGCTCAGCTCCTTGCAGATTTGAACTAAAGAAAGAAATTGGTGCTTCGATTTCTTGATCATTGAGTTGTGTTAAAACGGCTGCATAGGATGTTTCAGTGGCCAGAGTATACAAAGTAAAATCTTTAGAAAAATTCGGGGTATTCAATGCTGGTGCATTAATGATCGCTTGTTTGATTGCCTCAAAAGCTTCTTTTTCTTTATGCGTCCATTTGAATATTGAATTCTTCTTGATCATATTTTGCATAGGTAAAACAATAAAAGAAAAATCAAGAATAAATCTTTTAACAAAATTGATCTGTCCAAGAAATGATTGCATGGATTTTTTGTTATGAGGTAAAGAAATATCAGAAATTTCTTTCACTCTATCTGGATCAATATATATACCATCTTTTGACACAACAAATCCTAAAAGTTTTCCTTCATCTAAAGCAAAGAAATATTTCTTCGGATTTAAGGAAATACCAAACCTTCTACATCTTTCAAATATTTGTTTTAAATCATGTAGATGATTGGCTCTCTTTTTTGAAAATATTGTTATGTCATCAAGATAAACAACAATTGATTTATTGATCAGACCTTTAAATGCTATGTCCATGGCTCTTTGAAAAGTTGCTCCTGCATTTATTAGACTAAAAGGCATTTTCTGATAAGCATAAGTTCCCCATTTTGTTCTGAAAGTTGTTTTCAATCTGTCATCTGGATGAACTAAAACTTGATTATAGCCCAAAAATCCATCGAGAAAGGACATAAGTTCAGAACCAACTACCTTTTGAAGTATCTGTTCCATGGTTGGCAATGGGAAATTGTCTTTTAAACATGCCTTATTTAAATTTTTGAAATCAATATAGATTCTTATATCACCATTCTTCTTCCTTACAGGTACCATATTGGAAACCCAATTGGAGTGCCTGACCGGAAAAATGATTTTGGCTTTTAAAAGTTTATTAAGTTCTGATTTGATTTGACTTTCGAGATTTGGATGGATCTTTCTCAACTTCTGTTGAACAGGTTTAATATCAGGAAGCATCGGAATCGTGTGTTGAATAACCGAAGTATCATACGTTTTTAGATCATCATAATTCCAAGAAAAAACGTTTTTATACTTGTTCAACAGTTTAATGAACGCATTCCTTTCCTCTGGTGTTAAATTGAGTCCTAAGTTAACGTTTTGAGGTTTAGAATTAGAACCAAGATTTACTAATTCAAACTTCAAAGTAGAGCTTTGAAGTTTAGCATTAGTGACTTTCTTGAATCTGTCTTTAATGTCATATAAATCCTCTAATTTAACAACAGATTTCGGAATAGGATTTTCATTATCTTTTGAAGAAATTTGTAAATCATGATCATCTTCGTCAATAATATGCTCATCATATGATTTCTCTGAAGTCATGAAATTTAGAATATCTTGATCATGATAGAATACTCTCCAATTTGTAACATTATCTGGGACAGATGGACGAAAAATCAATTCTACAGAAAACCTATCAGGACTGCAATCTTCAGCAGAAAGGAGTTTAGATGCAACATTAGCCAACAAGTCAGCTGATGTATTCTGATTCCTAGGAATAGGAGAAATATTGAATGCTAAAAAATGAGTGGTGAGATCTTGTACTAGGGTTTGATAGTGTTTAAGATGTCCTGAAAGGAAATGAATAGTATTCCTAACTTGTTTTATGACAATTTCGGAATCACCAAAGACTTTCAAGTATTTAACATCTAACCCTATTGATTTATAAAGTCCTTGAACCAAGGCTTCATATTCTACGGTATTTTTTGTACACTCAAATTCTAACCTACATGACAGCATGGTTTTATCTCCATCTGGATCAATTAATGTGCATCCAGCTCCAGCTCCATCACTAGACTTTGATCCATCAAAATATAATGACCAAAATAAATATTTATCTATTGCCTTATTTACAATTACATCAGAAATATTTACAATTCTGGAAGAATCAGATTGTGAAAAAATTTCTATTTGAGAAACAAAAGTATTTACAGAAAAAGGTGATTGAGGAGCTTCGAAGTTTCCAAGAAATGATTCAGCAGAATAACCTCCAAAAATATTGTTGTTGAATGCCACAGGCTCATTAGGTTGTTCAAATTCAGTGACATTGTGCATCATATGTTTTTCTCGTTCAATTTTAATTTGATTTGGTTTCCCTTTGTAGGGAAGCCACATATGTGAATAATCAGTTGAGATATAACCATTAAGTTTCGCATACCAGTCCCTGCTCAAGATTAATCCATAGAATTCAGGAATATCAGCAATCAAAATATCAATTCTTTGGACAATCCTAGGATCAGAAGCTAATCTGATAGTAACTGAATTGATTTCTCCTACAACTTGAACTTTAGAGCGATCCAATTGAACGATATGAACTGCTGATTTCTATGGTTCGATATTCAATTTAGCACAGACAGAAGTAGGCATTATATTGGAGGAAGCTCTAGAATCAATCAAAAAATTGTGCAGATTTTTATTGTACATCTCATAAGTCAAAAGAAAAGGAGGAGTTTGAGAATTTGACTTTTCTCCAATGAGCACTGTATCAGTAGCATCTACCTTATCTGGTGGCTTACCAGCTCCCCTAGCTGCTTTTGCAACTACACCGCTTGGTAAAGCAATTGGTGTAGCGTTTAATTCTTTCAATAACAATTTTTGCTGGTGTTTTAGTTTGCTGAGTTCATGTAAGGAAATGTTAGCTTTGATCTTTTTCATGTCCTCGACAATGTTGTATTCCATAGGATCTGACACTACTAGAGTCTTTGTTGTTGATGTAGGAGGATTAGAAGAGGATGGCTGATTTTGAGTAGGTAATGGAGAAGTTTTCTTTACAGGGGATTTGTCTTTGGTACTTGGAGTTGTAATTTTATTTTTAGGAACTATTTGCACTGGTTCCGATATAGATTTACTCCTAGTACTTACAGGCATAGCTTCTTCACTATCAGAATTAGGGAGTATAAAATCCCACATTCCATTCAATTCAGCTATTTCTTCATTCTCATTTTCTTCATCTGATACTAGAGATGTATCTTCTTCTTCTTCCTCTTCCTCTAATTCTGCATTAGTGATTGCATTAGGAGGTTTAGATTCAACTTGGTTTCTTCTGAAATTTCGGAATGGTTTCTTGGTAGAAGTTTCAACTACTTGTTTTTTAATTTCAACCATTTCATTTGACATGGTTTTAAGAACTTTCTGTAAACCTTCCATGTCGTATGGATCTTTGGCCTTTTTCTTTGAATCATCTTTGAAGCTGAATTTCTTTGATTTCCTTTCCTCGATAGAATTTTTCTTTTCTAGAGAAGTAATTCGTTTTTCCACTGCAATAGCTTCTTTCATATTCTCAGCTAACGTAGGCTTTGCAGCTCTGTCTACGAAAATTGCTATGTTTGAGGGTAAGGTAGTTATGTACCATTCAATTCTAACTTGTTCACTGGGCTGTGAATCTGTGTGAATTTTGTTCAAGAGTTTGTTGAATCTAGCGTTGAATTATTTAATGGGTTCCTTGGGTTCTATCTTCAAATTTGAGAGTTCATTGAGTAAAGTTGCTATTGATCGGTCGTCTCCAAATTTGGTTAAAAAATGATCTGCAAAAATGTCCCAACTTGTTATGGATCCTGATGGTAATGAAAAGTACCATGATCCTGCTATTCCTTGAAGAGTATAAGGGAATAGTCTAACTACAACATCTTCATGTGTGACTCCATTCAAATTAATAGCCAGCATAAAGTTATTGATATGTTCTTCAGCTTGAATGTTAAGATCTGGGATAAATTTTGGAAGCCATTTTCCAGGATTGTCTGGTAAATCATGTAAAGGTGCAGCCATGTTGATTGCCCCTCGAGTAGCCCATGGTCTAGCCATTATTGGAACAACTATTGGAGGAGTAGTAGAAACTGGTGGTGTTTGAATAGAAGTTGTTGGAATAGATGATGTTGAGATTGATGAGGATTGAGCGGATGATGATTGGGGAGATGATATGGAAACAACTGTACTTCGTTGAGTTAGGATTTCGGAAACAGGTATTTGAATATTAGATGTTGAACTTATATCACTTACTGATTCCGATTGAGTTTTTCTTGTCTTACTTCTACTCGGTAAAGGGAATTCTTTTGGAGAAATACCAAGTTTTTCACTTTGAAGCCTAGTAAGAGGTTTGGAAGAAACAAATTTTGAAGTTACACTGCCTTCAGATATTTCAGACTCTTCTAGAGATAATGAGAATCCTTTCAATTTATGAATTAAATCTTGAACTTCGGGAGACTCAGGATTTTGATTGTCTAAATGTTTTGAGATTTTGGTAGTGGGTGTCTGAATATTTTCTGCAATTTCTTCTCTAGGATTTTGAATTTCAGAAGAAATTGAAGAAGTTAATGAGGGTGTTTTGCTCTCAGAATGGCTTGTGGATAAATATTTACTTGCCATTCATAGCTCAGGCCCTCCTTCTAGCGCCAAAAATGTTGAAGCCTAGAAAATATCTGCTTCAAACATCGGGGAAAACCACCCGATCGGGACCTTAAGACAACTCCTTTTCCGTTTGGTATGGTGGCTCCGACTGGATTTAAAGGACTAGTTTCCTTATAACTAAATGGATTGGTTTGGATGGGTGGAAATGGGACTAAATTAACTGAAATAAAACTATCTAATTTAAACTAAATACTGATAAATAAATTCTAACACTAACCCGGGTAATTATATGTGAATACAACTTAAGATTGTTCCAATTTAACAATAACCATGAAAATGTATTATTATTTAAATTGAAATGTGCAGAAACAAATAGAGATAACTCTGTTTAAGAAATTAAACAGAGTTGTATTAACATATTGCATTCATTATGGTATACCATCTATATATACTTATGAAAGATAACGTTTCAATTATACTCAGAAATGATATATAAAAGGAAGCGTTGTGAAAACAAATATGTATAAATGATAGCAATTTTAAAGCGAATATCATAAGACAAAAGAAATCAACAGTGAAAGGATAGAAATACCTCATTCATCTTAAAGACTTTCAAATGCAATCTGATACTCTAATCCAGTAACTCTAATGCAAAATCAAATTCCAAGGTACAGAAATGCAACACTTCAAAGATAATTCCACATGAAAATCACCAGATGTGATCCTTTTTAAAAATATATAAGACAATGGAGTACAGAAATGCAATCTCCAAGTCAAAAAATATTAAGATCCAAGACCCCTCTCTAAATGCATGAGAAGGGTTTAAATACTACTTAGCTAAATCTAAAAATAGTCTTATTACAAAAATTAAGGATTCGGTTCAATGACCGTCCTTTTCCTAGGCTAAAATACAGTAAAATTAAAACTAAATCTAACTATCTATGAACTTGATCTTTAAACTTGCAGGCATCTAGCATAGTTTTGAGAAGATGCGGTTGGCCGACTTCAGAATTCAATTGTCCTGAAAAGACAGAGTCGGCAAGCGTAGGCGCAATCTTCTCTGTAGCATTGATGATACAATTAAGCACACTGTGTTGACTGTGTGGCTTCACCAAGTACGCCTAGTATGAGTCCCAATTTAATCTTGTCAGCCCTTGAATTGATTTTGCTCTTTCTTCTGCCTTTTGTCTCCATTCTGTCTGCAGTTGATGTGCCTGTGGGAGATATCCTGGAACAGTTTCTGGAATTAAATTAGCTTTGTGTAAATTGTCATTTACACAATCAGTAAGAGTGTTTGCCGCTGTAGCCGCCTTCTCTGCTGCCTTTTCTTTGTGCATTTTCCTTTATTGGAGCTTTTGCTCTGTTATTAATTTTGCAATTTCATCTTAATTTTGCTTCACCATTTTCTCATATCATACTTTAGCCAAAGTAGTTTCTTTTTTATCGATTTGACTTTTCGCAGTAATTTTCCTCTGTGCCGAACATGATCCACATCCTTTTCCTTACTCAGCATTAAGTGCCTTGAATTTGGTCAATGTTTCCTCATTTTGTCTTACAGTTATTTCAAGTCTCTTCAACTCCCGACTTTTCTCAAGAAGAGCTTTATGTTTCTCTGAGAACTCTTGACCTCCAACAACTTCTTTAGTAACTTCTAAAAGCTCTATAGAGGATAATTTTGGCAAACTTTACATACCTTATCTTGTGGTAGAAACTGTGTCAATTTGCCCACTTGGATATTTGAACTTGTGAATAGCGTCTAAAACATCCTTTTTTGGTACTGTCCACCCGTGTTTGTTTTTCTTCAATGGCTCATCTCTTTTGGTCCATTCCTGTGTGAATTCTGACAAATTCGCATGTTCTCTGGCAAATTCTTTCATAAATTGCTTATTATAAGGCGCATGAGGTTCCGGCAACTTATACATCAGCCTCACGTCTTCAGTGGTGAATGACCCGATTAGCTCTTCAAATGGAGTTCTAAATTGCCTGTCTGAAATATCAGTGTTGTCCAGCACCCATTTCACCATGTCCGTATATGGGAGAATCCTTGGCCTCGCTGCTATCCTATGGAGAAATGAACAAGCCAGTTCTTTGAGGGTTGCTTCAGATGTATTACTAGAACCTGCTGTAGCCGCAACTTTCATCACCACAGGATTTTCTTCTTCTAACAGATTATACATTCCTTCCCAAGTGGATATACCGGCATCCTTATTACAAACGGTGTCTGCATATAGCGAAGCCATTTATTTGTTTTCAGAATTCGAGCTCTTCTCCTTCTTACCCATAGTGTTTGGTGAAATCTTTGTATAGACGTTTGCTCCTTCGTGCCTGCGTTTTACGAGTAAGTGAGAGTAATGGCATAAGAAAGGTGATGAGACTGTTTTAAATGTGAAGGCAGATGAAATATAATATTTTAATCGTGAAACGACTTTCAATCAAAACAAAATCTCATTTACCATTAATTGTCAATCCAATCATTTAATTTAATCATTAAAGCGCATAACAAATTTGATATATGGGAAGATTGCCTTTGGACGACGCGCCTGCATGAATCTGTGACATTGCAATCTACGATTTTCTGCGCAATATCACAATATCGCAATGTCGCAATATCGCAATATCGCAAAATGAAACCATCGCAGTTATGTAAAAAAGCGGAAATTGCGCAATAGCGCAAAAGCGCACATCGCAAATCTCGCAAAAGCGCAAAATTGAAAATAGCGCAAAAGGTATTCATTAATCACTTCTGTTTTCTGCGCTATGCGATCTGCGACCAATACGTTTATTGTATAGGATTTTGGGATCGCATTATTGCAAAAGCGCAAAATCGCATTTTCAGTTTTATAAAAGATATATGCCATTTTGCTATGGATGCACTATTTTGTTTAAAGAGAAATTTTATTGTAATCTATCATAAACTTAAGTGTTTCTTAATGTTATTTCTAAGGGATTTCTATAATTTTATGATAGAAAGTTTTATTTGAAAAGGAAAACAAATCCTAATTGATTTTTTGGATTTTTTAACTAAGGGTCCCCATTTATTTAGTATTATTACTAATATTAAATAAAAGGGGGGTTGTTGCTGGTCACAACACCTCCCATAGAAATATTCTTTGAGTGTGATCATGCCAAGTATTTTGTGAGGGCTCCTATAATACAAATAAACTGCAGTGTTGCATGCTTCTGCCCATAGATGTAATGGAAGCCCCTAATCATGCAACATGGATCTTGCTTCTCCCACTTTGATTTTTTTCTTCCTTTCAGCCACCCCATTTTTTTGGGGATTATGGGGTTTTATTAATTATCTTCTAATATCCTCTTTGGAACAATAGTCCTTGAAGGTGTTTGATACATAATCTCCTCCATTATCACTTCTCAGGGCTTTAATTTTTTATCAGTCTACTTCTCAACCAATTCTTTGGATTCAACAAATTTTGAGAAAAATTCATCCTTCTTCTGCATTAAGGATATCCAACATTTTCTTAAAATTTTATAAAAAAAAAATTACATAATACATGTGTTTTGTTGTATAGGTTGTTAAAAAGGGTACACATACATTAGGGTGGGATCACTCCAAGATTAATCCAGATCTGCTATCCTAACCCTGGAAGGTGGATTTGACATATTTCACCAATGTGCATCCCTTGTAGACATCATGCTGGTCAAGGGTACATCTCGGGAGACCGATGGTAATTCGATGCATGATATTTAAGGCCCCATGGTGTAAGTGTCCTATGCGCGTGTGTCATAGTTCTCCAAAATATTGACTATTCACTTTCCCTGCCTTTCTACTCAGTGCAACACAAGCTTCCACTTCAAGTTTGTATAGATTATTCACTCAAAATTCAATCTGTTTCACCTGTCTGATAGCTACATGTCTTAGAAAGGATTTCCCTTTACTGAAAACAACACATAGCCGTTATCTTCCAATACAACTAAAATGATCAGGTTCTTCTTCAACCCAAATACACACATGGAACATTTAAAATGAAGGTGGGAGTCTCAATCCCTCTTAAAGGTTATAGTTTTGATTCCTTTGGTACTGTACCACCCATCATCGCCAAGTTCTATGAGAATCTGGATATCCTTCTCCTATATGCCACTGAAGAATTATTTGGATCCTATCATATGGAACGAGGCACCTGGATCTAGATACCACACACTCCCCATCATAGTGTTGACCATGCATGAAATTAGGGTGAAGTATAATTCTAATTATGAGCCAAGTGCTTCACCTCCTGCTCCTCCTGGAGGATTCTTGTTAGAATTCTTGTGCTGAGAATGTGTTACATAGCACCTAAATTCATGGCAGTGAAAACCATTTATCTTGCTTAAGTGCTTCTTCTTTCCATTGTTCTATATAGACTCTGGTTTTCTTTGGTCCATCTTGGTGTTGCCTTTATTTCCCTTACCAACTAAGGAAAAATTCTCTTCCTCCTAAGATTTGGATGCTACTCTATCTCTAGCATTTCACCTAATTTCTTCCTACACCATATCAGAATGAATTCTCTCCCAATTTGGTAAAATTTTCCTTCCATTTATAGAGTCCTGGTAGTTGTGTCGGGATTTTGGAAGGCCTAGGAGAGCTAGGCTCACTATTTCTGAAGAGGGAATATTTTCTCCAAATCCTCCAAGGTCATCTTGATACTTAGTGAACTTGAAGAGGTAATGTGGAATGGTTTCTCCTTTCTGCATGAAGATGTCTCTGAGCTTGTCCCTCAATGCAAATTTCTTGGAATCATTGTTATTTTCGAATAACTTAGTGAAGTATTCCAAATAGAAAATGGAGTCTCTTTTCCATGTAAATTCGAGACTATGTTGTATCTCACACCCTTTAGGATGATCATCTTAGATTTTGTGATATTTGGTGAGCCCTGGTATTGCACCAAGAGTGCTGAAAATCCTAGGGGCTTCCCTACTTTACTTTATCAGCCTGGGGTTCGTACAAAATTGGAGGTGGCAGTGATATATCATATTCGAGCTTGGAATGAGAGAGCGTTAACAAAGATCACAAGAGATTTGCGATTTGCGATGGAGCGAGGTACGACGAGCGAGAGTTTCGAGGAGAAAGGGCGAAGTTCTAATTCTAATGCTTTTCAAACATTTTTGGAATGAAAAGGGACGACAGATGCAAATAAGAGAAAAATGAGGGAACTGGAGGCACAACAAAAAGTTTTAGAAGCGTAACACATAGATGGGGAGAAATTGGAAGGTGCCAATGAAATTCTCCATGGCTACCTACGCCTGCAATTAAACTGTTGAGTTATGCAAGAAAGATGGACAGTGCATGATAAAGACAAAAAAATATTATAGCCTAGTCCTAGAAATAGAGAATCATAACCCATAAATAATTTTTGGTCTATGGGAAGGTCTACCCTCCACGAGCTCTATCGATAGAGATTAGAGGGGAAGGATTCCTCACAGTTTTATGGAGCTCATCAGCTACTCTACAGCATAGAATAAGGACCTTGCCAACCATGTTGCCAAGTTTGGTTTTGGGATTGAGATGGCCACAGTTGCCAAGGAGAGAGTTTGTCCCAATTAGTTTGAGATGGATGTGAATAAGATTGAAATTTTTAAGTGGGTCCTTGCATCATATCAAGTTGACTAGGCTGTCAAGGTCTCCTTGGAGCTACATAACATAGCTTCTTTGGTGATTTCCTTGCTCCATTGTCTTCTTGGTAAACTTATTTAAACCTGGGGAATGATGAACAAAATTTAGTAGAATATGATTATGCATGGATAACAAGAATATCAACATCTTATTTTGCTCATTTTTCATTCTTAACATTTCTACTTGTTCACTTAGATTGCTAATAATTTATGTTTTAAATTTGTCAAGAAAATTTCCAAGTTCATCTTGCCTTACCAATGTTGATGTTGACTTACTTAATCTTTCCCTTCCTCTTGATATGCACTTGCATGTTTCACAAATTTCTTCAAATGACAATTGGTATACATTTCCATTACTCGTGAGATTAAGGAGATCAATCAAATCATCCCTAATTGTTCTAAGTAAGAGGGTTTTTAGTGTGTCAAATCCTAAATGATATTTTTCCCTCTTAACATTATACATGAACCTCTCTATTAGATCCTCAAGGTTCTCATCTTCTTCTTGGTTCATTCTAAAAATTTCTTCTCTAACATCACGATCTTTGTATTTTTCTAGAAATATATTTTGCATATCATTCCATGATCTTATTTAATTAGTACTTAGACTCATGAACCATTTAAGAGCTCTATCCTTCAATGTTGCGGGAAAAATCTTAGTTTTTGAGTGTGTGATAAGTAGCCATAATACCTACAAAGTATCTCAAATTCAAAGAGAAATGTTTTCACATCCTCTGTCCTTATACCATGGAAGTTGGGAAGGAAATATGGAGAGATGTTCTTCATATGTACACTGATGTCCATATCTTGAATGGGAAACCCAATAATATCTTCTTCATTGTCATCATATCCATCCATCTCTTCTACCTTCAAAAGTGTATGGTGATGTGGTTCTTACTGCACCATGTGGTTAAGTGGGGGGGTTGGTATTGGAGAAGTATTTTTTATTTTTATTTTAATTTATGAGTATCCCTACTCCTATGAGGCCTGAAAATTAGATCTTTTTGTATTTTTTTTAATATTTATGGAATGGAATGAGAAGAAAGGAAAGCATAAAATAATTCTAAAAACAAAATCAAAGCATCTACTAGACACCTCCCCGGCAAAGGCGCCAAAAAGTGGTGAGCCCTGGTATTGCACCAAGAGTGCTGCAACTCCTAGGGGCTGCCCTACTTTACTTTATCAACCTGAGGTTCCTAAAAAATTAGAGGTGACAGTGCTATATACACAACAAATGCAATATGTTCATGCCATCCTCTTCTGCCTTACGAAAGGGTGCTATTTTTTAAACTTTGATAAGAACTGGAAAGTAAATTTCTGGAAGGAAATGAAAAAAAGGAAACTAACTAAATTGCTGAAAAGAAATGACAAGAATGAAACTAATTTAATTTGCAGAAAATAAATAACATAAAGGAAACTAATTTAACTTGCTGAAAATGAATGGCAAAAAGAAAACTAATTCTAAACCACACTTAACTTGGCCAAACGTCTAAATTCACTCTATTTATCCTATGGTTTATCTACCATGTTTCTACCCATGCAACTAAGCTATCCATGACTTAATCCTAATTGAAAAATTGTTGATTTTGGAGCTTGGAGGAAAGAAAAGGGCTAAAGAAGCTAATGGAGATCTTAACACATGAAATAGGGCTTAGGAGTGGAAAGCGGGGGTTTAATCCTTATAAAACCTTATGATGTGGCACCAAGATTCTTTTGGAGTGGAATGATTGAAATATGTGATGGAAGAGTTATAATTGGGGGATAGAAGTGTGATATGCGATCTGCGATATCGCATGGTTGGAGCGGTAAAGGTTAACAAGGACAAAAAAAAAAATTCGAAAGGCGATTTGCGATGTGGTGGAGTTCAGAATCAGTGTTTGGAGCTATAAGCCTTTAAAGGAAACAAGGAAAAGGTGTGAAGTGCGGTTGCGATGGGTGACGTGGCAGTGGGACTGGTGACATAGCATGATCGCAATATCACAATCGGCGTTTGAAAGCGGTAAGTCTTAAAGAAACAAGGGAAAGGTGCGAAGCACGATTGCGATGGGTGACGTGGTGGTGGAACTGGTGGCGGAGCGCGATTGCAATATCGAAATCAGTGTTTGGAAGCGGTAAGTCTTAAATAAAACGGGAAAGCGATGCAATCTGTGATGAGGATCGATAGTAAGTCCAAAGGGAAAAAAATGTGGTTTCTAATGTTTTTGACTATTTTTAATAAAAGAGCAGCAAAGGGAAGTAGAAAGGGATATCACATTCGGGCTTGGAATGAGAGAGCGTTAACAAAGATCACAAGCGATTTGTGATTTGCGATGGAGTGAGGTACGATGAGCGGGAGTTTCGAGGAGAAAGGGCTGAGGTCTAATTCTAATCCTTTTCAAGCGTTTTTGGAATGAAAAGGAGTGATGGATGCAACTAAGAGAAAAATAAGTGAATTGGAGGCGCAACAGAAAGGTTTAGAAGCGTAACAAAGAGATGGGAAGAAATTGGAAGGTGCCAATGAACTTCTCCATGGCTACCTGCGCTTGGAATTAAACTGCTGAGTTATGCAAGAAATATGGACAGTGCATGCTAAAGAAAAAAAAAAATTATAGCCTAGTCCTAGAAACAGAAAATCATAACCCAAAAATAATTTTTTGTCTACGGGAAGGTCTACCCTCCACGAGCTCTATCGACAGAGATTAGAGGGGAAGGATGCCTCACATTTTATGGAGTTCATCAACTATTCTACAGCGCAGATAAGCAGATTAAATCTACAACAGAAAACTATAATAGCAATGAACATATCAGAAATAAAAGTAGCTAAATAACAAAACGGAAAGGATGACAACAACAGAGAAGCTGGGGCATATGGTTTGGGCCCTAACCCATGAGCCTCGCTCCCTGAAACTAGATCAATAAAACAACATCTACCTACTCATTTCATTACAAAAAATATAGTCTTATTACATCCTGAAGGTCTTAAACAGCAAAAGCCTAATAGCTTGCAACAAAATTTCTGAACTCATCTTTGAGTTGCTTAGCTTCCTATGGAACTCAAATTGCCGGAGAGAATATTTGGGGTGATTGAGTCCACTTGACTCCAAGTAAACACAGATTGAGTTTCTTGGCTGCTTATGAGAGTTAAGGAGGATGGAAAACCCCCTTAAATATCTCCAAGATTTCTCAATAATTTACTGATATTGTGCTCATTTATTCTTCAATCTTGATCTTCCAGTGGCAGAGAGCGAGTCCCTAAATTATCTGCTTCTCCAAATCTGCATAATCTGCCAAATATTCTCATAATATTCTACAAAATAACCTATATTAGGCACAAATATGCAATTACCTTTAAACCTTCCTAAGAAGTATTGAAGCATAAAAAAAATTTATTAAGTGAAGAAGGAGAGATTTAATATATATATTCATGTGCACAAGGAAGGTAGATGGGCTTAGAAAGGTTAGATGGGCCTTATTTTATGTCTAATTTAGAGGCCCATCAATATCCTTCTTCCACTTTGCAAGTGCTTGTGCATCAGATGTTCCTGGTTGTGGAATGCTATTTTTTGTGTACTCCAACGCACCATTATCACCAAGCACTACTTCTATCCTATCGTTCCAAGCTATGAAATTTGAGGTTCCCTCGAGGGCATACTCCAATATCAATTCATTGAAATACATTTTCTTGCATGGAAGAAAACTACTTCACCGAATTTGCAAATAGAAATATCTAAAATATAAGATATATTGACTCGTTTCTAGAGTGATTCCTACTCTGATACCATGTAGAAATTAATAGAAATTTTCTACTAGTGATGTATTCAACCTAAAATTAAAAATTTCCTCTACTATTATGCAAAATGGAAACCACAATTTAGAAACACATGCAATGACATTCAACCATTAAAACACCACGAAAATGCAATGATTTATAGGGAAACCCAACTCGGAAAAACCCTCCATTTCTTTTCATTAAAAAGATGATAATGAGAAACTATTACGACTTGTTGCTTCGATCCTAAAGCACACCCTACACTGTAAACCTATTCTCCTACTGAATTTCCTACTCTTCCCAACACGTAGCCAATTCAAGGCCCAAAATTTCTCCTATTTACATGTGCAATCTTGGAGTAACTATCTCCAAAAAATAGGAATTTTCTCCCATTTTCTTGCACAATTCCCAAGGAATGATTCACATGATCAATAGCCAATCTTGTACACTCAAGTAGTATAAAATTGATGATTACAATGTGACTTTTCTTGCACTCAATCTAGGAAATTTGAATTACATGCATGTCTGGGCTATATTTAGCTTATTGAATAGTTTAACTAAGAGATCACTGAGTTAACAAATGTTATACTACTCAACTGACCTTCTACTGACTCAAATAAGTACTTGAGCGCAATTAACTTAGTAAAAGTGAAAATAACTGAACTAGATTGCTAAATTTTAGCAATGACTACATGAAAAACTCTACTTCTAGCCTATAAATTGAATTTACTAATTCTATAATCCAATTCATCCTATTGTTGTGGAAAATAGAATTACTAAATTTGAGTAAGACACAAGTCAAATTTACCATTTCTCGCTACACTTTCTAAAAAACTGGCTCTTTATTCGCCTTCTCTTAACTCATTTAGGGTTTGAGGTTCCGTTCATCAATTAGATTATGAATTTTGTGATGTCATTGTATTTTGTTGTTCTTATTAATGGTTATGCCTCCTCTTTCTTTTTGGATTAACAGGGATTAACACAAGGGTTTCCTTCATCTCTGCTACTCTTTCTTCTTGTTGCCAAAGGCCTTAGTCACATGCTGGAAAAGGAAAAAATGAGGGGTAAATTTGAAGGGGTGGCAGTTGCACAACTTCATATTGTTAATCATGTAATATTTGTTGATGACATCATTATTTTTTGCAATGGGGAGGATATAGATCTCCAGAAACTACAGGAAATCTTCCTTTTGTTTGGAAAGGCCATAAGTATGGTTATAAATGAGTGGAAATTCTCTATATCCACATTCAATCTAAATGATCAAGAAATTCAAAATATTAGGTCTATGTTCTCATTTGTAGTCTCTGACCTTGAAGGAGGTATCAAGTATCGGGGCTTCAATTTAAAGTTGAATTATTTGACAACCTTACCCAAGGCCCTCGCATAAGATGCATTGTAAATATATTTTAAATATTATGAAAATATTTGAAATCAAGAAAACAGGTCTAAGTCAAAGGTACACATATTTCAGAGTTGGGGGAGGAGGTTTGATTTCTTTGTATGTTATGAATGAGCATGAAAGGTTGGTCGGTGCATGAATTATAAGACAACCATTAAAGGTTGGTTGGTACATGAATTAATGAATGAGATCTTGAAATTAAATGGGATATAAGAGAGAGTACTCAGGCCCATTTTGATTGAGAATAAACCACAATAAAAGAGGAAAAAGGATTATGAAGGGGCTCAAACTTCTAGGAAATGAGGATGCGATAGTAAATGCAGGCCCAGGAAGCAAACATGAAAAAGGGATAGAAGTATCTATTCAAAGGGTAGGCCAAAGAAGGAAAAACGAGGGGATCAAAGGAAGCAAGTGGCAAAGAGAGAGGAGAACAAGAAAAGAGAAGAAGGAAAAAGGCCAGAGATCTTGGGAAGCATAAGTCAGAATAAAACAGAGTGGATGCCACACCTAAGTTCAGCGGGGATAGTTAAAAGAGATGGTTGGAGAGAAGATAAGGGGATTGGTTCTTAGATTCCATGGGGGTTGTGAGTTAAGCTACTAGTATATGGATCTTTGTAACAATTTAGGGTCCCTAGAGGTTTTGGTCTGAGATAGAATCCCTCAAGCCCTGTAATAGATTGGGTCCTTGGAGGCTGTGGGTTGAGACAAAGGTATCAGGAGCCTTGTAATAACTTGGGTCCCTCGAGGTTGTGGGTTTGGATAGAATATCTAGAGCCCTATAACAACTTGGGTCCCATGGAGGCTATGGGTTGAGATAGCTATCTCTGGAGCCCTGTAATAGCTTGGGAAGAGACCATCCTAAAGTAGAATACAAAGGAATCCCATACTGAAGACTTTTGTTTCCTGTGATACATTTTCAGTGGATTTTGGACTCCCTAGAAGGGGGTGAATCATTGTGTGTGCACCTGGGGGTGAGGTTGAGTGCCTTTGGACTCTGTTTGTGCCAACGAAGTCACAATCAACTAGTGGGATTGAGTAAAGAATTACTCTAGAGTCCTTGCTTCAGTTTTCATCTGGTGTTTTAATCCCTTGAGTAAGCATCCCCCCTTAGACTTTGGAATCTAGCTCAGGGGTGGTAGCTGCAAGTAAGCGTGGCTATAGTTGTCTATAGTTGGGTGGAGAGTCTATGTAACACAATCAATTTCCCTACAAGTTCAAAATATAAATATCTATGTTTTTTTTCTTAATAATGAATCATGATGCATTTGTTAGCGATGCTTATAGATTTAGGGACTATATTTGAGTTGTATACACATACACGTGGGTGGTTATATCTTTATGTAGAAATTTCATTGGTAAATGTGTTGAATGTGCCTATGCATGTGTTACATCTTGAATGAATGACACTAATGAATAAAACAAGAAATTCCCTAAATATGAAAGTAAAATACTGAGTGAATAACTTCCTAGTGGTAAACACATAACATTTGGTGCATAAGATGTGTAACGAATACATGATAATAAGGACTAAGTTATAATGCTGAGATGAACCTGAATTTGAATGAAATGTTTAGCTATTTTAAGAAAAAGTCACAAATAAATATAAAGGAATTCCATGACATGTTATAAGTTGTAACAAATTTCATAAGGGATTGGAAAAAAACTTGAAAAAAGTGGGCTCAAAGACCCTCTATTAATATAAAGATTATATGGAAGACCCTCTGCTTAGCAGGGTATTTATTTGTTTACAATTTTTATCACTAAGTCACAAGTTGTTGTGATGCATGGCAAGAAAAAAATTAATGTTGAGGCAAGTTTCCCCTAGGTCCAATCGATCCCATCAAATTTACCTAAATGACCCTCAACCTTTCATTTTCATTAGGTTGGCTATCTGTCGTTGGTGTCTTCATGTTGTCGGTGAGGCATCGAAAATGTCTATGTGGCACAATGGAGCCGCTTGTAGACTCGACATGAATTCAAGTGTTGTTGGCGTATAGCAGGAAAGGTGAAATACTTTCAGGATTTTATGCCAAGTCCATGGTAGGTAATGGCTAATGATGTGCTTGAATCACCGTGCCTAGAATTCCCTATTCAAAACTAGATACCAAGAGGGGCCAAAATCTATTACCGAATATATTACCCAATATCAGTAGGGTTAGCACCATGAAATATTTTAATGACTTATTACCTTCAGTATCAGGCTCTATAGTCAAACTGGAGGTCCACTGGACTTATGAATCCGAGTCTTGGTTGAGGAATCTAGATAAAGATGATCGATAATGGGAGAAGAGGCATCAAAGAGATGATCAGAGAGGCCCTCCATAATCATATCATAGAAGGGAAGGGAAGAATCCCTTATTTGAGCCATGAAAAGGGTAGTGAGTCACTTCTATGTGGGGTTTAGAGGTGCATCTCAACCTTATAAAAATAATAATACCCATACCTTATCCCAATTTGATGGGACGGAGCCTAGGCATGGCAGACCCATATTTTCTGTTGAGATCATGCTACCAAGCATGTGAGCCAAGTGAAATGTATAAGCTACAAGGATAAAATCATAGGTTGGAGGTCAAAACCATTTCTATAGTGGCCAAATATGGAAGGTTGATGCTAACTCGACTTGGTCGGAAATCGGGAAGTGCACCGTGCAAAAAGGATATGACAACGAGAGAAATAGACCAACCTTGACTAGGTTAGAAGTCTGGGGTCAGTCCATCACAAATAAAGGATATTATTTTTCTCATGAGTTAGGCCAACTCTGAAATGGTCAAGAGTCAAGGGTTAGACCGTTAGATGGGAATGTACTTAGGGAAGTACATGTTTTCGTTACCTTTCTACTCACCTGACTGCCTGGTGGGCCAATGGAAGATTACTATGTGACAGGATGAGGAAAGTGGGGAAGGATTCTTTGTACTTAGTGATTAAAAAATATATATATAAGGAAAATTAAAAAAATAAATCAAATGCATAATTAAATTAATAAATGAGAGATGGAGGAAAAGGGGAACGAATAAGGTCAAAATATTAAGGCCCCCTTCCCATGATGATACATTGGGAGACAAACTTACTAGTGACTTCCTTAGTACTCTGGGTGAGTAGGAAGTGGATGTTATAGAGTGGTATCAGAGAATCCAGGTTCAATACTTGGACTAGATGGGCTTTTTCACATGAAAGTGATGATTATTGGAAAAATAAAGATAAAAAATAAAAATTTTACTGAGTTATTGTTTAGGTGTTGAAAGCTAGTCTGATCTATTGCTTCTTTCTTGCTAATAAAATTATGCTAATGTGAGTTTTCTGGGGGATAGGAGCTTGGTGAGAGCATGGTTATGGTTGTGAAAATGTTGTTAATTAATTAGGAACTCCTTTTAAATTTGAATGACTGTTGCATATGATTTATAAATGGGTTTGAAAATTAACATGGTTGTTTTTCACAACAGAAATATTCAAGGAAAATCCATGAATGCAAGTCCATGATCATGGTTTTGTGTTTATTTATCCTTGGAATGCCTAACAATTTGTGTGATTTGTAGAAAATATCAAGAAACATAAGACAAAGAATCTATAATAATGAGGACCAAATTTTTTTAATATAGTTTCCTACCAGTCACAACATGGAAGTGATGGGGTCAGAGTTAGTGAAGAAGAGAGACCAATTAGCCAAGGAGTGAATCACTCCCCATATTGGATGGAGACTTTGAGAAAACTAAGGGATGAGGTGAGAAGATTTAAGGCTGATAATGAGAGGTTGATAATATCCCAAGAAAATAAATATGATATTAATTCAATCAACCTGCAAAGTCTCTCAGATTGGTAGAGGAAAAGGCAATATGAAAGGAGGGCTACTCATAGAGATGGGAAAAGCTTTCATGAATTAGAAGAGAACACCAATGGAGCAGATGATGGTAGGTATATAGGGAGTCACAGAAAGGGAATTGAGGAAAATGTGTTAGGAGGTGAAACTTTGAGCACTCCAAGAGGAGGAACTATCACACAAATGCATTGCTCAAGAAATCCTTTTAGTTATGATACTAGGAGATATCACTATTCTTGCCATCACCATAACTCAGAAAGTAAAGAAAAGGAATATATGCATGAATAATTGAAGAAGGAAAATCCACCTACATTTGATGGGGATACGAGGAAAGAATAGGAGGAAGAAGCATGACTCATAGACATGAAAAAGTTCTTTTAGAATACATGACTATTTTGAGAATATGAAGGCTAGAGTTTCCTCTTACAACTTGAAAGAAAAATTCGATGTATGCTGGGAGTACTTGAAAAATGTTAGAGCCATTACTGAAAAAGAGTTGTCCTAGGAGGAGTTTGATAATCTCTTCAGAGACCAATACCTATCTGAACATTACTATGATAATACAGAAAAATAGTTTTATGAACTCTAGATGGGCCAGTTAACCAGTGATGAGTATGTCACCAAGTTTCTGGATCTGTCGAGGTATGTACCATATCTCAAGTATGAGAAAGAAAAAATTCAAATGTTTTTTAGCGGGCTTCCTATGGCATTCAGAGATAGAATTGAATTGCTCGAACTCCAAATATTGAAAGATGTTATCAACAAATTAGAACACTGCCATGAACAAGCAAAGCGCATGCCTGATATTAAATATAAATGGTAGGCAAAAATAAATGTTGGTCATAAGAGGAATTGGCCTAAGAAAAACTCAAAAAGAAAAGAAGGGAAACATCCAGCTGAGACATGGTAGTTTCAGTAAAGAATCAATTTTATTGTTAAGAAAAATGTGTAGCAACCTGTCGTAGGGAAAACCCAACATCCCCCATTTTTAATTATTTACTTCAATAATGGGGACACTTTTTATTAATTTTTGACTAAGCACCCTTTATAATTTTCATTCAAGTTAAATGTCCTAAAATTTTACGATTTTTTCATTTTTTTCGGATTTCCATTTTGATTGTTTCATTAAATCCAATTTTTCACAAGCTTCCCAACGATACATGTTTCGCTTCATTTGGTCAATTGGTTTGTAAATGACACTCCTTTGAAGTTTGATCATTTTCTCGCTTGGGTTAAAAAATGTATAAAGTGTATGATATTTCATTTTTCCCAATTAAAATAGCCTTCATTGTAAATATTAATTTTTAATTATTTTTTACTAATTTTTTCATTTTTCACTAGCAATCCCAGAAAATGACACAGCTAAATTGTACAATAGACGAAAACACATTTATGGATCTTGGTAATTTTCTCCAACTTGTTATTTCAATAACAATTGCCAAACCCAAAACCCCAAAATTGCAAGATAGCTAAAGTCTAAATTGTAGGATGTATTAATCCCACGTGGGCCCCACTTAAAAACACATCCTTCCTAGAAAAAATTCTTATTTAAAAAGGACGAAATAAAATGCAATTGCAAAATTGCGATATCTCAATATCGCATATTGCAATTTCGCTAGACACCTCAAGCTCATCTCTCACTCTGATTTGCGATATGCGATTTTTATTTTGGAAAACATGCGAAAGGTTTAAATTTTTAATATAAGATTTGGTTAACCTCCGTATACCTCCCGAATCATTTTCCTCACATCACCCTCACGCCACTCACCCTACACATCACCTCACCCTACCTCATGCTTACCTCATACTTCCCTCCACCTTATAACTCCCAACTCACTCACCTCTCCTCCTCCCTTATCACTTCATACTCTCCACTCCACTCTCCCTCACGTGGTGTGCATTATATCATATATTTTGAATTAATAATTAAAATATATTATATTATATAATATTATATTTTAATTATAATAGTTTTATTATAATTTTAATATAATTTAAATTATAATATTAATATAGTATTTTAATATTTTAATTAATCAATAAATCAAAATTTTAAATTAGTTTAATTCTATTTACGATTAATTTCTTCTTAATTAAGATTAACAATATAATTATTATCAATTAGAATTAATTAATTACTAATTATAATCTAATCTAGGATTATAATTTAATTAAAAAATTCTGATTTTTAGCCTAAGCAATAGAATTTCCAGAATTCTGGAAATTTTAATTCCTCAACATTGGAAGCTCATAAATGAAGTTTTTGTTGGTCAAATAAGGCCTAAGACGGCTCATTGGAAAGATAAAATCATGGAGATGATTCCTGAAGTGGTTTTATTTCCAGATTCGATCATTTATTGGGTCTAAAATTAGGTAGAATATCAAGCTCTCAATTTTTAAACAAAATCATTTTTATGAGTTTTATTTTTTGCATTCACATTTGCGCAAGCCTTTTCTAAGTGCAGATCTATTCGTCAGTAATATACTTCACCAATTAAACCCTCACAAGCATCAATAGAAAGCTCAAATTTCCTTTTCAATTATTTATTTAATTGAATTCAATTAGATTTATTTTAAATCCAGATTTGGCATTTTGATTTTATTTTTTTCATTTTAATTTTGTTTTTGATTTGTTTTTTGCAGGAAAACAATGGAAGAGATGAGAAGAAGAAGATCTCAATCAATGAAAAATCTCCAACAATTGAATAATATGATTTGAATCAATGAAGATTGATTGAGCAGAATTATTCTTCAATAAACTTTTCTATGAAGAATTCCTTTTGTAAATTTTATAAATAGAAGATTGTGGAATGTAATAGGGGCACCTCTTCTTTGCAATTCATAGATTCTTGAAGGCACTATTTTATAAAATATTTTGAGTTGTAGGGTAGAGGAGAGAAAACTCAGATCTGGGGATTATTGAGGATTTTTCTTTTGCATTCTCAATTATGTATGGAGAATGGAGTTTACAATATTGCAGCTCTAGTTTAAAAGCATAAGTTGAAGCATTGTAAAAGACTGTTGGAGACCGGAGTCGGAGAAATGGTTTCAATAAATTGGTATTTATCATACTATTATTTTAAATATCATTTTCATTTTATGATAGCAAGAATATGTCATTTTATTCATATTTGTGCAGTATTGTCGGTATGAGTAATGTGTCTCAATTATATGTTATTATTTATCTCTGCTCTTATGGGTTGAATTTTGATTCCTGAGTAACTATTTACTCAAAAATATGTCTTTTAATACCGATTTAACAATCAATACCATTTTTTGAACTACTTCCTAAATGTTTTTTCATTGATTATCTTAGTTAAGAGGTTTCTAAATAGAATGTGTTTTAGTATTCATAATATCAGTTAATTGAACTATTTCGTTAATTTGATATTCAATATAAGGCAGGTACATTTAAATATCAATCATTTAAATATCTTGCTCTCGGTTGGGTTAGATCTACATCTGCCTAATTGAGATAGGATTAGGATAAAATTCCTTTTGCTTGCATTTTAGAATAATTTTTCATTTTAGATTATATTCTACATTCCTAGAAGTCCTCTTTCCAAAGAGGAAAAAATTTAGTTGTGGTTTGGCTGAGCCCCCAATTAACTTAAGGATCACTCTCTTGCCTGATCAGCAAGAGAAATGATCTAAGCTCTATTTCCCATAGGTAGAAAAAAGCTATATTTTAAGCCATTGGAGATTGAGAGAAGGTAACTAGCCCTACTTAAACCAGTCGAAGTCACCATTCCAAATGGAAAAGGAGATGCATTAAGGTTCGGACCAGGTGGTCATCCCTGTGTTTTTGCAGCGAATTTTGAGGCTTCAACATTTTGGCGCTACAAGGAGGGCCTGGGATTTTTTTCCGTCTTTGTATTCTAACATTTCATTTTTATTACAATGGCTCCTATAAACCTTCCAATTTGGAGTTGTATTTCCATACATGCATTTTCCAATACTCCATCAGAAATAGTAAGACACTTGTCTCAGGTAAAGTTTAACGGTAAGAGGAATACTTCTGCATTTAATCATGTCTTTCAATTTATTCAAAATTTTTCAAATTCCGATTTTTAAGAAATTTATGAAGGTATTTTATGCAGGATTTTTACTTTATCATTCTTGGTAAAAGCCAGAAGCTGGTGTCAATCACTTCCAATTGCCTCAATTCACATTTGGGAACAATTTATTACAATTTTCCTTTGTAAATTTGATGGCTATGGCTATGAACAAGTATGTGACGAAATTGAAGATTTACGAAGGTTTCAAAATGAATATTTTATTGATTTTACCATTAGATTTCATTTAAATTGTTCAAAATTTAAAATTGAAGATAAACCTTTGAAAGAAGAATTATTATATAGGTTTGAACATATTTGTTCTATTCCTTCCATTCATAATCCATGTGAAATTATTTCAAGCCTTTCTCAATATCCTTCTAATTTCATTGACATAATTGATAATTCCAATATGGAGGTACAAAAAAATGATGGTGAAGTGAACTCTATTTTGTATGATCAATTCCTTCAATTAGTGAAATCTTCCTACAGTATTGATAAATATCAAGGTGCACCTTCACATGTTAATGAATTTCAATCACGAACCTTGGAAAATTTCACTGATCAATTGCAAGAATATATTAGCAGCAGTCTTGGAGAAGATACCACTTTGAAATTTGAAAATTAGTGTGCATTAGAGTCAGAAAATCAGAGCATAAGTCAACAAGTACAAGCAATGATTAAAGTTTCTAATAATACATAATCTTTTGTACAAATTTTTGAATTCTCTTACAATGATCAAATGCCAAATTCAGGACAACAAAGCAACATTCTTCAAGAATGCACAGTTATCCAAGTAAATGATCTTAAATCTAAAATTTGCAATGAATAAAATGCACAAGAGTTCTCACATAGAAACACTTTCAAATGCATTGTTTCAGATTCAAATATTTCCCTCTATCCAGATATTTTTTCCAATAACAATTTATCCTCTCTTCATTTTAAAGATATTTCAGAAAAGAGATAGGCTGATCTAAATAAATTTCCAATTAGTTTTTATCAAGATAGAGAATCAATTATTAATCATTCTTCTGGCATTAATGAACGCGAGCTAGATATTTCTTCTCATTTTGATACATTAGGCGAGATCGAAGGGAATTCTAATGAATGTCATGAGGTCATTTATGATAGCTACTTTGACATTGAGGATATTAATTTTTATTTTTTACAATTGAATCGTCATGGTCAAAGTCTAATCACATGTGAAAATGAAGAACAATTTAATTCATAATTTTTTTCAAATAGTTCTCATTTTCAAACAATTAATCATAATCATGGTCTCAGCACTCAAGAAACCATTCCAATATATGATTTTTATGATGATCAAGCTCACATTCCTATTTTTAGTCATTACTCTCTCTCTAATTCACAAGTGGGTATCAACAATCATTATAATTGCATTATTTTGCCCAATTCTTGTGAAGAGGAATTTTCTTTAAGTCAATCCAAATTTTGTTATTATTCCATCATTTATTCTTAACTTCAGATTTATTTTCTATTTTTAGTCTTATATTTTTATATACTTTGTGTTGCCATATTGAGTAACTCAATATTGAACACTCAATTGATACATTGCCTCAATGGATAAATTAATATTCCAATTATAATTGTGAACATCAAGAATTATTAAACTTCCAATTTTAATTGATGTTCATTCCTTATCAAGTACTTCTTACTACTCAAAAGCAGTGTCAACAAGAGAGTGTGTTTTCACTATATGACCAACAATATAATTTAATTAATAATATTTTGTTGGATCTATTGCACTTCCATCCGTTTTTCATTGATCCATTTGAAAGACATTTGGAAAGTTTTCCTTCACGGAATATTGTTAATAGTTTAACACTTGCACATAACACTAACAAATTCATGCAGACCATTGTATCTAAAATTTCTTAATCACAATCGAGCCTCTCATCTTCTCTTTTGAACCTCTCCCAATCAATAATGAAAATCCATCTAGATTTCTATGATCCAGTTGAAATTCAATTCGAAAGGGCATTTCAAGGTAAGGTAATTTTAAATAAGCTACTTTCTGTAAATATATTAGCAATGATTGTACACTATGCTTTCAGATTTCATTTTCTTAGTTTAATTATATTTTAATTTTTGTTACTAATGTTTGATATGTACATACATGCAAGAATTAAAATGCTTACATGGTTACATTAGAAGTATGACTATACCTAGTCATATTTCCGTCATTGAGTTAGAAATAGGAATAGATTAATTTTTTTTTTGTATTTATTTCATTATTTCAGATTTTCAATAAAGAAAGTAAAGAATCCGATTTATTTTGGGCATCCCATTTCAATTATAGAAAATCAGCTTAGAGAATTTTAGAAGTTCTTGAATTAACAAATCATACATATTTGTCAAGCCTTCAATTGTCTTGTTTTTCAAAATTCATCACATTTATCATATTACATGAAGAAATTCAAAGAATTTTCTACAACTTGACAATTTTTTATCCACAAGTAATTCTGAAGAACTCATTTTTTCCACTCTTGTCTTGCGATGTAAATTTGAAGTGGATGCAATTTGAAAAAATTCATTACTTAGTATTTTAGATTAAAATAAGTAGGTGATGTTGAAATTATTTAAAATTTGAGAAAATTTGGGAGAGCTTGAAGATTCATGAGGTAAAATTATAATCAAAATTATTCCAGGTATGTGTTTACATGTTCACCACCATTTATTGTTTATTTTACTTTCAAAGGTTGTTTCTTGTTTCTAATTTTTTTTTTTTTTTGTAGGTCTTCATTGACTTGATTATGAAGACTGAAGATAAGCAAACAGCCAAATCTTTTAAAATCCACAACATGTTCAGGGAAGCATTTATTATTTCATCTAAAATTTGAAAGATATCTAATTTTTCTTATATTCATTGAAACACTGATAAGACTTAATAAATTTTTGGAAGAATCATATCAAATTATTATATTTCACAACTCTCTTTATAGGAAAGTTATGATAAAATTACTTTTTGATTAAATATTCCAAAAGTGAATTAAATTATTAAAGGGTTATTTATTTTTAAAGTAAAGTTAAATCGGTCACTTTCTTTTTGAATTGAATACTTTAGGAAATCATCAGCCTCACATGTATATCAGAATTCGCAAATCGGAGGTTCTGAAGTGAGCAACTCCAAATACCTTTGATTCCCCAATATGTGCATTCCTTCCGATATTCAATGAAGCTTTTGTTCTGATATCGCAGCATATGTATCACAATGTCACTCTTACCATTTCCCAATAATAAATGTTTGATGCAAGTCCTCCTTTATTCTTTCCTTCTCATTCCCCGATAAAATGACTTCGCCAAAAATTGCGATGTTCACATAAACTCAGGCTCGATATAACATTTAAAATCTAGTCTGAAATTTATCGCGTCCATTCATAAATCACAAGTTTGGTTGGGGCATATGTTTAAAATTTTTTATGTCCTGGATCCGATATGAAAATAAATCCGATTGATAAAAATATCGGGTATTTTCTTCATCGCATATCGGTGTATCAATGATGTTACATCCCATATTCAAATATTCTGATTGTCGATTTCTTATAAAGTCCAAAGTTGGTCCCACCAATGAGCCAAGTCATTATCGCAAACATAATATTGGTGTTTCCTTTTTATTGAATAGCTTCAGTCTTACGATAGGAATATTCTCTGATATCGCATCCGCTCCATTGCAGTTTCCCATCGCACATGCTCATATCGCGACTTTGCCATCGCAACTATTATATTGCATCGCAAAACTCAAATAAAGGTTTGCCTTAATATCTTCCGATGCGATAGATGTCGATATACGACTCTCCACCATTGTCTTTTAATTATTATAAAAAATTGAATCGCATATTGGAAAAGGTGGAAGTCGCAACTTTTAAAGCTATGCATGGCAAAGAATCTCACAATGCGAAACAGTAGGCAAGGCACTAAGCTATACGATGATTAATTCATATTTTTAACTCTCTTTTACATTGAATTTTGCTCCATACATATCATATAAATATTCAAATCCTCTTCATATATTGTTACATTATTCGGGATTTTGAATCAACTTCAATATTATGGAGTTGATATAAATTCAGAATGGGAGATGAAAAGAGAACATTCATCGCTGCAATTTATAAATAATCATATCTTCATCCTCACTTCTGATGAATTCAATTTATTCTCAATTCCTTGAACATGAAACAATGCTTTCTTTTAGGTTACTTCTTGTTTTACTTTAGATTTAATAAATAATGGTTTTGGGTCAATAAAACTTCTTCATTCTTTTAATTCTAATTAAAAGAAGAAGTTATTTTTTGTTGGAGAAAATGATACCTTTCAGGTAATATTGAATGCAGTTCTTGAATGGTATGTTTCATGTGCCCACTTTCATTTATTTTCATTTCTTCAATTTTTTTTTTAGTTTTTGCTAATCTCGAACTTTTTTTTCAGGTCTTCATGAACCTTTTGCACCTCTACCAGATCAATTTTTCAAAATTTCTTTTTGCTCTTTGAGATTCTTGAGAGAAGCAATAATGATCCTCATTGAATCAGCGAGACTGGGGAGTTTCTGAACCTCTAGTCTGTTTCTTTAAGCATTACTTTAATTAGAAAATAGTTAAGATGATTTTGCAGGATTTTTCTTTGAAAGAAGGAAAATTTGCAATAAACATAAACTTCTCATTCAACATATTATTTATCATCACTACTATTCACCCTCTATATTTTGAGAGCCTCATTTCTTATAACTTTGCAAGATAAAAAATTTAAATCTCAACATAAGAATGAACATGCATATGCTTATTTTGTTTTATATCCTTTGTTGGAAAATTCATATAAGCGGTCTTGTTGGAGTTTATATTTTAAATTTTACTTTTTCTTTTAGTTTTTGCTTTCTTCACTTTTATTTTTCATTTGCTGATTTCTTTTCTTACTTTAGTTTAGGAATTATTTTCCTTTTGCTTTCAGTTTTTATTTGATTTTGGTGACTTTTCCATGACTTATGTGAAAGGACTTTTTCTTACCTTACAGTTTTTGACATACATGGGGAATTGTTTACTCTATCCATTTAAGTGAATTTAATTTATCATTAAAGGCATATGTTTATGGAACCATAAGACCATATTACTGTAAATATTTTTCATGGAGGAACACACATCCTTTATAAGTGATTGATTTTACTTTTTCAAGGAAAGAACTGATTTGAGTTTAATAAAATGAATCCTTCCCACCCCTCCACATAAAAACCTCCGATTGATAGTTGCAGGGAAATAATTTGGAGTCAACATTATGAAATTATTATGTCCATTAAACATAAATCTCTATTACCATACCACCTCTTTCAATCGAATAAATCATAAACTAAAATCTTACAAATGCACTTATCAAAAGGGTGATTAAAAGAGGAAGCATGGGAAATACAAGTAAACCCATCAGGGCTATGGACTCTCGCTGGCAGCGGGAATAGGCTTGTACGGTATGAAAGACAACTTTGCCAGGGTATTGTTCAGGCTCGCTGGTAGCGAAGTGTTGTTAGAGACAATCATAAAATGGATATATTCTTAATTAAAAAACCCCAATCTCTACCTTCTTCTATTTTTCATATGAGGAAAGTTTAAAAAACAAATTTTCCCAAATTTGAATTCATCACTTTTACTTGAGTTTTTTTTAAGTACTTATCTTTACAAACTCCTATTTCTTAATCCATTTATGTGGGAACTATGGAATTTTTTTACTGTTAGACAATTTCGTTATTTTTTATTATTTTTAACATTTGGGTAAATTTAAATTCATTATTTTTAATCAGAGATAACTGGTCCTTCTTCTGTGTGTCACCATTCTTGTGGGGAAAACCTAACACCCCCCATTTTTGAATTATTTACTTCAATAATGGGGACCCTTTTTATTAATTTTTGACTAAGCACCCTTTATAATTTTCATTCAAGGTAAATGTCCTAAAATTTTACCATTTTTTCATTTTTGGTCAGATTTATATTTTGATTATTTCACGAAATCCTATTTTTCACAAGCTTCCCAATGATACTTGTTTCACTTCATTTGGTCAACTGGTTTGTAAATGGCACTCCTTTGAAGTTTGATCGTTTTCTCGTTTGGGTTAAAAAATGTATAGTGTATGATATTTTATTTTTCCCAATTAAAATAGTCGTCATTGTAAATATTAATTTTTAATTAATTTTTACTAATTTTTTCATTTTCACTAACGGTTGTACAATTGACCAGCTAAATTGTACAATAGACGAAAACATGTTTCGGGATCTTGGAAATTTACTCCAACTTGTTATTTAAAACAAATTTCCAAACCCAAAACCCCAAAATTGAAAAAAAACTGAAGTATAAATTGTAGGATGTTTAATCCCACGTGGGCCCCACTTCATAACACATCTTTCCTAGAAAAAATATTGATTTAAAAAGGCCGAAATAAAATGTGATTGCAAAATTGCAATATTTCAATATCGCAATTTCGCTAAACACCTCAAGCTCGTCCCTCACTCTGATTTGCGATATGTGATTTTTATTTTGGAAAACATGCGAAGGGTTAAAATTTTTAATATAAGGTTTGGTTGACCTCCTTATACCTCCCGACTCATTTTCGTCACATCACCCTCATGTCACACACCCTCCACCTCACCTCACCCTACCTTATACTTGCCTAACATTTCTCTCCACGTTATAACTCCCAAGTCACTCACCTCTCCTCCTCCCTTATCACGCCATACTCTCCACTCCACTCTTCCTCACGTGGTGTGAATTATATCATATATTTTGAATTAATAATTAAAATATATTATATTATATAATATTATATTTTAATTATAATATTAATATAATTTAAATTATAATATTAATATAATATTTTAATATTTTAATTAATCAATAAATCATTTTTTAAAATTAGTTTAATTTTGTTTATGATTAATTTATTCTTAATTAAGATTAATAATATAATTACAATCAATTTGCATTAATTAATTAATAATTATAATCTAATTTAGGATTAAAATTTAATTTAAAAACTCTAATTTTTAGCCTAAGCAACAAAATTTCCAGAATTATGGAAATTTTAATTATTCAACTTTGGAAGCTCATAAATGAAGTTTTACTTAACCAAATGAGGTATAAGATGGCTCATTAGAAAGATAAAATCATGGAAATTATTTCTAAGGTGATTTCATTTCCATATTTGATCATTTATTGGGTCTAAAATTAGGCAGAAGATCATGCTCAGAATTTTTAAACAAAATCAATTGTTTGAGTTTTATTTTCTACATTCTCATTTGCCCAACCCTTTTCTGAGTGCAGATCTATTCGTCAATAATATCCTTGGCCAATTAAATCCTCACAGGCATCAATTGAAATATCAAATTTCCTTTTCAATTATTTATTTAATTGAATTCAATAAGATTTATTTTAAATCCAGATTTGGCATTCTGATTTTTTTTTTTTTGCATTTTAATTTTGTTTTTGATTTGTTTTTTGCAAGAAAACAATGGAAGAGATGAGAAGAAGAAGATCTCAAACAATGAGAAAGCTCCAGAAATTGAATAATATGATTTGAACCAAGGAAAATTCATTGAGAAGAATTATTCTTCAAAAAACTTTCCTATGAGGAAATCCTTTTGTAAATATTATAAATAACATACTGCAGAATCTAATAGGGGCTCCTCTTCTTTGCAATTCATGGATTCTTGAAGGCACTATTGTATAAATGATTTAGAGTTGTAGGGTAGAGGAGAGAAAACTCATATTTGGGGATTATTGAGGATTTTTCTTTTGCATTCTGAATTATGTATGGAGAATGGAGTTTGCACTATTGTAGCTCTAGTTTAAAAGCAGAAGTTCAAGAATTGTAAAGGATTGTTGGAGACTGGAGTTAGAGAAATGGTTTCAATAAATTGATATTTATAATACTAATGTTTTAAATATCAGTTTTATGTTATGATAGCAAGAATGTGTCATTTTATTCATATTTGTGCACTATTGTCAGTCTGAGTAATGTGCCTCAATTATATGTTATTATTTATCTTTACTCTTATGAGTTGAATTTTGATTTATGAGTAACTATTTACTCTGGAATCTATATTTTAATATTGATTTAACAATTAATATCATTTTTGTGAACTACTTCCTAAATGTTGTTTCGTTGATTATCTTAGTTAAGAGGTTTCTAAATAGAATATGTTTTGGTATTCATAATGTCAGTTAATTGAACTATTTCGTTAATTTGATATTCATTATAAGCCAGGTACATTTAAATCTCAATTATTTACATATCTTACTCTCGGTTGGGTTAGATCTACATCTGCCTAATTGAGATAGGGTTAGGATAAAAAAAAAAATTCTTGTATTTTAGAATAATTTTTCATTTTATATTAGATTCTACATTCCTATAAGTTATCTTTCCAAAGAGGAAAAAATTTATTTGTGGTTTGTCTGAACCCCAAATTATCTTAAGGATTACTCTCTTGCATGATCAAAAAATGATATGATCTCTCTTTCCCATAGGTAGACAAAAGTTATATTTTAAACCATTGGAGATTGAGAGAAGGTAACTGGACCTAGTTAAACAAGTCGGAGCCACCATTCCAAATGGAAAAGGAGTTGCTTTAAGGTCCGGACTGGGTGGTCATCCCCATGTTTTTGCATTGAATTTTGAGGCTTCAACACAACCTTATTCAGTACATCCTAGGTTTGAAGGTATAGAACCACTCAATTTTTGGACCCGTGGTGGGTGTTAATGAGAAGGTTTTGTTTAAGTGTACCAAAAATAATTCACTTAAGTCACTAGTGACAAGTAACCGGAAGAAGAAAATATGGTTTTCTATGATTTAGATCTCCAATGAGAAAGCGAGAAAAAACCTGCAACAAAATATCATATGCAACCAGAAACATATATCAACGAACATAAAAGTGTAGCAACCCAATGGATCATATGGATAAACAAATTTTATTAATAGAAACAATACACTTGGTGATAAGAACTCGTAAACTTGTCTCTATAGATCTCCCTCTATGGGATGGGTCCTTTTGATGTTCTTGTGCTTCAGTGATCTTGCAATGGGTAGAAAAGAAAAAAAACTTGAACTCAAGTGGGAGCTCAAATATGATGAGACGATAGTGGTGATGATGGGAATTTTCATGGTGAAGAACGAATGAAAAACCATATTATTTATAACAAAGTACTTAGCTAAATTAAGAATTATAAAATAATAAAATATTATTGACTAAATCAAAATCTAGCCGTTGAGAACACTTTGTTATATTTTTTGATAGGGAAAATATATTCAAAATGGTCAAATATCTTTATTTAGAAAGTGGTTGAAGTATTTAACAAATAAAAATGATTTATTAATCACTTTGTGAGAATTAAGAAAGAAATAATTATTAAATAGTGGTTTAATAATTATTTCATAAGGAATAAATAATAAATAATAAATAAATTGTGATTTATTTAATTATTCCAAGGTGATTAAGTCAAAACTAATTAGGAAATAATTGTCAAATAAGGATTTAATAATTATTTCTAGAGAAAATTAAATAAATAATGATTTATTCAATTATTCACATACAATTTTTTAATTTTAAAGAGAAATAATTTAGGAAAAATGGTTTACTAAATTACTTCCTATGTTGAAAGTGGGTTTACCATAGTAAAATTAATCCTACATGGTGTATTTCGATCCACCTAGTAAGAAACGACTAGGGGATCATTTTTTGGGTGATAACATATTCCCCCCCAACGTAAGTGTTAGGAGAAAATTGTATGACCGAAATACATTGTAGGTTTCACTTTCACGATGTTAGCCCCCTATAAATTTCTTGACAAGCAAGAAGGGGGCTAAATTGTTTATGAGCCTTCAAGGAATGCATCTCCCCTGAAGACACATCATCCTTGAAAGCTCTTTTGTACCCTTTTCCCTTTGGTTATTCTCCTCTGCTGTTCCATCCAAAAAAGTCTCACGGATTACAAAAAATTATGCTCCAAAAAGCCTACATTTTCCCCTTGTATTCCTACAGAATGCCCCATTTTAACCCTTTTTTCCCCTTTTGTCAAAATTCCCCTCTCACCCTCTAAATCTTCCCAAAATCCCCTTTACATCCTACACACACCCCTGGCTTGGCATATTTTCCCTTTCTTTCCCCTATCGTTACCTTTATTGGCCTTAAAATGCTCTAAGAATGGGCCAAAAACCATGTTTTACATATAGATGGGCTTAGCACCTTTCGGCACTAGCCCCCTTATCTTTTCCACCACGTGACCTCGGCGCTAGAACCAGGCACCAAGGCGGACATCGCTTACCGCAATTATGTATTGGGCGCATTTTGAACCGTCGATATGTATAGATCGGATGATCATCGCATTCCCCATAGCACTCATCACCCACCACCTGTCACCGCCCGATCGCATCATCCACCGTCTGTTTAAACTACAAATCAACAACTCAGAGTTTATTCGCCCGCCCAGTGGTCCTGCGCCAACACTGTTCAAAAACCACCGATTTTTATCGCACCACCGTTGGAGGGTGGGCGGTATTTTTCTGTTTCGCAGTGATTCCACTCACCCCGTGGCGCGTGGCACCGACACTGTTTGAAAACCGCCCCCCCATCGCGCGTTAATGTTCGGCATTTGACCAGGCGCGATATGAACGTACACCGTCCGATCCAGAGCCGCCCATCCAATGGCGATCGCGGTGCGAAGATGCAAGAGATAGCCCAAGGAAATCGTACCCCTGGCCCACTGACCATCACCCTCCGACGCATTTTCAGCCATCGATCTCCTCCTGAGATCGGACAGTCCAGATTTAACTGCATGTCTCGTCGTTGACCAGTCCTTCCGCGTCACCATTCCACATGTTTTCATCACTTTTTCGTCCGCCCCCTTATATAATTCATTCAAAGGGAAAATTTTAATGTTTTGCATTAAATTTTCCACCTCGCCGTCCTCCAAAGCGTCTCCTACTGATCCACCGTGTCCCTCCACTAAATCCTCTGCATTCATCGTCTCCACCCATGCCACATTGCCATTTCTTGCAGTAATCCACGCCACCCACCCCATGCATGTTTTTCTTAACGAGTTTTCGTGTTTTGCAGGGTTACAGGCAGGCGGAAAAACGCCATGATTCATACGCACTATTGTAGTGGCGCAGTGCACAAAAGAAGCTGAATTTAGAGCCTGATGTTACAGGAAAATGTCTGAAAGGTGTCTGCAACATAAGTTTCATCAAAGGATAGAGTTCAAACTCTGCAAAACCTCTCTGGTGCCATTAAATCTCAGATTGCATAGACAAAGACAGTACTGGAGTAGCAGAGAGTTCAAGGTACGTAATAGAAGATTTTTGAGCCTTTTTCAGGGATTTAGAAGGCAAAGGTACCAGTTCAAAGACATCATGGATCACATGGAAGGCCCAGTGCGCAGAAAAAAATACTATCAGGGTTTCACATCAGCAATATGTCCTTTCCACAAAGGACGAAGTGCCCATACTATCTCCATTCTATACCGTGTTCCTGAGGAAATTCCAGCCCTGACAACAATCCTATGCTATCAAAAGCATTTGTTACACAGTATGGTAGATCTTAGCATCATTATTCTACCTTTTTGTTTAGTTCGCCAGAGTATTACAACAAGTACATCAGAGACATACCTGGAGTAAATGGAAGCCTGACGAAGACCACTCTTTCATCCAAAGAGTACCAGAGATAAATGCTCAGAATTTAAAATAGAACGAGGCCTCGAACCTCTTCCTTTTCTGAGTTTTAATGCTGAATTTAGTTTTCACCTACCTTCTATGCTCCTCTTGAGCTATAAATTCATGAAGGAACTAATTGTCAAGGTTGTTGATCGGTTATCAGAGAATTACAAGTTGTTTCTTTTGAGACATAGTCTCTGTGTAAAGTTGTAAGATAGGCTGAGGAAGATGTTTTTAGACTGAATATCCAGCTATTGGTAATGTTGTACTTGACTGGTGTTGCTCTTTAATATGACAAGCACATTTCTTTGGATACTGATCTAAAGTAGCTGTGATTTTTTTCTATCTTTGTATTTGTTTGTAACTTGCATTTCATTTCATTTCATTTCTACTGGCTCGCATGAGAAATCTGGCATAGGATTTACCCTTGTTACGGTACCCTATGTTTCTGCTCTCCTTGCCTTCGATGTTTTCTACTAAATGTGTTATCTAAGGGTTGATTTCAGTTAATTTAACCAGTGTAGTGGATGTCATTGACTGCTAGTTGATGTATGAATTAAATGAATCTGTTCTTAGATGTTCTTGTTAGGATTTAATTGAATGAATTGGGAACACTGGGAGGTCTAGAACTCTGTTTATATCTCACTAGGATCATTTTCAATTAATTGAACCTTTCTAAGATCCCTCAAGCTAGAGGCCGAAGAATTGAGAGTTCAAAGTCTCTCTCTGATCTCAGGTCTTTAACTTTGTGTTCTAAGTCTTTATTGTTTCCTCCTCTCTTACCATGTCATGCCACACTATCATCTTTAAGATCCAATGCTTTAGATGACTAGCCCAACTAAAAGCCTGCACATTGAATAGCAAGTAAACCCTTTCCTGACTCCATTTCCCAATGGTCTTGAATGTTCCCTGGAATATCTCTCCTTTGCCTAAAATCCTCTTTTCCCATCCTTGTCTTATATTGAACCCTTATTTCTTGATTCCCAACAACCAAACATACATCAAACAAAAAAACCCGAGCCTTATAACTAGCCTAACACCTTAACTTTGAGCTTCAAAGACATATACCTTTGACAATCATAGAGAGATCCCTCTCTGGACCCAGGAGGGCTAGATCCTGAGGTCTGAAAGTGGTTCTGATGTTTTCTCATCTTTTGGTCTTGCCAATCTGGCCAAAACATGGGAACCCCAACACACGAGACACCAAAGGGGAGAGAGAGAGAGAGAGAGAGAGAGAGAGAGAGAGAGAGAGGGGCAAGGAAGGACTGAAAATTGAGGGGAGAGACCTACTTATCTGATAAAATTATCCTTTTATTGGTAAGTAAATAATATCAAATGAGGCAGTGGAGCCATTCCCATACCCACTGAGATAATTGAGTGAAAATAATGATGTGCCCAACAATGTGGGTTTGAATAAAAAATTACATGATACATGATACATTATATGTTGGAATCAATGGGCCAGAAATTGATACAATGATACAATGAGTCCCACGTACATAATGCGTCTGGAAATGAGAGGTTGGGGCTGAATACCATAACATCCGTTGATATGAGTCCATGAGACATAATTTCCCCCCCAAGCTGAAATGGGGAGGGGATATCATGATCGAATAAGCCACGCTGAACAAGAAGGGGCTCTGAAGATGTTAATGGACTACTTGAAGGAGGCATGCATGTTGTGGGTGTTGTAAGCAACGAAAACTCACCGAGTCAAATCTACGGAGCTGCATCAGAGGCTCAATCACAATCTGCTATAATTTGGGCCCAGCCCCTTTTCACACCTAAGGGTGCTCAATTAAGTTGCCAAGATGTCCTATTTTCACATTGGCATTGATTTATTCATTATTAAGGAGATTTATGGATCTCCATTATCCTCTTATTCATTAAACAAGAAAGAAAAACAAAAATTAATATTCCAACTAGCTCATGGCCAATTAGGAATATTACAATCCTCCCCTCCCAAATGTTTCTTGTCCTCAAGAAACTGACAAGGTGAGTACTACAACTCTTCTCCTCCATTATTGGTGACACCTCCATGTGATAAGCTTCCCTCATAATCTAAGTGTCTCCCAATCCATCCTTCCATGAAATGTTCCTCCCAAATTCTCATGAGATGCAAATGACTCACCCCACAAGGAAGCAATAGATCCAATGAAACAATCATGGTTTTCCAAATGGCCTCCCTGAAACATGTAGCATAATGAACATGGATAATCTCTCTCCCAAATCTCTCTCCCAAAGGCCACATACACTCCTCCCATCCTCCCTCCTATCATTCCCATAAAAAGAATAAGCATATCATCAATTTATGGGATCAAAACAAAGTACATACAAACAAAAATATGCAAAAATGGAGGCGGGTCATAGTCCCACATGTGGAACCAGCACAGTAAATCTCCTGACTGCATCAGATAGTGATATGGTAAGTGGTTTCCCCACTACTTACTTTTTTTCAAAGTTTTCTCACAAGTGCTGGAAAGGTGAGAAATGTTTGGTGCCTTTGGAGTGCACGCAAAGTGGTAAATAATCTCCCTATATCCTCCTAGGGAGTGGCCATGTTCAGAAATGTTTATGGCTCAAAGTTGGCCATGAAGTTTATATGGAAGAATGCTCCTCCATGGATAAATGGCCTGCATATACATGGTAAAGGAATGCACATAATCATCAAGTAAAACATCATGCATATAAACATGTTCCTTACCAAAATTTATGCTCATACAAATGGAGTGGTCCATAGATAGGCCCCCTCTCATTCCAAAAGAGGAAAGAGGTGGCTGTGATAACTCCTCCATAGAGTTATGTATCTCTCCCATCTCCACATGGTCCATGCATCTTCTCAAATGCTGATATACCTCCTCTTCAAAGCCTTCCCAAGTGTAGCTCTCCATGGTAGTGTTGTAGGCTCTCATGGAATAAGTATGGATGAAAAGAAAATATTCATGAGCTCTTTGTAGTAACTTCTCCTTGAGCTTGGAAGATATATATAAGAATATCCTACCATGATAATAAATGACCTCATCTTGGACTGAATAGCCCTCCTCATGTAGCTGGTAATCAAGTATCATACATGTGAAAATATCCTTGGAATAATCCACCAACAGCTGGGATTTCCAATATGGATCTATCCTCCATAGTGACAGTGTTGATGATCTATCACAAATAACATATGTCATACGTATGCCTTTCTCTTTGACACCTCCCATGCCAAAGGTACATTTTGGAAGGCTGCTATCCTTCCCATGTTTCTCCTCCCAAAGCAGAGAATTTGAAATGAGAGTGGGTAATGATGATGTTGGGATAATGTCACCCTCCTCCTTGAGTCTAACCAAGACTCTTAGCGATGTACCATGACCTCCCAATGCTTCCATTCCTCCTGGATCTATGAATGGTGCATCATGATATGAGACATGCCTCATCATCTCCTGATTTGGTGGCCTTCCAGGTGGAATGCCTCCATGAAAAGAGACATCAATATCAAGAGTAGACTACATATACGAGTGGACTGCTTTGTCCTTTCTCTCACTGTGCAAATCAGTCTACCCCTTTTTTGCATCAACCTTCTAAAATATATAGGGGTGTGTGCTCCTAATCATATGATGTTGGCCATCATCCCTACCTTCTCCTTTAATTTGCAAGGTCTAACAATCTATCAATAATGGCACATGTTGTTCATGGATTGTGACTTGATCTCCACATATGAGATCCTTCGGAACTTCTTGCAATGATACAAGAACTCATCTCATTGGAGAAATTGCTCCATCTACCTCTCCATGAGGTACTATATATGCTTCTGATGTGACAATGTTGTTACCTCCAGCCTGATCTTCCCCTTCATCATGAATGGAGGTTACCTGATCATCATTAAGAGGCTCTTTGTTTTGATCCTCTTTTGAAAAAGAGATCTCCATGTCTTCCTTTTGAGAAGAGAGCTCTTCTTGAAGTGGGGATCTTGCCTCTAGCAAGTCATTCTGCACGTTTTTAACCCCCTCAATAGCATTCTGGAATGGAGTTGGGTTTATAGATTCTTCCAACTGATGCAAAGGTTTTTTTTGTTTAGGCTTGGCTAGCTCAACCAATGATGTTTGAGAATGCTTTGAATCAAATCTTTTCACTAACCTCCTAGTGAAATTTCCATAAATAGATACATTTGCATGATTCAAGGAAGAATTTTCATAAAACCACCAGGCATAAGCCTTACCTTCAAGATGCAACCTTGCTACTCTAATGGCCTCATCTTTTGAAACTTGATGCAACTGAAAATATGTGTCTAGCTTCTGTACCCAAGCCTTGGCTGTGCTCTTGGGTGACCCATCAAAAGTAGGTAGAAAGAATCTACCCAAAGTGTGTTGTATGCACCCTATTCTTCTATTGTGGTTACTGGGTCTTCTATCTTCTTTGGTTTGACAAAAACCTTGGAATTTTAGATGCTCCTTGAATCTTCTAGACTAAGATTCATATTCTTGGAGATAGTCACCAAGAGTCTCCTCCTTTGGTGTTTCTCCTTCATCTTCTTCTCTTGCCAAGAATGTAGGCATGGAACCACATTGTAGATCTGATGGTGTATTTGGAAGCTCACACCCATAATGTGAAAATCTGGAGTTTTCTTCATGTACAAGCCCTCTTAGAGAATCTCTATATCTCTCCATCCTCATCTCTTTGATGTCTCTGTTAATGCCCTGCATAATTTGAAGAAGAAGTCTTGAGAACTCCTTCCCTTTCATTTCTCCTGATAATGGGGATTTTCCTTCATCTCTTCTGCAGATCTTCTCCTTTCTATGAGAAGCCTCTTTAGATGACATAATGGTAGAAGTACACAAGATGAGCCAAGATTATGCTCTGATACCACTATAGTATTCCCAAACGGGAAAAATAGGAATATACTATAAAATGCTGGAAAAAAAGTGTAAAACATAAAATTAAGAGGCCAATATGGAGACTTTTCATATGTTATAACAGCAGCAAAATATGCATAAATAATGGGCCATAAGATGTACAATAAGAAATAACAAGCCTCCTGTTGTTCCTTGAGAAACAATTCCTTGCTGTGCACAGGAATCCGTGCTCAAGACATTAAAGATTATGTCACAAAATGTATATCTGTCTCTGTTTATTAAACCTTCAAATATTAATGATATATTTCCCAAATATCAAATCTTTATAAGTTCTGCAATGCCATGTTCCCTTTATATTGAAGTGAGCGAATGGAAGACAAAGAAAGAAAAGGATTTTAATTTGTCATGCTACTTAAAACAGAAACTACCATTCTAAAATCCTGAAGAAGTGAATAACAAATAAGCTAAAATAGAGGAGCGCCCATTAAGGATGTTTAACTCTTAGATACATAAATATCAAGAGACCTGCAGCTCTAATCACTCTACTTTATTCACAGATATGGAAATGAAATGAACACCAAGAAAAATCTTCAACACAGATGGAATAATGGAAACTTGAAAAACTTTTTCATTCATTCAATATTGTTCAGTACAAAATTAGCCTTCAAGGTCCAAAACTCGGAACCTTCTTCCTTCTTTCCATTGTCTTTAAATACAATATGATCAAAATGGTTTCTAGTAATGAAACCGATTCTAACTAACTCTAACTGCTTAACTGCTCACCTAGTGGAGGTACATGCCTCATAAAGTTCTATTACATTTACATGACTGCATTTAAAACATAATAAAATGTGACAATTCCTAATCTAAGGGAGCTGATGCTCCTGAAATAGTGGCTGACTCAATGACTATTTGTAGCTGAACAGCTACTTGTGGTTGTTTGGCTGGAAATCCCTTTTCTGTGTCAATAGAAAATTTCTTGCATTCTTTCCAGAGTTTATCCTGAGTCGTCGGAGCGTTCTTATAATGATGATATTCCAGTGTAAATGCAACAACCTGACTGTGAGTAAGATTACCTATGAACAATGTCTTCACCATCCATAGCAGAAGGAAATGCCTTTGTAATAAATTGAATACTGTTTCTCCCTTCAAAGCCTGTGTCTTCTCATGCCGGCCATCTGCTATGCTCTTTGCAAATATCAACTGATCTTCATAGAATTTCCAGGACATAATCTCCCCTCTCTCTGTCCAGCATGAGGGCAAACCTGTTCTCGTCAACTTGTCAAAAGATATATCAAATTTCTTAATGATCTCTTTAATTCCATGTAAACGCTTCTCTGAGGCCTTTAGAAGGTCGTTTTTGATAATCATTTTATTTACCTCCTCAGCATAGAAGTACCTATCCTGTATCCCTATATCTCTTAACTCTTCATCTGTCTTGGCATTAATAAAATTTATGAATTTTCTGGCCCAATTCGATCTTTTAATAGCAGCCTGCTTCTCCGATAATAACTCCTTTTCATGCTCTGAAACAATGTTTTTCTCTCTGGAAATTATGTTCATGGAATCCCATTTTGACTGCATCTCTAAAATGATCTCGTTCCAGATGATATCATTAGCTTTGATAAGGGAAATATTTCCCTTCAATTTCTCCTTGAGCTCTTTGATCTCATCCTCAGCTTTCTGCAGCTTCTGCTCGTTCTCATGTGCTTTTCCTTCCCATCCTTTCATCATCTTGATAACTATGGCCAATTCTGACTGGGCTTGTTTACAATCTCTTTCCGCCATCTTTAATTTTGTGTTTAGCTGAACAACCTGGGCTTGAGGATCAGCTGCTGATCCACCTGCAGAAAAATCAAAAGTACAAGTATGGTTCTCGATTTGATTTTGTAAGGTTATAGCAGTTTGCTTTACCTTATTGAGTTCTTCATCCTTCTTCATCAACTGCTGTCGTAATCCTCTTTTTCCTTTTCAACCTCAGCTACTTCGGCTGCTAATGAGTGCTCTGTAGCTGGCAATTTCAATTTTTTCCTTAATGAAGATATTTCTGCTTCTGCACTTTTCATAAGTTTTTCAATTGCGGCTTTATCATTTGGATCCACGCCGATTTTCATAATGATCTTCTTCAGCTCTTCATTCTGAGTTGTTAATGCCCTGGCATTAGCTTTCTCCATTTTGCATTGTTTGATGACCTTTGCAAGCATATTTTCAGTCTTGACTACTGTAGCATTGGTCCTACTCAAATCATTTACAATCAGCTGACCTGCCTGCATGTGAAGATTCATTTTGTCGCACAAGGGGATTTTTTTAACATCAATGACTATATTTAACTCCTTAAAGCTGCCCGAAGGTCCAAGGGACATTCCTGTCGGATGTGACAGAGCCATCTTAAACTGATCTTTCTCCAGATCCATCACAGTCAATAATCTGGTTTGGCCAGCATGTATATTGTGCTCTGCTTGTGCTTCTATATTGGCCTTTATCCTTTGGTTCCTTTCCTCAATCTGTGTGAACACTTGCTTCATGGAAGGAGCCTTCTCCAAATGAAGTTCTTGTTTATTAGGAGATGAGGGGAAATCTTGTTCTTCATTGACCTGGAGAGTAAAACCAGGTGAATTGGAGGAATGGTCTTCTGCTAATTTGGTCCTTTTTTCCTCACGAGGCTCCTCATCATCGATATCAATAACATACTCCCTACCTCTTTTGCTCATTCTTTCCAAGATTGCAGGTGTTTGAATACTGGTCTTTGATGAACTTGACCCTCCTGGATTAGCCAATTTCTCCAAATCAGGTTTACTTACATCAGTAAAAGCAGCATAAATTATCCCATGTGGATCATAGGGCCATTTCTCTCCCAACAACAACTGTGTTCCTTCCAATATTTTTTATACTTCTTCAAAAGCTTGTCTTGTGTTAACAACAAAAGGGCCTACACTCATAGGAAACTTGTACATTAATCCTTTCTTCATGGGAAGAAAATGAACTTGATCTACATTAAGACTTTGCCTTATAAATTCCAGGAAAAAAAGTCTCATGGGAACAAAGGTTGGGAGCCTATAGGGCTCAATACTAACTCCATACAGCCTTATCTCAGAGTAATCTTCAAAAACAAACTAGTCTCCAAATTTACAATTGGGTCCTAACTGTAAGAACTCCTGGGCCTTTGGTAGAAAGCATGGAGGAAGAGTTCCATTCAGAATTTTATAAGCAGTAGACATGAAATGGTCAGCAAATTCAAACAGCCTGGCTTCATTCTCTTCTTTTCTAACCATATCGGTCCAAAGCAAAACTGACTGCTTATTTTTATTACTATCCATTATATTTAAACCAACACTCATGAACTCTTCAACATTTTGATATAAAAATAAGTAGACTACCAATGATGGAAATCTGAAAAAACCTATTAGAGGGAAGGCGATCAATTGGGAGTTCATTACTTCTTTCCAGAAAGACGGGATGTCTAGCACCACACCTAGTTTCATCATCAGAGTGAACATTCCCAAGACTGCTTTATCAATTTCATGATCATCATCTCTTCCCAAAATTTCCGTAATGCAGCTAAGAACTGGCCTATACTGAACATTGAACGCCTCCAAACTGAACTTTCCTGCTTCAAATTGAGTTTTCTCTGGACTTGGTATCAAAAACGACATGCAGCGATTAAACTCTTCATTTGAAAGCTCCTCGAAATACTGAACCAACGAATCTTCGGAGAACTGCAATGGAGACTCATCTTCTAGAAAACATAATGCTTGACGCATTAATTGTGTTGAAACCTGCAGGATATTTCCCCCCTGGGAATTCATAACGAAACACTTGCCAGGGTACATGGACGAAACTAACCAAGAAATGAATTCGGGAAAGAAATGAGTTTTTGGAACACAAGCAGAAAACACACCCGAAATTTTCATAGCAGAGAACACAGGGGACTTGTCAGTGTTCAGGGTTACTTGGTAATGCAAGAGAGGATGGTTGATGGACGACGCGGTATCATGAACATCTTTCTCACTATCTAGGAGGGGACTGAGACTTGATAAACCAGACAATGATGTTCGCTTGGCCATGGATGACAGGAATTCGAATGCAATTCGCGAGGCAATGGGTAATGCAAAGGTGGCGGGACGCGGTTAAACAGGGCAAACAATCACAAATAAATCAAAACCGAACGGGAGAATCCTTTTATAGGCTACGGAAACCATAATAAATGCAGGAGTGACGCGGAGAAACAGTTGGCAGTGGATGACAGCTGTCTTCCATCTCAGCTGATGACGTCATGCGGGGGGTCTGTGAGTACGGCGGAGAAGTTCTACCCATACCCCCCTAATTAATCAGAACCGTTGATCACTAGATTTCTAAGATCTGACCGGTCAACTGCGGGGGGTCGGTATTTGATAACCGACAGGCTAATTCACCCCCCGCAATTGCATACCCATAAGCTTCTCTGTATGATTGCGACTTCCGCTCAGGAAGTTGCTCGGGCTTTAACCTTAATATATATATATATCAACCTAAGGTTGACGCCCGCTTCATGTATATAAATAAAAATGGAAATACATTGCATTCCTCTCTTTTTTATGCTAAAGTATTAAAAACTTCATACTATAGCATATTTTCGAATTCTTATTTTTTTTTAATTTTTTCTTTTTAAAATTTCAAAATGAAATATAAAAAGGATATGTAGATAATGATCCACAGCATCTGGCTCCACCTGGGGATAGTGTTTTTACCATGAAACACTAAGAACCTGCAGATTAGTGCCTTCACCTCGGGCATGGAGTCACATATTGCTTGATGAAAATGTACAATGACCACACCAGATATATACAATGATGAACCAGCAACTGCTAAATGTCAGAAATAATGCTTGAGATATTGCCCATTCACAGGCATATCCAGCACTTCTCCTTCCATATTTTCCAACATGAAAGTATTATTTCCTCTGACTTCATTAATTTTGAATGGGCCATACCACAAGGGATCAAATTTACCGTGTTTGGCTTTATCTTCCCTTCGTGTATCCCATCTCAATACTAAATCTCCTTTCTGAAACAAAACTTCCTTTGCTTTTCTATCAAATATTACCTTCATCTTCTGCTGATAAGTAAGCAAGTTGTCCCGAACTTGATTTATGTTTTCACTTAGTTCCATCACATTGTTCATTTTTCTTATCATGGCATTTGGTTATGCTTGAGCATCTTGGAGAAAAGAAATCACAGGTTTTACCAATTGTGTGGGGAATAAAGCTTGAGTGCCGTATACGAGCTCATAAGGAGACTTGCCGGTAGACCGCCTTGTAGTCATCCTTGTTGCCCACAAGGCAAAAACTAGCTTCGTATCCCAATTCTTTTGATTCTCACTGATCGTTTTCTTCAAAATTCTTACCAATGTTTTGTTGGAGGATTCTGCTAATCCATTTCCCTGCGGATGATAGGCTGTAGAATGAGACAATATTACATTGTAAGTTTGACAAAAATTAATAAACTCGAGTGAACTGAAAACCTGGGCATTATCTGTCACAATCTTCACTGGGCATCCAAACCTGCTAAAAATATTCTCCTCCAAAAACTTCATAACAACCAAATCATTTGCCTTCCTGGTGGGAATTGCCTCCACCCACTTTGTAAAATAATCTGTAGCAGTAAGAATCCATCTAAACTGCCCACTGGATGGTGGATTGATTTCTCCAATGAAATCCAACCCCCATTGTCTAAAAGGTTCTTCAATAAAAATAGGGAGAAGAGGTAATGAAGCTAGCTTTTTCTTCTCTGCAAATAATTGGCATTTTTGACAACTTTTGACTGTTTTGTAAACATCAGTAAACACAGACGGCCAATAGAAACCTGATTTGAATATTTTATGAGCAGTTACCTTCCAGCTGTAATGTCCTCCACACAAGCATTCATGATATTCTTTAATCACTTCTGAAATTTCTTCCTCTGTTAGACATAACAGCAATATACCAACCGGATCCTTCCAATATAATTTCGTTCGATTATAACATAAGGCTGAGCCTTAAGTTTCAAAGCCCTGTATTTAGCTCTATTTACTGAAGGAGGACATGAAAGAAAGCATAAATAATGTACAATATCTTTATACCATTCTGAGCAGAGAAATTTATACTTAATTGCTGTCTTTGATTGATTATCATGCGTTTCTCCATCGGCTTCTTCTACAGGAGCCAGCAAATTGATTCCCAATGCTTGGAAGTTGGATTCTGTCAATAATTTGGCCAATCCCAATCCTTTAACCAGCTTGGTTGGTTTTACATCCAAATCATACTCTTGAATTTTAACGATCCATTTTCCCCTCTTACCTTCCACATCTCTTTGTACTAGCATGTCTTTTACAGCCGAATTGGGAACGTATGCTAAGATTTGAGAATGAAGGACATAAGTTCTGAAAGATTTTAGTGCTTTTACCAGAGCGTACACCTGTTTCTCCAATATATTATAATTCAATTCTGCATCTCAGAGAACTTTACTGAAATAAGCAACTGGTTGTTCCTGTTTTTCTTCATTTCTCTGCAATAACACAGCTGCAATAGTTGAGGAAGAAGAAAATGAAAAGATTTGAAACGGTTTCAAATAGTCTGGACTGATTAAAACAGGTGCTTCCTTTAAATCCTCTTTGATTCTATGAAAAGAATCCCTCGCTTCCTTGTCCCATTTCACCTCAGCGTTCTTTTTTAACATGTCTGTTATCTTTTTAACGATCTCTGCATAATTAGGGACAAACCGCCTCAAAAAATTAATTTTTCCGAGAAATCGCTGAATATCTTTCTTACTTCGCGGCAGAGGAATTGTCTGAATGGCTTCAACTCTGGCCGGATCAATCCTCACTCCTTCCTTTGAAACAATGTGGCCTAGTAATTTACCCTCCTCCAGGGCAAACAAAGACTTTTTAGGATTCAGTGATAATCCAAACTTTCTGCACTTCATGAAGGCTTTCTGTAAATGATGTAAATGTTCCTCATCAGACTTCAAAAAAATTGTGACATCATCTAAATAAACCACCACAAACTTGTCTCCCACAAATGCGATATCCATCGCCCTTTGGAATGTGGCCCCTGCGTTCATCAGGCCGAATGGCATCCTGGCGTACATGAACGTTCCCCAAGGCATAGTGAAGGCGGTTTTCTTCTGATCTTCCTTCTCCACAGCTACCTGGTTATACCCTGAAAATCCGTCCACCATAGACAATCTATAAGCTCCGGTTACTTTTTGTAAGACGAAATCCATTTTTGGCAAAGGATAATTATCTTTCAATGAAGCCCTGTTCAAATTCCTGAAATCTACGCACAACCTTATCTCTCCGTTTTTCTTTCGGACGGGTACAAGATTGGAAACCCAATCTGAATATCTGAGTGGAACGATTATCTTGGCTTGCAGCAATTTCTTTATTTCCTTTTTGATCGGAGCCAACAGCAATGGATTAATCTGCCTAAGCTTCTGTTTATGTGACTTTACTCCATCCTTGAGTGGGATTTTGTGTTGTATGATACTTTTATCATATGTTTTCAAATCATCATACGACCAAGCAAATACATCTTTAAATTGTCTGAACAAATCTACATACCTTTCTTTATAGTTCTTCGGGATCCCTTTGAACAATTTGACCATTTTAGGTTCTTGTTGAGTCCCCAAGTTGCAATCCTCCACCTGCTCGTCCTGGTTCGCTTTCTTTTGATTCACGGCAACGTCATTAGCCCCAAACAGTCTTTCGAGAGGTACTAAACCTCTTGGCAAGACATTATCTTTCAACTGAATAATTTCTTGACCACCAATATTCTTTTTAAGAGTCTCACCAGCCAATTGGTCTTCGTCAGTTTCCAAATCAATCTGATGGTCTTCAAAATCTTCGGTCATCAACAGAAACTGCTTAATCTGTTCATCATCTTCAAAGACCTGCCAATGTTTAATATTATCAGGAATCGAAGGTCTATGTCTCATCTCAATTTCATACCTTAGTTTCACGCTGATAGGAGGCTTGAACGTACTTGCTGCAACAGTCAAAGAATCTGCCAATCTATTTTCTTCTCTTGGAACAAACTGTAAATTGAATGATTCGAAATAATTTTCAATCAGATCCCATACTTCATTCCGGTATGCTCGTAACCTGGGATGTTTGGTTTGGCATAAATTCTTGATCTGTCTTATAATTAATTCTGAATCTCCAAACACAGTCATAGATTTAATTCCCATCTTCTTAGCTGTCTGCAAACTAATAATTAATGCCTCATATTCTGCGACATTATTAGTGGATTCGAACTCCAATTTGAAAGAAAAAGGTACCAGATTACCTTCCGGAGAAACAAAAATGAAACCAGCTCCCGTGCCTTCTTTGGAAAATGCGCCATCAAAATAACACTTCCACAGTTTATCTGAATGTAGTTCCTTATGTACAATTGTTGAATCGATCTTCCCAAGAGATTCTTCAGCAAATTCTGCATCCTCATGCAGCATGAAACAAGACAGGTCGTCCTTCTCTTGGCCATAAATTGGTGAATTACTTGCATCTTTCTTGGTAGCAGTTTTTTGAAATCTAGTCTCTCTATACAACCTTCTTTCTTCACCATTGAAAACGGGAATAATAGCATATGTAAAGTCCAGTTTCAAAACTCCTCCAAGCTTTTCCCCCCATGATCTAGATAATAACATACCAAACCTGGCTGGAATATCTGCCACTACAACATCCATCATAATGCTTTTGGCTGGGATTTGAGCCAATGAAACAACCATATCTTTAATAAGACCTACACACTTAACCCTCTTCGAGTCAAAAGAGTAAAGATCTCTGTATGGCTTGGTGATTTGTAAATTTAACTCCTTCATCACACTCAATGGCATCAAATTGTGTGATGCGCCAGAATCTAGCATACAATTATGCAAAACGAAATCATGCAAGAGAAGAGATATATAAAAAGGAGGAACAGACGAATCTACCTCTTCCACATGAGGTCCAAATGTCACCACTGGCTTTTCTTCCTGCAGATTCACTGTATCGCTCACTTCGTCAGGTTGAGACAGATTGATAAATTCAGCGATTTCTTTTTTGTAACCCGGTGTTTTTATTAGTTCAAGAAGAGGTACTTGTATTTTCACTTTTTCTAACTCTTTTGACAAACTGAAAGTTTGATTTGATTTTTTCAACTTTTCAGGTTCTTCTTGATCTTTTTTGGAATTTAGATTCTGATTAGAAACCGTAACCACTTTCTCCAAAATGTTAGAATATTTATCTTTCGTCTGGGATGTTTCAGCTTGCTGCTTTCCCTTCTGTAATGGAGTCGCCATTGGAGTAGGTGCTACTTCTGATTCTTTTTCTTCATTATCTTGCATCCTCAACCTCTTTTTGACCTCAAATCATAATTTTTATGTAACTCAGATTGCATAAAGTCTGTGAATTGTCTGCATTAATCATCCATGTCTTCTTGATCGAATGAGAGATCAGCTTCTTCCTCTTCCTTCTCCCCTTCTTCATCAACTTCTTCTTCTGTTTCATCATCTTCCATATACACAGCAGAGATTCGAGCATCATCTTCTCTCTCGTTATCTTCATCTGTTGAACGGGACGGGGCTGCTTCTATGTACAAAGGTGCTTGCACCTGATCTTGATCTTTTATTTTTCTTTGTAGAATTTGTAGGGGCTGTTTTTTAAATTGGGGATTAAAAACCCCTCTATTCTGTCTTGCAGGCTTACTATCTATTTCCAACTTTACCAATTTATTTGAGAGATTTTTTATGACCTTAGTCATGTCTTCAATTCTTTGATCTTGAGCTGAGGCTTCTTCTTTAGCCTTTCCTTTATCTGAAACTTTACCAGCAGCGGACATATTAGCCTCAATCTCCAGAGCATCAGTTTGAATCTGTTCCAACGTAGGGGACCTTCTTTCCCTCAATGTGAAACTGAATTTTGGTTCAAAAGCACCAGAAAAAACAACCCTTGCTCCAATAGGAGGGGGTTTCATTTCAACAGGCAAACTATTATACAATTTGTTAAATCTCTTAACAAAATCATTCATATTTTCATCGATTTTCTTCTTGATTGCATTAAATTCCATCAAAGAATAGCCGTGGTCCCTCTTTTCGCCCCACCTCTCAATGAAACGTCTTTCTAGGGCATCCCAATCGTTAATGGAACCATTCGGTAATCCTTTGAACCATTTCCTTGCCTCTCCACTTAGAGACTGAACAAAGAGTCTCATAACAACATCCAAATGTTCAACGTTTAAATTCTCTGCAAAAGTGCAAAACAGGGGCAAGTGCTGTTCTGCGGTTATTTCATCTTCACCAGTAAATCTGGGGAGTAACTTGAGATACTCCTGAGGCATATCATGAAGTGGTTGTGGTATATTTAATGGTGCATATCTGTTCATCAAGAAAGCAGGGGCTGCAGGAACTTCCATGTTTACGCCCGGGTTAACTGCTCCTTGAGTGGGGGTAAAATGAATACCAGTTGTAAGGAAAGATGAATGTGGGGAAACAACTGATATAGGGATTGGACTATGAACGATAGCAGAAGAGCTGGCAACTGTGTGGGGCTGAGTTTCTATAAAATGAAAGGATACAAACTCCAAAGATTGCTCTTCTAGTGTGGGTTCTTGAAAATGAACGGGTGAAGGTGATAATTCTTCTTCCGAGAAAATGAGTTTCTTGGAAGCTTTCTTGGATGAGAAAATGTGGGAACTGCTTCCAGGTGCGAGCAGTGTAGTTTCAGGTGTATCAAATATTTTTGGTTTCTAGCCCTTCTTTGAAACAAGATTCTCAGGATCTGACAAAACGGGAACTTTTTGCTGAGAGGTATCTGACCTCGTGTGAGGTTTCTTGGGAGCTAGAGCTATTTTTAAACAATCACAGCGTACTATTTCCTCCTCACTGAACAACCAGAGGAAATGTAAAAAAAAACCCAGGGAAAAAACTTTGATTCTTCGTCCCCGGCAACGGCGCCAATTAGTGTTGTTCCTTGAGAAACAATTCCTTGCTGTGTACAGGAATTCGTGCTCAAGACATTAAAGATTATGTCACAAAATGTATATCTGTATCTGTTTATTAAACCTTCAAATATTAATGATATATTTCCCAAATATCAAATCTTTATAAGTTCTTCAATGCCATGTTCCCTTTATATTGAAGTGAGCGAATGGAAGACGAAGAAAGAAAAGGATTTTAATTTGTCATGCTACTTAAAACAGAAACTACCATTATAAAATCCTGAAGAATTGAATAACAAATAAGCTAAAATAGAGGAGCGCCCATTAAGGATGTTTAACTCTTAGATACATAAATAACAAGAGACCTGCAACTCTAATCACTCTACTTTATTCACAGATATGGAAATGAAATGAACACCAAGAAAACTCTTCAACACAGATGGAATAATGGAAACTTGCAAAACTTTTTCATTCATTCAATATTGTTCAGTACAAAATTAGCCTTAAAGGTCCAAAACTCAGAACCTTCTTCATTCTTTCAATTGTCTTTAAATACAATATGATCAAAATGGTTTCCAGTAATGAAACCGATTCTAACTAACTCTAACTGCTTAACTGCTCACCTAGTGGAGGTACATGCCTCGTAAAGTTCTATTACATTTACATGACCGTACTTAAAACATACAATAAATGTGATACCTTGACCCAAGGAGCCGATGCTTCCCAAATAGTGGGTTCTTACTCAATGACTATTTGTGGTTGAACGGCTACTTGTGGTCGGCTAATGGAACTCTTTTCTGTGTCAATAGAAAATTTCTTGCATTCTTTCCAGAGTTTATCCTGAGTCGTCGGAGCGTTCTTATAACAATGATATTCCAATGTAAATGCCACAACCTGACTGTGAGTAAGATTACCTGTGAACAATGTCTTCACCATCCATAGCAGAAGGAAATGCCTTTGTAAGAAATTGAATACCGTTTCTCCCTTCAAAACCTGTGTCTTCTCATGCCAGCCATCTGCTCTACTCTTTGCAAATATCAACTGATCTTCATAGAATTTCCAGGACATAATCTCCCCTCTCTCTGTCCAGCATGAGGGCAAACCTGTTCTCGTCAACTTGTCAAAAGATATATCAAATTTCTTAATGATCTCTTTAATTCCCTGTAACCGCTTCTCTGAGGCCTTTAGAAGGTCGTTTTTTATAATCATTTTATTTACCTCCTCAGCATAGAAGTACCTATCCTGTATCCCTATATCTCTTAATTCTTCATCTATCTTGGCATTAATAAAATTTATGAATTTTCTGGCCCAATTCAATCTTTTAATAGCAGCCTGCTTCTCCGATAATAACTCCTTTTCATGCTCTGAAACAATGTTTTTCTCTCTGGAAATTATGTTCATGGAATCCCATTTTGACTGCATCTCTGAAATGATCTCGTTCCAGATGATATCCTTAGCTTTGATAAGGGAAGTATTTCCCTTCAATTTCTCCTTGAGCTCTTTGATCTCATCCTCAGCTTTCTGCAGCTTCTGCTCGTTCTCATGTGCTTTTCCTTCCCATCCTTGCATCATCTTGATAATTGTGGCAAATTCTGACTGGGCTTGTTTACAATCTCTTTCCGCCATCTTTAATTCTGTGTTTAGCTAAACAACCTGGGCTTGAGGATCAGCTGCTGATCCACCTACAGAAAAATCAAAAGTACAAGTATGGTTCTCGATTTGATTCTGTAAGGTTATAACAGTCTGCTTTACCTTATTGAGTTCTTAGTCCTTCTTCATCAACTGCTGTCGCAATTCCTCTTTTTCCTTTTCAACCTCAGCTACTTCGGCCGCCAATGAGTGCTCTGTAGCTGGAAATTTCAATTTTTTCCTTAATGAAGATATTTCTGCTTCTGCACTTTTCATAAGTTTTTGAATTGCGGCTTTATCATTTGGATCCATGCCGATTTTCATAATGATCTTCTTCAGCTCTTCATTCTGAGTTGTTAATGCCCTGGCATTAGCTTTCTCCATTTTGCATTGTTTGATGACCTTTGCAAGCATATTTTCAGTCTTGACTGCTGTAGCATTGGTCCTGCTCAAATCATTTACAATCAGCTGACCTGTCTACATGTGAAGATTCATTTTGTCCCACAAGGGGATTTTTTTAACATCCATGACTATATTTAACTCCTTAAAGCTGCCCGAAGGTCCAAGGGACATTCCTGTCGGATGTGACAGAGCCATCTTAAACTGATCTTTCTCCAAATCCATCACAGTCAATAATCTGGTTTGGTCAGTAGGTATATTGTGCTCTGCTTGTGCTTCTATATTGGCCTTTATCCTTTGGTTCCTTTCCTAAATCTGTGAGAACACTTGCTTCATGGAAGGAGCCTTCTCCAAATGAAGTTCCTGTCTATTAGGAGATGAGGGGCAATCTTGTTCTTCATTGACCTGGAGAGTAAAACCAAGTGAATTGGAGGAATGGTCTTCTGCCAGTTTGGTCCTTTTTTCCTCTCGAGGCTCCTCATCATCGATATCAATAACATCCTCCCTACCTCTTTTGCTCATTCTTTCCAAAATTACAGGTGTTTGAATACTGGTCTTTGATGAACTTGACCCTCCTGGATTAGCCAGTTTCTCCAAATCAGGTTTACTTACATGAGTAAAAGCAACATATCCATTCTCAACCCTTTTCTGAGAAATTATCCCATGTGGATCATAGGGCCATTTCTCTCCCAACAACAACTGCGTTTCTTCCAATATTTTTGATACTTCTTCAAAAGCTTGTCTTGTGTTAACAACAAAAGGGCCTACACTCATAGGCAACTTGTACATTAATCCTTTCTTCATGGGTAGAAAATGAACTTGATCTACGTTAAGACTTTGCCTTATAAGTTCCAGGGCAAAAAGTCTCATGGGAACAAAGGTTGGGAGCCTATAGGGCTCAATACTAACTCCATACAACCTTATCTCAGAGTAATCTTCAAAAACAAACCAGTCTCCAAATTTACAATTGGGTCCTAACTGTAGGAATTCCTGGGCCTTTGGCAGAAAGCATGGAGGAAGAGTTCCGTTCAAATTTTATAAACAGACAGCCAGCTAAAGATATTCAAATAGCTCATCTTTGTTTTTTTCTTTTTCGGTTCATACTTTACTGAAGAAAACCACCTTATTTTTATTAACACCATTATATTTAAACCAAGCATTTCATAATTTTTCCAATATTTTACAAGAAAATAAGTAGGACTACTGAACATAAAATTTGAAAACCATAGAGGTGTAAACATACCAACTGGGAGTCACTACTTTTCGGCTAAAAAGATTGATGTTCATACCACACCGTTATGGAGTCATAGTGAATATTCCCAAGACTGCTTTATCAATTTCGTGATCATCATCTGTTCCATTCAGAATTTTATAAACAGTAGACATGAAATGGTCAGCATATTCAAATAGCTCAGCTTTGTTTTCTTCTTTTCTAACCATATCGGTCCAAAGAAAAACTGACTGCTTATTTTTATTACTATCCATTATATTTAAACCAACACTCATGAACTCTTCAACATTTTGATATGAAAATAAGTAGACTACCAATGATGGAAATCTGAAAAAACCTGTTAGAGGGAAGGCGATCAATTGGGAGTTTACTACTTCTTGCCAAAAAGACGGGATGTCTAGTACCACACCTGGTTTCATCATCAGAGTGAACATTCCCAAGACTGCTTTATCAATTTCGTGATCATCATCTCTTCTCAAAATTTCCGTAATGCAGCTAAGAAATGGCCTATACTGAACATTGAACGCCTCCAAACTAAACTTTCCTGCTTCAAATTGAGTTTTCTCTGGACTTGGTATCAAAAACGACATGCAGCGATTAAAATCTTCATTTGAAAGCTCCTCGAAATACTGAACCAACGAATCTTCGGAGAACTGCAATGGAGACTCATCTTCTGGAAAACATAATGCTTGACGCATTAATTGTGTTGAAACCTGCAGGATATTTTCCCCCTGGGAATTCATAATGAAACACTTGCCAGGGTACATGGACGAAAGTAACCAAGAAATGAATTCGGGGAAGAAATGAGTTTTTGGAACACAAGCAGAAAACACACCCGAACTTTTCATAGCAGAGAACACAGGGGACTTGTCAGTTTTCAGGGTTACTTGGTAATGCAAGAGAGGATGGTTGACGGACGACGCGGTATCATGAACATCTTTCTCGCTATCTAGGAGGGGACTGAGACTTGATAAACCAGACAATGATGTTCGCTTGGCCATGGCTGACAGGAATTCGAAAGCAATTCGCGAGGCAATGGGTAATGCAAAGGTGGCGGGACGCGGTTAAACAGGGCAAACAGTCACAAATAAATCAAAACGGAACGGGAGAATCCTTTTATAGGCTACAGAAACCATAATAAATGCAGGAGTGACACGGAGAAACAGTTGGCAGTGGATGACAGCTGTCTTCCATCTCGGCTGATGACGTCATGCGGGGGGTCTGTGAGTACGGCGGAGAAGTTCTACCCATACCCCCCGTAATTAATCAGAACCGTTGATCACCAGATTTCTAAGATCTGACCGGTCAACTGCGAGGGGTCGGGATTTGATAACCGATGGACTAATTCACCCCCCGCAATTGCATACCCATAAGCTTCTCTGTATGATTGCGACTTCCGCTCGGGAAGTTGCTCGGGCTTTAACCTTAATATATATATATATATATATATATATATATATATCAACCTAAGGTTGACGCCCGCTTCATGTATATAAATAAAAATGGAAATACATTGCATTCCTCTCTTTTTTATGCTAAACTATTAGAAACTTCATACTATAGCATATTTTCGAATTCTTATTTTTTTTTAATTTTTTCTTTTTAAAATTTCAAAATGAAATATAAAAAGTATATGTAGATAATGATCCACAACACCATATATCAACGGAAACATCTCGACAAGTAGAAACCATCAAAAGAATTATTGACCTAGAATATATTAGTTTGGTAGGTCAAAATTTCCATGCAATATTGGGGTAGCCCCTGGTGCTGCTTGGGTTGACATCAATGACAACCACTGATCAACAATCTCCCCCTTTGGCATTTATGGCAACACAAGTACTCCCCCTGTGATCATGACACCTCTTCCTACAACATTCTCTCACCCTTTGACATCAATGGCAAAGGGGGGAGATTTTTGATCAGCGGTTGTCATTGATGTCAACCCAAGCACCGCTAGGGGCTACCCCAATATTGCATGGGAATTTTGACCTACCAAACTAATATATTTTGGGTCAATAATTATTTTGATGGTTTCTACTTGTCGAGATATTTCTGTTGATATATGGCACGCCATGTAATTCTTCACAGTTTGAGAGATATTCATGTCTGAAGTTTGTACCCTGAGTTAGTGGGCTAAAACCCCATGGGGTTATGGAATGGGTCCTTGAAAAGTCATAATTAATATTTTTTAAGCTCCTAAAATGTAATATTCCCAATTAGTAATGGCTAATTGGAATATTCGATTTGGTAAATTTTTCCTTTTATGTAGTTAGATTATGAATAATAGTGAGTAAAGGGAACACAACTCACTCTAAAATAAGGGGGATTTCCTAGTAGACGCATGTTGTAATAAAGGGGGCCGAATCGGGCACGCAGCAAAGGGGTATTACCATGGTATTGTGGGTGGAGGTGCACACAACCAAGGGATATTACCGTGGTATCGTGGGTGGAGGCAGTCGTAGGTTTTGCGAGCAGCCAACGCTATATAAAGAAGATAGTTTCCTCATTCTGACATGATGGAAGTTTATGAATTTGAAATTGGTCATTGCGACTTTGAGAATATTGGTTATTTAGCCCATCTACAGCATTGTTTAGCGCATTGAGTTTCTCTGTTTGGAGATCTCGCCCTCAGCCCCGGGGGAATTCGAGTGCCTACTCGGGTGAGGTAATCCCATCAGTGTTGTTGTAGGAGGATCGAATTGTAGATCGATTTGCAGCATTCATGGAGGAGCAGCGCATCTCTTGACTGTGTGACATTTGTGGAGGAGCGGCGCATTTATTGACTGCACAGACCTGAGTGGAGGATGCAGTCCATATTGGGGAAAGCTCCAGTTGCTATTCGTGGAGGATCTTGGTCTATTGAGGATCTCTGGATCAGCGGGTGAACATAATATTGAAGATCACAGACAGAGGCGGTGTAATCATTGGGAGGAAAGCATAGATCTGCAAGGTGATATATCTGGGCTGCGACACAGCCATTTTCCAGCAGCTGGAATGTAGATCTGAAATGAAGTCATTCCATGTAGCATTCTGAAAATAGATCTTAACTTGCCTTGTGCAAGATTAGGTGCTATCGCTTGATCACCTATTGTACTCCTCTATATTTATCAAATTAATAAAATGGATCAGTGCTCTCTTGGTATTTCTTGAGTATCTGTTCATGCTTTATATACTCATTATTGTATGTCTGCAATTTGTTATTTCTTCCCTTTTCATTTAGATTTGTGTACCACTTGTTGTGTTTTTCCCCACACTCTTAGACAGAGTCTGGAAAGGGCCAGATAGCCTCTAGATCTCATCCTCTTTTTCAGAGGTGAAATATTTGGTAAATGCCCTCCCAGCCCATCTCTAGTTAGAGTTTCCTATGTTTTAGAGATATCCCTGAAAAGGGATATTACAGTGGTTTTAGATCATAGATCTGGCTCAGCCTCTGGAGCTAGTAGTCTATGTCATTGAAAGAAAAACCCTACATCTTCCACAGAGGTAGGAAGTACAGAGATATTGAGCATAGGTTGGAGAACACCTATGGAGAAGGGGACTGCGTTCGAGTGTTGGACGTAGAACAGGAGGAGCCTGTGGTAGACACAGAGCAAGGAGAGCCAATAGCAGTGCATAGCGAAGAAAAACAGTTTGGGGAAGAACTCCTCAGATCAGTGCAGGATCTAGCGAGACAGATAGAGGTGATGGGCCAGAGATTCACGACTGTGGAGGCTAGACAGCGTGAAATCCCAAAGGGTTTTCAGGTTGGTGAGGGGTCGGGCACATCCCACCATTTGCAGGAGAAGGTTGTCACTCCACACTAGGCATCACATGCCCCCACTCGTCCTACTATACCCAATTTTCTGAGTGCAGATACTGGGGCCGGAGCATAGGAGGAACTAGAGTTTGACTGCATAAGTGATTATTTTTCTGAGTACCAGGCAGCTGGGCAGGAGTTCAGGGATGCCATTTTATTCAAAGACTTTTTTCAAATCAAGCGGGACAGCAGACCCCGCAACCATCACAGAGGACATCGACATTATCATGATGGATATTATTTCCGCGAATGGCAGTCCATGGGGAAAAACTTCAAAGCGGATTTGCCCTTCAGAGATTATTGTCAGCTTACACAGGATGAAGGAGGAAGGAACAGTGAGGGGTCTAGCACGTAGAGTTCAGAGTTGCAGTGTACCACTAGGAGGACACCTTTTCCCACATATGATGGATCCACTGATTTCACAGTTCGAGATCGGGTGGAAAGGTTGGATAACTCTTTCTAGCTTGATCGAATAACGAAAGGGGAAGCCATCAAAATTGCTACCATGCACGTGGAGGATGAGGGCACATAGGATCATGGGAAGCATTTGGATACACCCAGTGAGTCTAAGCCCAAGAAGATCTAAACGTCGAAAAAGATGAGTTTATTTTCATATATTTTCAGATCCAGAGGAGATGCATCCACCTTTGAGGAGGTCAAGAAGATTGAAGAAAAAGAAGAGGAAGTACCATGCACTTCCTATTCTCATCAAGAATAATATATTGAGCATGGAAGATACTTGGATCATCAAATCGTCAGTGATTACCTTGTTGAGTATAGATATCAACCTAGAGCCTTCAGGGAGACTCTAGATTTTCCTCATTTCATCCAGCTGAAGGAAGAGAAGAGACCATGTAGCAGAAAAGAAATCAAATGCAATATATTTCTGTTGTCTACCTTTGATGGGTCATCTAATGCAATAACTTGGGTGAGAAAGTTGGAGGCATTTTTCCTACTACATCCTGTAGCAGGGAAAGAAGCTGTTGAAATCTCAGCGATGCACTTGGAGGGTGAAGCCTATAATTGGTGGTGCAGCCACTTGAGCCATGCAAGGGTGAAGACTTTTTCAGAGTTCACTCAAAGGTTGATCCAAACCTTTGATGGAGAAAAATCAAAGAAAGAAAAGATCACATCACCTCTTGAGGAGGCTTGTGATAACACTGTCACACTCATGGAGGAGCAGCCACATGCATCAACAGTTGGGGCAGCCAACAATTTTGAGGAAGGGACTCTTACAGCCCTGCAAGAAGTTCCAAATGCACATCAAGGTATGAAAATATTTCCACATTCCATTGTTTCAGCAAACTCTTTTGATCAATGTGGAGATTTACTTTTGCATGATCAAGGGTCAAATCCCATTGCTACTATAGAGCAGCTTGGTTGCACTGAATTGTGCAACATGGAAACACTCAAGAAGGAATCAAACCATCATTATCATGAGCCATTTTTGGATTGTACATCACATTGGAGGTTGGGGTTTGAAGCCTTGAAGATTGATGGTAGACATCTTGGAGTAAGAAACCCTTTCTCCCTTCAAGATGACACTTTCTCAATGAGCTCCTCTCAGCTCAAAGAGGAACCTCTAATTTCAGATCCAAGACCTCATTGGTTTTGGAATAATATTGATAAAAGGGAGGTCTCAAGGAGAGATCTCATCAGAGGTGCACTTCAACACACCATGGAGTGCAAAGATTTTCTTCCTTTCTCACAAGAACAGATAGAAGATGGAGGACATCTTAAGATGGATAACATCTCTCATGCCTGTTTTGGACATTCCTTGAGCCATACACATCATGATGGGAGGGTTTTTCCTACCAACTATTTGATTCTTGATAGGGTCTCATTTATCCTTAAGAAGCTTACATTTCAAAATCCCATGAAGTGCAAAGACAGGAATTTGATTTGGGAGGATGGTAGCCCTCATGGGAGGAGTACCAAGATGAGGAGAAGAAGGGGGCATCCATAAGTGATTGAGTGGATTTTGTTGATGAGCAGGGAGGTAGGAGGCTACTTGTAGATCTATGATATGGGGCAACAGGTGGCTTGGCTGCACTGGTTACTCTTGAAAGAGTTTGGCCATCGCTTGGCAAACACTCTTCCTAAGAGTAAGAGGATGGGTACTTACATCATTGAGTAGCATAGAGTATGGATGCATGGTGTTGATATGATACTCATATCATTCATCATGTCTTCATCACATGATTGGTATGATGGAGGTATGGGGAGGTAGCAAAATGTCTTGTTGCTTTGCCTGTTTCTGGGAGAGCAAGAGCGGATTTTCTCTCACACTTTGCATGATGTTGTAGGAATATAAGATGGCATTATCTCTTTGGTATTTGATGATTATGGAGCTCTTCCATCTTGGGGATTATTCCATATTTTTTTCAGCATTATTATAGGAATCTTTGACAAGGAGCATGTCAAAGAACAGAGTTTGGTATTGACAGGGGCTTATTTGCATAAGCTCACAGTGTTGTCACTTTGGAGCAGAGCCTTATGGATGAAGTGTGCCCAACAGAAATGTGGAGGATCCATAACCCATAGGTCTCGGGATCATTTCATATTTATTGCACTTGATGATAAAAGAGGAGGAAATGATGATAGAGACGTCTATGGCATATTCTTCTTGACTTGGGTTTTCAAGCATAAGGAGGATTATCTTCTTGTAGCACATGGTTCATTCTTCTTCATAGCATGCCAAAACACTATGGAGGACTCATGTATGGACCCATGAACCATATTATTTCCAGCATATAGTGAGAATTTTTTTTATACATTCATTGATTTGCACACTCTTACCATTCTTATGCAGTGCATTGCTTCACAAGAGGGCAAGCTTGTCAAATTTCTCCATGAGTTGTATTGGTCCAATCTACATGATGGAGGTAGCCATCTCTTTTGTGGCCTTGGGAAAATGTTTTATCACATGTATGTTCATTTTATGCACTATATCATGTATAATATAAAGACATGCATGATTAACCATGTAAAAAGAAACATTTTTCCATGTACTTTTATCAAGTAGCAACTTGTAAAACTGCGCAGTCACTACTGGGAAAGATGTTGGTACCTTCTTGCATCACTTGTAACCTTCAAAATTTTCTTCATTTTGCTGCTGATCATGTCTTCATTTGCTGATATAGATCAGATTTGTATGGGAGGCTTGATTATGAGGGAGACACATGAGCTGGATGTGTCCTTGAGTGGGAAGAATTCTCACAATTTCTGCACTACATGTTCAAATGGGAGCATGAGAGGAGATATGGCCACCACAGCCAAATGTTTGTTCTCTTTTGAGGTGGGCCATAATATTGATATTCATCCATTGTACAGCCATGCACAAGTGCTTGATCATGTATTTTTGTTACATTCAGCCATTTACTATCCTTTAGTATATGTGATGAATCATTTACATTACTTGCCATGTAATTTATCGAAGTTGCAATGGATGGGACTGCGCTGCATCCTTGTGAAATTTTTTTTTCATCATGTATCATCATGTAAAGCCTTCAGCAAACTTCTCATTAGGATGTTCCATGATGACCATGTCCTATTCTTCATGGATGGATTGTTTTGGGCCAACTTGTTCTTCATTGTTGGAGGAGAACTCTTTGGAGGATTTTTCTTCATTTTGCCATTTCAGGGCAATACTTTTGTAGCCCAGGATAATCATACACTCTACACTTGTCATGAGCGGAGAGAAGGACAACATGGGGTAAGCTATGATGCTTGCCAAGTTCATATTTTCAGCCCACCTTCATTACTGGAGCTTGAGGTGGAAGGATATTTTTAGGAGTTACCTTGTTGGGAGGTGGCTCATTTTGTTTGGATGATTTCTTGGCGATGGAGGATCCACATTTTCCATGTATCATGCCTAAAGAAGGCATTGGGGTAGCAGGTGATAGTGACAGAGGAGATGCCACCTACAAATGATGAAGGGCATTTGGAATTACAACTCGAGGAAATTATTGATACCAGGGAAAGGTAGTTGTGGAACAGGACAATCCAGGAGTTCTTGGTGAGGTGGAATAATTTACCAGATGAGGATGCTATTTGGGAGAATGAGAAAATCTTGCAGCGTCCATAACTATAGTTACTTGGGGACAAGCAACATTTTGTCAGGGGAGACTGTAATATTACCAATAAGCAATGGCTAATTGGAATATTAGATTTGGTCAATTTTTCCTTTTATATAGTTAGATTATGAATAAAAGTGAGTAAAGGGAACACAACTCACTCTAAAATAAGGGGGATTTCCTAGTAGATGCACGTTATAATAAAGGGGGCTGAATCAGGCACGTAGCAAAGGGGTATTACCATGGTATCGTGGGTTGAGGCGCACGCAGCCAAGGGATATGACCATGGTATCCTGGGTGGAGGCGGCCGTAGGTTTCGAGAGCAACCAACACTATATAAAGAATATAGTTTCCTCATTCTGACATGATGGAAGTTTATGAATTTGAAAATTTTCATTGCGACTTTGAGCACGCTGGCTGTTTAGCCTATTTGCAACACTGTTTAGTGCATTGAGTGTCTTCGTTCGGAGATCTCGCCCTCAGCCCTGGGGGACTTCGAGTGCCTGCTCAGGTGAGGTAATCCCATCAATGTTGTTGTAGGAGGATCGAATTGCATATCGATTTGCAGCATTCGTGGAGGAGCAACGTGTCTCTTGACTGCGCAACATTTGTGGAGGAGCGACGTGTTTATTGACTGTGCAGATCTAAGTGGAGGATGCAGTCCGTATTGGGGAAAGCTCCAGTTGGTATTCGTGGAGGATCTTGGTCTATTGGGGATTTCTGGATTAGTGGGTGAACATAATATTGAACATCATAGACAGAGGCGGCATAATCACTGGGAGGAAAGCACAGATCCACAAGGAGGTATATCTAGGCCGCGACACAGTCGTTTTCCAGCAGCTGGAATGCAGATCTGAAATGCAGTCATTCCATGCAGCATTCTGAAAATAGATCTTAACTTGCCTTGTGAAAGTTTAGGTGCTATCGCTTGATCACCTATTGTACTCCTCTATATTTATCAGATTAATAAAATGGATCACTGCTCTCTTGGTATTTCTTGAGTATCTGTTCATGCTTTATATACATGCTATTGTATGTCCGCAATATGTTATTTCTTCCCTTTGCATTTATATTTCTGTACCACTTGTTGTGTTTTTTCCCACACACTTATACAGAGTCTGGAAAGGGCCAGATAGCCTCCAGATCTCATCCTCTTTTTCAGAGGTGAAATATCTGGTAAATGCCCTCCCAGTCCATCTCTGGTTAGATTTGCATGTGTTTTAAAGATATCCCTGAAAAGGGATATTACATAAAACCCCTCTCACGTTCACTTGTTGAAGCCCCTCTCAACCTAATAATTTATATAAATTGTGATCCTCATATCCTCCTCATTCAAGGGATTTCGCCATATTCTATTGTTTCCTTTAGATATTGAAGAATTATTTTGATGGAAATAATATGTGATTCTTTTGGTGCTACTTGGAATCTTTCTACTTGTCCAATTGCTTGCATAACATCTAGCCGGGAGGCTATTAGATATAGAAGACTACCAATCATAGATCTGTAAAACCGTTGGTTCACATCCTTAGATGAGTCATCTATGCTCAATTTGCAACTTGTTACCATTGGAGTAAGGATGGGTTTGCGATATTCCATTTTAAATTTCTTGAGAATTTCCTTGATGTACTTGTCTTGACATATAAATATTCCTTTCTCTTGCTGAGATATTTGAAGCCCTAAGAATTATGTCAGCTCACCAAGTAAAGACATATCGAAATCACTTTGCACCTTTGTAGCAAACTTCTTACTTAGTCGATCATCATTGCTACCAAATATTATATCATCCTCTTTAGCTATTATAGATGCTTTAGTTGCTTCATCCAGAACATATATTTCATTTGGAGCTCGACTTTTTGTAGCCACAATTTCACCATACATGCTTTTCCTGATTTCACATTTTGTGGAGTTGAATAGTATTGTGTCCTTGATCACACATTTGTCCAACACTGAGCAGATTATGATTCATGTTTTCAACCAATAGAACATTCTTGGCTAGAGAATATTTTATTTCAAGAGTGACAGTACCTAATCCTATAACATTTGAAGATCCATCATTTCCAAAGGACATGGTTCCATCCTTCTTCTCTTTCAGAGATACAAATTTATTTCTATCTCCAGTCATATGCGTTGAGCAACCACTATCAACAGAGGACACACATCAATGGGCCAAGAAGTCATTTTCATCATGCCTACAATAAAAAACCCTAGAAAAATGAACATGACAGCAAAAGGTGTCACATCAATGGGTCAAGAAGTCATTGTCATCATGCCTACAATAAAAAACCCTAGATAAAAGAACATGTTAGCAAAAGGGGTCAATGACCGAGCTAGGGCCACATTAGGGCTAGTAGTTACAATTGTAACCATAGAGAGAATATTTTTAGTGGCTATATCTCTCATCTCATGCCAAATGAGGTGCCACCATAGATTTTTAAGAGTCTTCACTTGCCAAACACTAGGGAAAGAAAGCCTCTCAGCTCTAGCATGGTCTTTGTCTAACTACTATAATTGTGATACTATCTAACATGAATCTTCAAAAAAGGGGGAGCCATAGTAGAACTTCATGTCTTTATGAGGTCCCTTTCATAGGAACCCCTCCATATTATCCAAATATGTTTTTTATATATTAAATTCATATAAATAATGAAGGGAGGGGATCCCTCAAGCCATCAAACACTGTTTTGCACATGGTCGATGATAACATTGTTTTTCCAACTAGTTAACTATTTTAGATTTGCATGTTGTCTCTTTTTTGGATTAATATAAGCAACTAGGGAGTTAAGCAAATATTCAAGAGTCAAGACAGTTCATGAAATCAAGGGTTTTTAAATCCATTGCCTCAAATGCCAGTGTCAACGTGAGATTCAAGTTTCAAAAAGTCTATCTTGATCTCAAGGCTCAAATTATGGTGATATTACATTTGATACATTGAAAACACTCATCAGTGGGTTAATAATACATTGAATGAGTTCTCTGTCATCGCGCTTGCAATAGTTAACCCTAATTAAATGAACAGAACAATAAAAGTAGTCAATGGATGAGCTAGGACCAGATTAGGATTAACAGTTAAAACTATAGCTAGAGAGACCATGTGGTCACCGGCTATATCTATGGCATTTCAAGCCAAACAAGGTGCCACCATTGCATTTTAAGAGTCACAACTTACACAAACACTAGATAAGACTTTTATCTCTAATATGGTCTTCATTTGACTAATACCATTGCACTCCTATCTAACATGAATCTTAAAAAACAAGGTGGAGTCACTGTAGATCTTCAAGTCTTTATGAGGTCCCATTCAGGGGAATCCTTCTATTTTCATATGAAATCCATGGGTTCTATCTCTATATTGAATTCATGGATACAACAAAGAGAGGGTTCCCTCCAAGCCATTAGAAACAACTCTATTCAAGAAGGCAACTCCTTGATAGTTTCTTTCTCGTGGATTTTGGCATAAGCAAGGATGCTATCGTGCTTTTGGTTTAAATCCTTCTTGGAGGATCCCTATGAAAAAATATGCCCTCCTCCTCCCAATCCCATCAATTCAAGGATGAGGTGAAGCCTAGGATTTCTATTCCCTCAAATAAAAAGGCGCCCATCAATCCTTCCTTCATAGTGGAGAAATCAAAGGACATTCTAGTGTTGGAACTTGCAAGTATATGCCCACAACTTTTTGTATTGAAGGGATGGCACTCTTTGTCATTTTAATGGGCTTTGGTCTTCTACAACAATGATTTATGGATGAAAAAATCAAACCTAGATTACCAACAATGAGCTCTTCCTCCACTCCAAGTGTTTCTTCATTGTAATATTTAAGGCCATGGTGGATAGAAAAAAAAAATTTAACCTAGGACCGTATTTCTAGGGGAAAATGCACCTCTCCTTTCATCCCTTGTTCTCAAAGTTTGATCCAAACACCATGATTATTATAGCTACTCTAGTCTAGGTAAGAGTTTCAAACCTCCTATTCACTTATGGTATCCTAATTTTCTTCTAACTATTAGGAACTCCCTGGATCGTTTTATTAAAGTTAACGGAGCTCATATTGGCATGGGCTCAACATCTTTACCCATATATTTGTAGTGCTCAACCTAAGTTGTGTGTTTCCCAACTAGTTTCTCATATAAAGGGTTGATCTCACTTTTACTGAAATGTTAGACATTGAAAGCACAAAATTTAGATGTAGATCATGCCAACAAACTGTACACCTCCTAGAGACCTATTCGTCTTCACCGACATCTTCTACATCCAATGGACATAGGAAAAATCCCAAAGGATGGTAAGTAATACAGGGAAACATATGTGCTCCAAAACATAAAATGGCTCAACCGCAAGAAAAGAAACCTATTCAAGTTCCCCTTGGTAGTGGTGGGGAGACACACTTAACTTTGGTTCCATCAAATATCTTTTGAGGTTTAAAACATCTTCATCAATAAAGAAAGGAAAATCTTAGTCCTAACCACTTTGCGTTCATGATTCCATTTCACAAATAAATATATCACAATGACACTAACCCATGTCAACAGAACTAAGTGGATCAATATTAGAAAGAAAAATAAACAAAGAAAAAGTGATCCTCATAAGACAAATCACAACACCTAGTGACCATGTAACCTCTTCAACTCTCTATAAATGAGTCAAGTTGTGTTTCTCTATGTTCTTTGCATTTATATCTATTTCATAGTTATGTTTAAATATTATGTTCATATTTATGGGATATTGAAGTATGACATAGGAAGAAGAAAACCATGTAGCATCCACATTTGGCCAATGCGAGTACCCCTTTATTTGGATTCATTTTTCATTCAGAGAAGAAAAGAGCAAAGCGTAGACCTCTCCTTCTACTTGGGTTTGTCATGTATTGAGTTTTCCTAGGGTATACCTTGCATTCAATGTATGGATGGTGTATAAGTTTTTGTCTCCTTCATTTCACTTTTAGTTGATTCTCCGTAATTTATGTGTTAAAACTAATGATATGAACTCTGCAATCTTGAGTAGAATATTGATAGTAAAAGACTTTCCTCCAAGGAAAGTCTGAAATTCAGTTGGAGACTGGGGTTTCTGAGCTGGCAGGGTTGAGACTAGACTCTGGGAGAAGTTGATCAGCGCAGAGCAAGGGTGATGTAGTCCCTCATTCATGGCCACACAGGCTTACACAGTGGCAGCATAGAGACTGTGCAGAGCTTGTTGGGGTTTCACTAGTGGCTCATCCAGATCAACCAGGACTTGCGAGAATGAGGTAAAACTCACATTTTCTCTGTAGCTAAGGTTTTCTTTGTTTGGTGAGCTAGATTATCGCACCCTAGATGTACTCATAATATTTCTACTTAATAATAATAAACCCTCAGATCTTTTTTATTGATTTTCCCATACTAGGTTTTTCCGGGGACATTTTTCCGAAAAATTTGTGTGTCCTTTGTCATATGTGTGTGATGTTCAGTAAATTATATGTATTTGTGTAGGTTGCTAGTTGTGTTTACTTCAGATTTTTTCTAAATATTTTCAGTTAAATAACTTGTACATAATAAAATAAGTAGGAGAAGTAAATCAATATTTAGCAGTAGGATTTATGTGCTCAGACATTTTCTCATGGTATCAGAGCATTGCAGATCAAGTTCAAACATTAGCAAAAGGGCTGAAGATATTTGTTGTAGGGAGGGAAGATGAATCAGCACAGATCTGGAAGAAGGTAGTGCAGCACTAGAGCGACAACATAGACCCTTCAAGGGTGACACAGAGTCATTATGCTCACACAGAGACTGACGCAGCTCTAGAAGGTTGACAAAGAGCCAGTCTACTCACGCAGAGGCTGACACAGCACCATGAGAGGGACGTTGAGCCAGGTTTCTCTTGCAGAGGCTTACGCAACACCAGGAGGGTGACGCAATCTAAAGGGGAGTGATATTATGCATTTTTTCGAGGTTGGAACTACAACTTATGATCTTCAAAAGTTGCTAGTGAGGCATCACTTCTATCGGTGCAGAACAATGCCTAGCAAAGGTGAAAATGTGAGGAGAAACAGTTCCTCAACAGAATTTTGAGAAGAAGTATGAGAGTCGATCAAGAGGGTGATTGTAGAGGGTTGATTCAGCAGAATTGGTAGAGGATTTCCAGGAGGGAAATCATTTGTTAGATGGAGAAGTATCTCACACCAAGAAACTTAGATCTGGTCTTCTCTTGAGTGCAATAGTAGTAGAAGGGAGAAGAGTACCTGTTTCGACAGTTTGAGCAGAGATGGCCTCGTATGGACTGAGAGATTAGGATAGGTTGGACGGTTTGTCCAACTTTGTGATTTCGAAGGCTAGAATCCTGAAATTACTAAAGGAGTACGGTATCAGAGACCACGCGAAAATGTCCTAGTTGTGCTGAAAAATGTGGATGCTCTGATTAAGTTCAATGAAAATTAGGCGCGAGCAAAGCGCTTGATCATGGATGGGGTGAAGGGTCACGTGGTCCCACACATTTCCGAGAAGAGGACGACACATGAGATGTGGAAATATTTGACCACGTTGTATCAAGGCAGCTTCATCCAACGGAAGATGCTTCTATAGAACCAGATGCAGATGTTCCAAATGCACAAGGGAGAGGATATTGATCCCTTCCTCTTCAGATTGCAGATGATCCGAGATTAGTTTATTTCCGTGAGGGAAACTCCGAATGAAGGGCTCTTAGTGAGGACTTCCCTGAATGCAGTCACTGATGAGTGGGAGAACTTTGTCCAAAGCATCTTGGGAAGAGCATAACTCCAAAATTGGGGTGACATGTGGGCTATCCTTCGACAGGAGGAGATCTGGAGGATGACCACGAAGGAATTAAAAAACGGAAGTGTCAAGGTGAAGAAGAGATCTCCAAGAACCAGAAAGTGTTTGGATAAATTCCATCTAGTGTAAAATTTATTCAAATAATTAAATTTTTTAATGGGGACCCTAAGTCTAACTTAGGGAAATTAAAAAATTAAAGTGAATTAATTTACACATGTGATGAGAACATTCTAAGTGACGTGGACCAAGCTTCTTTTAATCTTAGCCATTGATTAGTGATTAGATCACAACCATTGATTTGTCAATGAGAAAACCATAAAGGAAGTGCTTGGGGTCAGTTGGAGAACACACACATAGAATCTAAGAGATGGAATTCTATTGACAGAGTAGTTCTCAGACGAAGATCAGATCTGAGTGATTCAGAGAAGCAGTGAGGGGCGGATGCAGTGATTGGTTAGGAGGACCAAGAGTACAATGCATAGCAAGGGAAACAGAGGTGCAGTGGAGGCAGCGCATCCATCAAATCGTCTGACACAGTCCCTAGAGATGGTGACGCAGGCCCATGCATGGGCAATGTAAAGCCTCCAAGGAAAGTCCAAAATTCAACTGGAGACTAGGTTTTCTAAGCTGGTAGGGCTGAAACCAGACTCTAGTAGAAGTTGATCAGCGCAGAGCAAGGGATACATAGTCCCTTAGTGAGGGCCACACAACCTTACATAGTGGCAATGTAGAGACTATGCAAATCTAGATGGGGTTTCACTAGTGGCTCATCCGGATCAGCCCGGACTTGCAAGAGTGAGGTAAAACTCACATTTTATTTGTAGCCAAGGTTTTCTCTGTTGTGTGAGCTGGATTATGGGACCCTATATGTACTCATAATATTACTGCTTAGTAATAATAAACCCTCATATCTGTTGCATAGGTTTTCCCACATTGGGTTTTCCGAGGACATTTGTCTAAAAAAACTGTGTCCTTTTTCATATGTGTGTTATGTTCAGTAAATGGTTTGTATTTTTGTAGGCTTCTAGTTGTGTTTACTTCGAATTTTTTTCTGAATATTTTCAGTTAAATAACTTGTGCATAATAAAACAAGTAGGGGAAGTAAATCAATATTTAGCAGTAGGATTTTTGTGCTCAGAAATTTTCACAGTATACAAATCAAAAATGGACTAAGAACCCAATGGCATGAATTAAATCCATTCATTCTCTATGATTCCCACAAATAAATAACATCAAAGAGTAACAAATATACAAATAAATATGAAACTGCATATCAAAATACACACTTGCATTTCTGACCCAAATGAAAAAAACCTGCAAAGCCTCCAAACTAAACAGAGTCAGCTCCACAAAAATGAGATTAATCGCACTAATATCAAACAGAAATCAATATAAACTAGCACAGACACATCTAAAATTGTGTTTTATATGCACATCAATGTTCCAAAGCTCGAGGTTGAATATCTCAAATTTCAATATTTAATATATTAGTCATTTATCTGAACTCAAGACATGCAATATTGACCCTATCGAAACCATAATTAGATGGATTTGGGATATTATATTCAATGCACCTAACACATAGTATATATTAAATGTAATTACATGCAAATAAATTATTGACGGGCCCACCCACCCCAATAAGGATGTAGAGAATCTCACATCTTTTGGTACAAACAAATAACTATTCATTCAAATACCACATAGTTTATTATTTTGGTAAGGATATGAATCAAACTAAAATAAGAATTAATAGAAGAAAAAAAATACCTTTTGTACCTCTCCACAATCGCATGTTTTAAAATTATAGTGTATTCAATATCAACAGTTGATGCATTTTCCAAATAATCCTGGCCCAGAAAAAAAATGGACAAACAAATCAGTATCAAATGCAAGGAATAATCAATCTCAAAGTAAGCATCTAGAAAAGTTCCATTCATGGTGCCAAAATAATAACAGTAAGTTGAAGGATTCATTAGTGATAGAAGCACAAATCCATGTTCTTGGATACAATGGATTATTGCATTAAGTCCCTTGGATTACAAGTTAGAAAGCAGCACCGAATAAAAAATACATCAATAGGTTTTTTGTCTAGAGCTCTTTCGTGTTTGAACAGACAATAAGAAAATGAATAAAATTCATGTGAAGGAGAAATTAAAGAAAATTCAAAGAATACCTCAAATTCAAGAATGCAAACTCTAAATCAAAAGAGCACATGAGAATCTCTAAAGAAGGTTTCATGATAATCACCAAAAGATGAATCTTTGCAAAATGTTTGGCTCTAAAAGCAAACCATGAGAATTTGGGCTATGATAAATCATAGGAAGCTAAGACATTAAATCTATGGGATGTTGGATATCATTGAATTAAATTGTGAGTAGTGATGATAAAGAGTCGAATAAATGACACCTACCTACCCCTTTTGTAAACAATAGGGAAACAATTTATAGCTAGATATGAGTGGAAAAAGGAGGGCATGGTTGCCTTTACAGTGACAACTAGAAATTGAAACATGGAAACCATATGCCTAGCAGGTTGCATAAGTAAATTATAATAATATTTGTTGGAAAATGACATTGATATGTTTGAGACGAAAAAACTGAAAAATAAGTTAGGAATACTCATAAAGCAGTTTGAAACTGAATCCATTGGTTAGAAATTGTCCCCCACCAAACAACGCTTCAAACAATGCTTTAGACACCACTCAATTCTACATTTAGTATCCAAATTATCAAAATTTGGTTGTGCATAATTTTGTTTTATGTGATCAAAACATAGTAATATCCACACAAATGTTCAAAATGCAGAGCATATATACATACATTTTTTGTTTCTGCTTGAGGACATGCATTTCACATACTGTGGCTAGGGTTCGAAGTCCATACTGTAAATGGGGTAATCAGGATAATCAGACACTGCAAATTCACATATTGTTCTAGGGTTTGAAGCCCATTATAGTTTTGAATATCTTAGAGATGGCAGCATTAGCTTCACAAAAGGCTACTACCATCAATACAATATTGGATATTTTCAATACTTTCTCTAATGGATTGAAATATAAAATCATGGAGGAAAATATTAAAGATGTTGATCTCAATGTTAGAGCTCAAGCACTCAATGCCCTACTTCAAAATCGTCAACTCTAGGTTTTCAATCAGGGTGATTTCATAGTTTACAAGAAACAGGCGAAAGAATAATATATAATGTTTAAGGGCTTCTCATCTGAAGATATTCTCATATATCAAGTCATAAAAAATGCTAGAAATATAGGTATATGGAAAAAATATATGAAAAGAGAAACAAATTTATAGCAACGATAGGTTAACAAAGCATTGAAAAATATAGAAGCTTGTGACTTAATAAAATGGGTGAAGTGTGTTTCTAACCAAGCAATGAAGGTGTATATGCTAGAAGAATTGACACCTTCAAAGGAGATAAGTGGAGGTGCATGGTACAAAGGGCTATACTTTGATATGGAGTTCACTAACATTGTTAAGCAACAATGTTTGCAGTTCATCTTGCAGCAGGGTGTAGCCACTATTGAGAGTGTTGCTGATTTTGTGAGAAAATTAGGGATATCAAAGGTGGAATTGAAGGTTGAAGAGCTCAAGAAAATGGTGATGTGGAAGAAGTGATAAGCATGGGAACCAGAGACTGTTGCTATAGAGGTTCCCAAGCTCAAATTCAGGAGTCGTCATCATTTACGAACCTTCCTTGTGGAGTTTTCCCTGTCTTGCAAGACTACATAGATAATGGTCTGATTTCTGATTTCCATGGCACAACAACTACATTATACATGCAATAATTTCTTAAACTCTTACCTTCTCATAGGCCTCTCAATAGATGGAGGAGGGGTCTTCTTCTTCTTCTTGAAACTAAATAATCACTTCGTCACCTTTGCTCAAGTCAAACTATTTAATGCATTTAGTATCGATGAGAGGGTGTTAGGCTCCCCTCATGTAGCTCTAGCTCTGCTCTACTATTTTGGTAACTGAATGCTCTGTGTTTTGTTTGCCCGCCAATCCTCCATGACAATACCCTCTTGAAACTTAAGTGGGGTGGGAAAATGATTTTCAGACGACTCAAAACATTTTAATTGGAAGGGTCCAAAACTTTTATCACAATATAGATAAAATTATTCCAATATAATAAATATTTAATTTCTTAAAAGTTATTCAAACATGGTAAATATTTTAATATTTTTCAAAAGAAAGATGGATGCTATGTTTAGTTTGCAAATCACTTTAATTTTGTATGCTCTTTATTTTTTTTCATTGTATATGATTAGTTTAGATTCATCTTAACTTTGAATTTATCAAGTGTCTAAAGATAAAATATAAAGAGGTTTGCACCTCAAGAGATTTGATTCTTCCCTCTCGACCCTTGGTAGATCTAGAGTTAAGATAGATCTATATTGGTTTAATTATTAAATTTATGTTTTTAATTTATGTTTTATTTTGACAGACTCAAAATTTTAAAGATAACATTACAACATCTTTACCATAGGATAAGAATTCAACACTAGAGAAACCCTAGAGGCCCACGGAAAAATTGCAGGCGAAGAAAGGGTCGTAGTTTTGATAAAGAGTGAACAAGATCTAGACAATGCCAAGCTCTGATATCATTGTCAAAATGCAATATAAGATTAAATGGTAACCATGAGTTTTTTATCCACATGATATATATTTTTTAGAGAGATGGTCGCCATGATAAACCCTTTGAAGACACACAACTACTCATCAAATATGGTTTTCAGATGAGATGTCGATTGCTTACTATTGGACCCACATGGGGGAGGAGGAGTGGGTGGATTATAAACTAGAGGAGGGGGGTTTTCAACAAATTTGGCCTATTCCTAATGATTTTATCCATTCACATTTCAAAGTCAACTTAGAAGGTCACCATACCGCAGTTTCTAGGCCTACTAGATCTTTAGAAAGCAAAGTTAAGAATTCAATAGGCAAATATCTAGTGGTTCGAAGGCCCTAACCCTTTCTCCAGCCACACACTATTAGAGTCCTTTAGTTTCGACTAGCCCAGGGCCTGAGGACGTTTTTAAGGGGCTAGAGAACTCTTCTTGGGGTGTTTGGCTCTAAGTTTGGTTTTCCTATTGTTCCATATATTGGAGGAAGACAAACAATGTGTTACTGCTTCCTTAGGGTTTTCATAATTTTTTGAACACAATGGGGGTTATTCACTCTCAAAAGCCTCTCCAAATTGTTTTCATGTATATACTTCATCTCAAGTGCCATTAGCCTCACCCTCCTTTGGTGAATTAGTTAAGGGTAGCCTTGCATCGACAAAGGAAGAAGGTCAAACTAACATCATGAATGGTCTTGTGGTTTTCAGGGAGAAACACTCTTGTGAATAAGAAGGAATTATGATTCAAAAGAAGTATGAGAAAGCAACAAAGAGGAAAATCCATTGTAGTTTTAAGAAGAATAATAAATTCCTCCTTTCTCTATTTTTGGGAGTCAACGTCACCATTCAAAATACTGAGTAAATGTCCCAAAAATCATTCGTGGGGCAAGTAAGGGGTTGAAAATTCATGTCCTCAACCCTAAACATGTGGGTAGACAAGAAAATATTACCTATTGTAAAATTTTCTCTAGAGGTGTCACTGTTAGCCTGAGGTTGGATTCATTTGTGCTTCAAAGATGTAGCAGACACCTAGAATGTACAACAAATGGTTTAGAAAATGTATTCATCTCTTATCCTTTTCAATTTCTATATGTCCTTCTTCGATGCAAAGTAAGTGAGACTAGATATGGTCGCAATCTAGGTTCATCTTTCAAGTATCCCTCTTAACTATTGGGATGCCCTAATTTTCAAAGATATAGGTAACTCATTGGGATCTTATCTAGCCAATGAATCTGCATATTTAGAGATGGGGATTAAGATGTACACCCATATTTTGGTTAATATGGACCTCAGAGAAGAGCTTATAGAAAGCATGGATATTGGGATTGGGGTGGAGTGTATTCTGATATTGGGTTAAGAAGGAATACCTTTTAGGTGTAGGCGGGACCATAGGTATGGGCACCTGGCTAAAAAATATAAGCTTCCCTTTTCTTTCTTAGGACTATCCATCTAGAGGCAAGGACATATTAGGTTAGAAAATGGTTCTGGATTGGAAGTTTTGGGTGTCGAGGAAAATCTAGATGGTGCAAATCCTCTCTGCAAAATATCCTCCAAGTTGTTGGTGACAATTGTCAAGATATGGTGTTTATGTTGTCAGTTTTCTAGAAGCCCTATTAAAGGGGTGGAGTTTCATTTCCTTGGATTCTAATGGAAGGTTGGGGGGTTTAGCAGTTAGATGAAAAGCCATAAATATTTGGGTATCCAATTCTCGGGGTTTGGATTCTGGTTTTTCCATTGAGGACAGAGAGGGAGAAGTGGAGGGAGATATGGAGAGGGAGGTAGGGAGAAGGAAAGAAAGGGAGGGAGGGAGGGAGTGAGAGTGAGAGAAAGGGAGAGCTGGAGACTAAGAATTATGCACACTATTTATTTTTTGTTATTAGAACAAAGGTTTGAGATTGTATTTTGTTGAGGAAAAGGAGAGAGGAAACCCTAATTTTGGGGGATGAAGTGGTTATGGTATCAAGGAATATTTTAAATGAAAAAATTATTTTTCATGTTATAAAATGCCACCTGTGTAATCAAACTACAAATGAAGTTCAAACCAAGTTGTAAAAATCTAGAATCTTTATTAAATGTAAAATCATTTTATTGTTGAGAACTATCTAGGCTAGGAATGAAACTCCAATACCTTCCATTGACCAATTTTTAGTACACACTTCATTAGAGGCCTCTTTTATACTGAATTTAATATCAATTTTATGCTTAAATGCTAGGATTACCACACAAATTCCCTCATTCCATACTTTAATATATGACTCTTATATATTCATAGCTTATTTATCATGTAGGAACCTCTAGGAAATATGAATCCAACACATGACTCAACCCCTAAAAAATACATTTTATGCTTCCTCATAGTGAAGGGGTTTATTATAAATCTTAAAGGATGTTTAGATTATTGGTTGTGGGCCGATTCAAACCTTTCTATCGAAGATATAGTTATGATGATGAGCCTTAGAAACTTAGCCTAAATCCCATGGAATTATCTATCTCCAATACATAGCTAGGTTGATTACTCATATTTTCTTATCCTTAATACCTTGTTTAGAATGATATATGTTCAATATCGTACCTATCCTAGCTGATAGCCCATGTGATTCTCTAAAACTATGTTACATGCATTGATTATAGTACTCCTTAAATGCTTGTTTTGCAAGTGTGAATTTTTTATCTTTGACATCCCATCTTGTACAATTCTCCCATAAATTAGATTTATTTTTGAATACAAAGAAGCACATATGATAGACCTTCAACATTCATGCATTTTCCTTGAAAAGCGAGACACTTTGAAAAAAAATTAGAGTTTGCATGTCATTCATTCAATATTTTGAACAACGTGCAACTAATTATGGTAGGTATTGGAGTATTCCATTTGACATATGTGTTTATATTTAGTTTCATTTTCTTAAGAGATGGTATCATGGAAAAATAATTTGGCCATTGGTTTGACTTTGGCTGACAAAGGCCCTTAATATTTGTGCCCCTTGATATATTTTCCCTTTTTCTCTTGATTCAATTATTTTTGAATGTTTTCCAACCATGTATAAATTTTATCCTTATAAATTGAGTCACCTATACACCAATTTTAGTCATCGTTATGTAACAATATTGATCATTTGGAGGATGGGGATAGTGTGGTTCTAGGCCTTGCTCTCAATTGAACATTTCTTTATCTATGTACTTGGGTTCCAAAACACTTCCTTCCTAAATTCCATGCACCTTCATTATTTAGGGCTTACAGCCTAATGTTATAATTACAAAAATGGATGAATGGAAATACAATGTTAAGGAAATTTCTCTTGCATGCCTTAAAGTGCTCTGGATTCATATGAAGACTCTTAGCTAACTTTTTTGTTGCTTCTAAGCTCAATGCATTTATGAGTGCAACTCCTTTTCTCACCATTCATTAGCTAGAATTCCTTATTATTGTTCTTCTTTTGTGGACAATTTGTGGCATAGTGTTCATGCTCATGACAGTTGAAACATTTCATCTTTGAAAATTATCGCTTCTTACCTGCCTTGTCAGTCTCGGATTTAGAATGGGATGCCTTCCCTTTTCCTTTCTTCGTCTTTCTAGCCAAGGCATAGTTCTCCTCATCATTAGTCTTTGATGAGGATCCATCTCTAGTGCTCCACCGAATTTCTTCTTGTGCCAAATTAGACCATAGTCACTCCAAGTTTGGAAGCTTCTCCCTCCCATTATGAGCGTGCATGTATCTATGCCATATCTTGGGAAGTCCTAAGAGATTTAGGCTCACCAAATCATCCAAGGCAACATAGATCCCAACACTTCCAAGCTCATCTCGACATTAAGTGAACTTGGTCAAGTATTTTTGGATCGTATCACCCTTCTCCATTTTGATCTTCCTGAGCTTGTCTTTCAGTGCCAACTTCCTATGGTCACTACTATTCTGATACAGATATGTCAAGGCCTTCCACATTGCATATGGATTCTCCTTCTCGTGGAGGTTCGATACACTATTGTCTCAAACTCCCTCTAACAAGATCTTTCTCACCTTTGCAACATTCTTCTTCCATGCTTCATGAAGTTGTGCATATTCTAATGTGGATTGGGGAATATTAATATCAATGAATTCCTTCATTCTGTTGTCCTCAAGCACCGCCTGCATTCTTTTAGATTTTAAACCCCATGTTGGGTCCAAAACCCCTTCGCTTGGGTTCTTTTCCGACAAATCCTTTTGTGGCCAAACTCACACAAACCCATCTCACTAGGCTTGTGGAGTACCTCCCAAGCTACATTATTCAACAACATAGTTTAGTTGTAGCAATCATAACTTGGTCAAGCTCTTGTAGTCAAGTGAGGACTTGGTTTGGTTCCCAAGTTGAAAATTAAGTAAGGGTAGTTGTGAGGGCATGATAGCTAGGGAGTGTTAGGGCATGCCAAGGAATGAAAAGGGGTGCTAACACATGTCGAAAAATGTCAATGCATGTTGAGGAGTGTTAAGGACTACTGAGGCATCAGAAGGGAGAGATTGAACATGCTAGGAAACCTCCCTAACTAGGGCATTATACTTATATTATAATTGATTTAGAACAAACCCTATCCACCCATAGCAAAAATAACAACCCTTGACTCCATAAGAGACTCGACCTAACTCATATGGATCTATATATTCTAGGAATTTCTTTGACTGAATCTTGACCTGAACTTTAGATATTTATGACCCTAAAACTAAGGTTACCTCAATCAATATTACACTCGTGACTACTTTTTTTCTGGCCCAAAATTCTAGTGCATACCCTCCTCCATTTGTGTTGGTATTTATCACAGACCTTGCAACCTACTAACCACCACAAGATGCCAAGTAATGCAAGGGATGCTAACACATGCCAGATAATGCCAAGGCATTCTAAGATGTGCAAGGTGATATGGGATGTTAAGATGTAAACTATACTGCTTAGTTGTTTTACTGCCACGGTTAGATGTGAGCCTTGTCTTGGTAACTTGTTAAGTTAGATGAGTTGAGATTGGACATGAGTAGCATAAGATGAGCTATAGGTAGTTCTTAGGTGAACAAGGCATATGCTCAATTTCCATGACACGTGAGAATCTGGGTTTTATCTTAGAAAATTTGGTGCAAACACACACAAGTGCCACAACACATCTAATTTAATGCACAACGAAATCTACAAAATTCAAGGAATCAACTAGTGCACATGATAATTTTACATTTTTCAAACACTTCTTCATTATATTACAAACTATAATACAATAGGATAGAGCTCCTGTACCATGGATCATGACCCTTTACAATCACACTGATACAAGGAATATAACTAGGGCTTGGTTTTAATCCTTTGACAACCAATCTATCCTGAACAAGACAACACTTGACCTACTTGTTGATGGTGGCCACGCACAACCCTTTTAGTCCATAAGTTTAATGTTTGGAGAACAAGGGGCCACCCCCTTGTCCAACAATTTTGATGGGTCCCATGCATAATTATGGCACTCATGGACACTATTATGCCTACTAGAATGCCCTAGGACATAATTTGGCCTCTTATGAGGCTTATTCTTCCATGTATGAGATAGTTTGGTGGGATTGTCACCAAAATTTAGGGTTACTTGCATATTATTTTATGTTTAGGGGCTAATGTAGGCCCATAAGCTAATTCGATCAACTCCTAATAAATTTATAATTAGGATTTAGTTGGATTCATTTGTATCATCACTTGACTTGGGATCTCTCTATCTTTAGAGAACTTCACATTTTTCCTTGGAGGACTATTTTGGATGATAGATGCATTTTGATGTATGGATTTGGGCTATTTTTATCTTAGAGCTTTGTTTTTGCAAATGTCAAGCTGGTTGGATATAATCTCTAACATTCTGAGTGCAAATTTAACGCTATTATTCTTGTTGCTGCATACTATTGATATTCACTATAACTAGGGCTAATTGCTGCATGATGGAAATGTGGATTTATGTGTCTATTTAGATTATTTAATGTATGGTCCATTGTTAGATGAATGTAATGTGTTAGAGATCATTTTATCTCAATAATATTGCACCATTTGTATGAAGTATAAATGCTTGAAGGTCACTTTTCGTTTTCCTCTAACATTGGACGAAGTTGACTTTCCGGGCCTCCTTGATCAAGAAACCAAATTCTTGCTCATTATCATCCTTGACTCCATATCCCCAAGTGAATTAGGCACTATTCCCTCAAAAAGGGTGATGGTTTTCCCCCCTTTTTTCACAAATTTCCATTTTTTCCTAGGTCTAGCCCCATTAGGTCACCTAGGGCATCAATTTCCCAGGAATGTAGCCAGAGGAAAACTTCAATCTCCTATAGGAAACTGTGTTGGTGGGTTCCCTCACTCTCCTGTTAATTTGGGTCAATTCCGATGGTGGAATCTTCAGATACCTCAAGCCTTAGCTCTAGGATCAAGTTTTTCCTAGGTGTTCCCAAGGCTAGAATCTAGTAGGATCAAATTGACACATAGAAGTAAAAAATATTGCATAATCATTTCCCCTCACATTTTCCAGGATAGGAACATCAATGGTTGCCAAATTCCATCCTTGAACCTGGGCTGGGTCCACTTGGCCGTGTGTGTTCCCATATAGGGTCAAAGGCCTTTCATCAAGGACCATTTGGGAATCCAAGTTCCCAAAGTATTTTATGGATTGATAACTTCCTTCATAAGTCTTATTATTCTCCCTCAACTCTTCAATCCACCTCCTCTCTCCCTAAAATATCAAGTCCCTTGCTTAAAATGCAAGCAAGTCCCACTCTTTATTCTATCTTAGGGAAAGGGTTTTTAGGGTCACTTCCCACCTATTATTTGACCTATAATCTACAAGTGACTTCCTAAACTAGTGGGACTCCTCCCATATGTGAAAATACGTGAATAACAAGGAGCCTTATCTATGGTAACAATCGGCTAAGCCTCCACCGTTTCCCTTTTCCTAGTAGTTTCCCTCTTAGGAACCCCTTTTAGGTCCACTACTAGTTTGAGTGGTAACAATTTTTTCACAACTCTACTTGTGAACAACTCTTTGGTATGCCCACTTTTTCCATACTACGGCTCCAAGATGAGAAGTTTGGGGCTATGGAGGCTTCCCTTCTTCTCATAGAATTAATCCTCTACAATATAGTGAACTAAGGCTAGTTTTTTGACCCACTTGACTTCTACTTTATTCCTTCAAAGTTTTCAAATCCTTAGTCGCTATACACCTGCCCTTCTACCAATATTGTTGTTCTTCACAAGTACAAGAGTTAGGGCTCATCTTTGATAGTCAACTAACAACCCTCCAACTATACTTGGACTACCATCAATATGCCCAACCATAGTCAATTCCTTTTACTGATCTAGGGCCCACAATATTGTCTTCATCTAGGGCTCTTCAAATATTCCACCTAACAATGGTTTGAGTCCTCTCAAAATCATTGTTCTTGTGTATCGAAAATTTGATCTTTGTTGTCCAATCTATGAACAAATCTGAAATACTCCTCTTATCATCCTTCTAACAATCTGTAGATGAATGAACTAGGGTCACAAATCAGCCACTAATAGTCCATTGACTATTTTTTTTATAGTTTGCTTCATATCTTTGTCTAAAATTCTATGTATAGTCCACAAAAATCAACCCCTTTACATTTCAATCCATTCTTCATATGGCAGATTTCTTCTACATGCTCAATCTTCTACTTAGGTTCCACCCTCCTTTGGATTTGCCATCTCCACACATACTGAATATGCAAATTATCTTCCAGATTTGCAGTCTATATTGTAGAAATAAGTCTCACTCTGAGGGTCACAACCACCCTTATTCTATGAAAATTTGTCACAGTCTTAAGGGCATACCTTATGAACTAAACATGCTAGGAAACTCATGTCCTAACTAGGGCACTATAATTATGTACTTCCAATTGTTGTAGACCCATAGAAAAAACCATGAATCTTGCCTCCATAAGAGACTCGAAAATGGCCTCAAAATGGCTCTGGAAGTTCAGGATCTGAAGAACTGACAAAAATAGTAAATTGTGCTATAATTAAGGAAACTGGAAAATTGAAAGAGACAATGGTGAGGGCCCAAGTGGAATAGGCAGGTGGCCACCAATATCCACCTCGATCACCTCAAGTCGAATTTCTTGAGCTAACTCAGTCATAATGAATTAGTTAACTGACCCAAGTTGTTATGAGATGAAATTACAATTTATTGTCCAATTTATTTAAGTGAAAAATAAATTAGATGACTCACATTCCTCACCCCTGGTACATCAAAATTCCTCACCAGTGTGGGTGCATTTTTTTTTTTTACTTTCTGGTTGCCAATTTCACACTTTCTTATTGCAAATTTCAACACTCCCTCTCAACAATAAAGGAATTCAATCTATCTCGATCTGGTACCTTTGGAATTCTACATGCAACACTTCTCTAGTGTTGCCTACACCTGCAAAACCTAAAATTGAATAGCCTCTGAACAACTAAATCAATATAATGCATTTGTCATTAGATTCTTTTGACTATTGCTAGGTACTACACCTATCTACTGGAATCTCTGCGCTGCTGCTGACATTTGCATTTGTGCCTTTGCACTGTTGCCAACTCTGATCTGCACACCAGTATCTGACATCTATCACTCTGATTTTTTTCTTCCTGACATCTGACAGCATCAATCTAACTAATCCTTCCTACTACAATTATATTTTGGAATCGTCGTAGCTAGGTTCAATCCATGAGACACACCATCTTAATGAACCCTACCCAAATTTCTTATCTTTAGATTATGTCTACACATCACCCCACCTTTCACCTGGAGGTATGCTTGCATGTGCTCCCTTTGCCCATTTGGCTTGAAATTTCCCCCTCATGGAGGTCTCTGCTTGAGTGGACACTTCCACTCAGTCTCCTCTCTGCTTCAATTGTGGCTGCTGCACAACCTTCTGAGATTGCTTCTAAGGCTGCATGTTTTAGAGGTAATTTGTACTCCCTCTTAACAACCATGTCTCTAACCTCTTCTTTGCTCCACAAATCATTGCATGCATCTGGTACCTCAAGTGCATATAGTTTCTTGACTCGCGCACATTGTAATTGTCCCTTTGTTGCAAAAGTTTCTAAAAAAGAGTTGATTTTAAATTGACGATATCTCCCTCATCCAAGCTCCAAATTGATTTTCCATTTGGGTATTTTTTCGCAAGGAATCCAAATATGATATTTCTTTTTTGAAAATTTGACACCAAAATATTTAGATATTCTTTGCAAACTCGCCGCCCAAAAAATTCCTTCTTTGATACCATGTAGAAAATCTAACCAATGAGATTCAATCTTATATTTTAATGTATTAAAACAAAATATTGAATCCTTCCTACAATTTTTGGAAACAAAACACGATCACAAAATCACATATAAGAGAAATGAATTGTCAATTGCACAACACAAGATGTATATGGGGAAATAAATTGCTCAAAACTTCTCTATCTCTATTGTGTATTAATTCAAGGAATCACGAAACAATAGAATGCTTAATCTCTCATGACATTCTCCAACACTTTGCCAATTTTCTCCCGCTGATCTAGGAAAACTTGGTCTGGTACTTAGATAATTCTTAGCCTTCCTTCAACCTGCCTTGCTCATGCAATTCCTAGGGAATTAGCTCCCTATTAATTAGGAAAATCAATCTTCCTTAATTTTTCAATCCATCATGGAATCCCAATGACTTTATAATTGCACATGGAAAATTTTGTATAAATACAACTGATAGTTATGTTCCCTTTAACCTCTGTCTCAACTTGGTCTTCCTTGAAACTTACATGCATGCAACTATCAATAGTGAATTATTGGTTATCTGATTGATCACACATTGTGAATTAAATCTAATTTAATTCACCAGTTGACCTCTCACTAGCTCATCACTTAGTTAGAACTATTGAAACCGATTTTAACTCATTTAATTGAGTTAACTAATTCACACCTACACCCCACTAATGCATAAACTACAACTGGACTCCAAAAATATTATAATAATCCCGCTACATGCCTCAATTTAGACCCTCAACTCGAATTTCTTGAGCTAACTGAGTCATCACGAATTAGTTAACTGACACAAGTTGTTATGAGATGAAATTACAATTTATTTTCCAATTTATTTAAGGGAAAAATAAATTAGATGCCCCACATTCCTCACTCCTAGTGCATCAAAATTCCTCACGAGGCTGGGTGCATTTTTTTTTGTCCTTTATGGTTTCCAATTTAAATGTTTCTTTTTTCAGATTTCAACATTTTAGAATTTGATGTGGCCTTCACACAAAGGCACCATTGAAATCACATTCCCAAATTCTCATGAGAAACCTATCTTAAGCTCAATCTGCCATAAGAGAACCAACAATATTCCATCCTACTTCCTAGCTCGAACCTACCATTAAGGTGTGCAACATTCTTGTGAACCCTCACATGATAATCTTGCTCTTGGAGGATGATCATGGCCTCCATTTAGCAACCCTTAATCGGCCCTCTTACTTGACCTACTTTAGGACTACAACTCTCTTCTCCCCCTTGATCAAATGAGCTCCTTCTCACTTGATGTTCTTTCCTTCATCCTAAGGCCTCCTTAAATATTTTTTACTATACCTCTTATAAAACCTCTAGAACTTACGGGTTTTATCCACTTAGAACTTAGGAAATATTAATTTTCCTTTTTATTTTTCTTTTATATTTTAAACCCCATCTTCGGTCCAAAATCCCTTTTCTTGGCTTCTTTTCCCATAAATCCTTTTGTGACAAAAATCACACAAACCCGTCTCACTAGGCTTGTGGAGTACCTCCTAAGCTACACAATTCAACAACATACTCTAGTTGTAGTAACAGTAACTTGGTCAAGCTCTTGTAGCCAAGCAAGGGCTTGGTTGGGTTTCCAAGTTGAAAATTAAGTAAGGGTAGTTGTAAGGGCATGATAGCTAGGGAGGGTCAGGGCATGCACATAAGGAATGAAAAGGGATTCTAACACATGTTGAACAATTTCAATGCATGATGAAGAGTGTTAGGGAGTGTCGAGGCATATCAAGTGATAACTAGGTCAAAATGCATGGAAAGGAACGAATAACAATGTGTGCCAAGGAGTGTCAATGAATTCAAGTGTGCTAAGGATGAAGTGTGTTAGAAGAATTTCAGAATAGGATTTACAGGAGGCAAGCCTATGGTTGTTACACAGGGCTTGACATAGCAGTTTTAAACAAAGGGAGATCACTTTGTGCTAGGCACAACATTGTTTTTCCTTTAGCTATTTTTTTTATATGAGATGTGGCACAATTTGGCTACATGCTAATGTTTTAAACTATTATAGATAATTTCATATTGTACATTGTTGTGTATAATTTTTGGGGCACTCGACTTGTGTCGACTTATATCTTTTGTGCCTTGTGCATCTTGTGGTTCTTGCAAACTCTTTGTTAATGTTCTACTGTTTGTATGAACTAAACATACATGTGAAATATTTCCTATGTAAGCTATGTTTCTTAGTTGTTTTATGGCCATGGGTAGATCATGTGATCCTTGTCTTGGTAACTAGTTAAGTGGGACAATTTGAGCTTGGATATGAGTGGAAGAATATGAGTTATAGGCAGTTCTTAGGTGAACAAGGCACAATCTACTTGTAGTAGGTGCAATTGTTCAAGTTGTTGTGGTTGAAGCAAGACAATATTGTCACATGAACTGCAGTAGCCAAGGAATTGATTGGGTTCCCAAGTCATGAAAAAATTTAAAGGCTAGCTGTGAGGACATGAGTGCCAAGGCGTGCTAGGGAATGCTAAGATGTCTTAGATAGTGTGAAGGCGTTTCAAACATGCTAAGATGTCTGAAGTGATAAGGCATTCCAACATGTGCAAGTGTGTGTTAATGTGTGTCAGGGACTGTCAAGGCAACAAAAGGGAGAAACAATAGGGGCAAATAGGTGCCAAGTGCAAAGTCTTAGTGCATTCTAAGTGCCAAGTCTTCATTTTTTGGTTCTCATCTACTTTCCAAAAGTTGATCTCAAATAAATTTAATATTAAACCATGCCAAATCATACCAATCCATGTCAACGTATTCCATACATGCTAAGACTTTCCAAGTGACAATACGTACCAAGTGCCAATATGTGTCACAGAGTGTTATGCATGCTATGAAGTGGAAGGGCATGTTGAAGAGTGCTAAGGTTTGCTAGAGAGTGCTAATGCATGCTGAGGAGTGTTAAGGAGTACTAGGACAAAAAATTAAGGGAGCGCTAGGTCAAAGTTCATGGAATTTAATGAATATGAAGAATGTGTGCCATGGACTAGTGTTAATGAGTGCTAGTTTTCATGCCAAGGAGGGAGTGACAAGGTATGATAAGGATTGGTAAGGCATGCTAGGGAATATCAAGGAATGTCAAGAAGTCTCCAAGTGTGCTTGGGAGTTCAAGGGTGTGCTAATTATATGTGCCAAATAGTGCCAAGATATGCCAATACATTCCAGGTGCTAAGGATGTGCAGGGTGCCAGGGTATGTCAAAATGTGTCAAGAAGTTTCAAGGAAACAAAAGGAAGAACCAATAAGAGGGTTAATAAGTCGGTATTTTATCTTTTTCAAAAAGGGCATGCTAGCCACACTAATAATAGGTCCCAATAAATTCCAATGGGAATTGTGTACCAAGTGCTAATATATGTCAATGCATTCAACCAAGATGTTCCAGGGCATGCTAGGGACTACATGCATGCTAACACTGCTAGGATAGTTCCATCTTGTGCTAGCACATGCCACCATGTGCTTGGGCATAAATTTCATGACAAGATGTTCTAGGTACAAAGATGTTCCAAGACATGCGAGGTGATAAGAAATGTTAGTGTGTTCCAAAGAATTAATTTAAGGTGTGCCAGGAGTGTTAGGTCTTTATCATTAATAGAATTGACAGAGCTTGATTATGTATTAAATAAAATACTTCCTACACACACTAGTGGGACTTTATCTAAAGGGAATTTTCTAGATAATAAACTTAATAGATATGAATCATGTTTTGACTCATAGGAAAACTCTATTCGACTAGTCATTACTTGAGGGAAATGATACACACTAATTACTTCTTAAAAAATTGACTGACTCTAACCACTATGGACTTGGACATATTATAAAAAATACTCCACAATAATGGTGTTAAATCGTTATATTTTGACAAAAAATATATTAACAAGAACATAAAGTCATCAAAAATAGATTGGAATGATCAATGATGACGAACATTTTTTATCATCACCAAAAGTTAAAAAAAGAGCATCGGTGAGGGTCTTTAAAATTTTGTCACTAGAAGTGTCACCAAAGTGAGAATTAGTGATGGGCCTTTAATGACCCTCACCAAAAGTGTCATTGAAAATGGATTTGGTGACAGACCTTAAAGGACCATCACTATATACACTTACAGTGATGCTTTTTTAAGGACCGTCACCATATGCCACATTGGTCACAGACCTTAAATGTCCGTCACAATCATGACCCTCACCAATGTCCTTTTTTTCTTGTAGTTCTTGTTATTATGTGGCTTTGATGGTTGTTTTATCATGGTGTATATGTTATTCATTTTCTAGCTATATGTTGGTTATATGATGTATAGTGGCTATGGATCTTGATGTGTTTTGATTTGTTGATGAATGGTTAATGAATGGATGAGCTAATAGATGTTATTTTAGTTATTACGAGAGGGAATTAGTCCTTCTTGAAAATTATTAGATAAGTATTAGGCCTCTATGTTCATATATGCATTCATGACATGTATATTATATGTTCTCAATAATTTTGACAAAATTAATATCATGCTTAAGCCTGGATAGGCGAGGTTTTTTATCAAGTTTTGTATGAAATATTTTTCTTGATGTTATTTATCATTCTAGAAAGTCTCATCACGTTCTAGGAAGTGGTCTAGATACAAGCCCTAAAATGGTGACATTTATTCTAGGGTCGCAAGCTCAGAACTAAGAAACTTGGACTACAATCACATGGATGCAGTGTTATGCATGCAGATAGAGGCATACAGCTGGACGGATGCAGTGTTATGCCTGATACTGGGAGTTTAGGTCAGTGAAATAAATATTCATTTTAGGATTTTGGCACTGGGAGTGGTTATTTATCCTCTGAGTGTCCTATAAGTCTTGCAACATGTTAGTTTGTGGTTGAAAGATTTATTTTTAGGCCACACTTCCATAAGTGAAGTTTGGATATCAAGTCATGCCTTAGTATCTCTTCCTCTCATGTTTTCCCCTTGTACAACAACCGCAACACCCCCAGGAGGTAAACCAACCATTTAGGCCTCTTACCCCTGGGTCACACTCACATTTTAACCCCTTCGAGCCATAGACGCAGGAATAACAATGCATGCTAGTGCCCAAGGCCCCAAATACTCAATTTTGTGCTAGCGGCCCTGGGACTTGAGCCACCTTTTTAGGCCCATAACCTAGTGCTCTACCCAGAACTTCCTGAAAAATTTAGAGAGGATAAATAATAATAGGACAATGATACAAAATAAATCACATCAATAAGAACTTATATGGACCTCTCCTATCCATAACATTCATTTTTTCAAACATGTCAAAAACATGAAATCTACAGGTATAACCAATAGAATAGAGCAAAGGGATCTCATACTTACGTGATAATATCTAAGAATCATTACTCCCCTACATCATAAGCTGCAATACAATGTGAATTCATTTACAAGTAAAAATATGGATAGATCCATACATCATCACTGATAAAATACATGCTTATAATCAACATAATAACAATAGAAATATAGTGGATACAACAACAATAGAGTCCACATAATAACTAGTACATTTGCATACTAAATACCAAAGGAATGAGCTATTTATTATTGAACTTAAAAACCGACTAGAGATGGTAATTCCATGTTCCACCCAACATAGATTGAATGAGCCAAATCTCTCTTCAGCCAATCACCCTCGTGCCATATTCCATGCATGAATGTGGGAATCAAATCAGAAGAACCAACCAGGGGAATCATGAGGCTAAACCACCTTACCCTCATAAATAGAAATCAGGCTTAACCATGATTGATCCCGGATTACAAGGCCAACACAATAAACACGTCATAACCAGATTTACCATGATCTACACTCGGCCACTAGGACAACAAAAGCATCATATATCATCGGATTCTATCTACCTAAACCATGAGGAATTTTCCTATCTCCTAGTCTCCCAGACCTTACCACAGCCCACAATCTGAATATAGGGTCACTAGGCCCTAAATCGAGACATATTATCTAGGCTTTACCATATATCACAAACCCAAGATTCCTTGGTCTAATGGAGAGAAAACCATCTCTAGGCTTTATCATATATCCTGCCATTCACTGGTCAAGGATTCCTAGGCCTATCGAGGTAACACACTGTCTGGATTTATCACAACCCATAGTTTGGTTCAGGGGTTACTAGGCCATGTGTTATATCAATTTTAGAGATTCACCCCACTCATCTTTGAATCCATCCGACAATCCAACTAAAACAAAAAAATGAGAACTCCACAACACCATGGCTATCTGAAAATGGAAAGGCTAGGTTAAAAAAAAATTCACGGCTGGAAAAATCCATGCCACGACAGAAAAGAACCACTTGAAATACCATGCATTCCATATCTAGCAAGGAAAATACACCTGAAAATTGATACCCACCAAAAATCTTGGTATATCTTCCTGATTCATGCTCCTCCTTTCTTGCTTCTTCCTTCTTCATGCTTTATTGCCTTCCTTTCTCCAATGCCAAAGTGATCCAAGAAACTCTATGTTACAATACTCTGAGAGAGAGAGAGAATAATGAGAGGGTTCCAAAAATGCAAAAAGGTACTAATTGGTTCTCAGAATCCTTTTTATTGATGAGGCCTCTATTTTCTTCATTTTCCATTATTTTTCTTCATTTTCATCCTCACATGCAACTTGTGACCTTTCACCTTCATTTTATCCTATTTTCCATTATTTTCATAGATGAATGTGCCAAATATGCCCATTTTCCTTTCCAAATCCTTTGTCTTTGCCAATTCCCTTAGCCATATTAACCGAAATGAACACCCACTAGGATGTTTTGCCCAACTTTCAGCTTGGAATAAGTGTCCCATCGACTGTGACTATTATTTTTAAATTTTATTACATGGAATTTTCACTAGGGTTGTTATAGAACCCTCCCCCTTGGGGGAACACCGTTCTCAGTGTTCAATGACACCTATAAAAAAACAAAACTAACAAAAGAAAAATATACTGCTTGTGGAGCTTTATAACATAGCTTGATGTTGTATTTACAATGAATAACCTTCTCAAAAGAAAAAAATATCATGAAAATCATACTATGTACCAGAGCTTTATAACAGAGCTCATTACGATATCTACAATAATATACACATATGCACATTTTCTTAACTAGCAAATAAAATAATATAATGCCCATATCAACAACAAGGGAATCCAAAGGCTCACACCTCCACCCTAAAATTAGTACCAGGATTCACTTCCTTCCTAGGAAGACTAGAATCTTGTGTCAGAGCCAAAGTTTCATCCAATGTCTAACGCTACAATATTGTGCCACTTGTCCTCTAAGTGAACAGTTATTGACTCATTGTTCCAAGCACACACCCAATGTATATATTATTCCATCTAAAAATTCTAATGACAAAAAAAAATCCATCCCCAACCTTCCCTTCTCTGATACACAGTCCCTAAGGCAATCTGGTCATCCCCTTCCATGCAATCACTCACCTTCCAAGTTCCCCGATATCCCTTATCTTGGGAGATCAATACCTTTGCAAGCCTTCCTCGCATCGAAATCTCAAAAAACCAAGGCATATACCTTCCTCAAAACCATCATACCGGACATATCATGCTCGTGAAAATCAATGGACACTATTGTCTACTAGTGTCTCACAATGGCCCTGCTCCTGAAGTGCTCTACCAGCTTATTGTTCGATGTTTCAATTCCTTCTGATGACGCTGCTAGTTCTTGCGGTCAGTTTCAACCACCCAACTGGTCATTTCATGCTTTCATGTACCAAACACATAATTCCCATTAGAGTCAAATTAAATTGAAATAAACTCAAATCATGCCTCATTGGTAGCTCATCAATAAGATACACTTGCAATCTTGTTTAATTCTTGTCACAACAATTCAAACTGGTTGTTTGATCGAATCATCATGTATAAACATATCACATATATTTACAACAAACCACAGCCATCATAGGTCAAAATCATGAATCACATGCAATCATCATAAATCACATGTAACCATCATAAGTCAGAATCATAGATCACATGCATAATAGAACTGAAATAAAATATCAATACTTATCCTTCATCGGTCCTTAATTTTTCCTTTTTTGTTTCCGTACACATGCCAGATCAATTGCCACACCTAAAAAACATCAAGTTCCTTTTCTTCTCTTCAATCACGTACACATATACACAGTTTACACCACGTAAATCCACACAAGGCGCACAACACCTCACAATTTGTACACCCACACCAACATACAACACATACACCTATACGTAGTGTACAATACAATACAATACATACACCTACAATGGCATACAACATATAAACCTACCCCCAGTGTACAGTACAACACAATAAATACACATATACATAATACAACACAACTAATAAACATGTCAAGATACCACAACTACATCATGCACATACATAATACCATATTCCTGCAACACCACATGTACAACATGTACACATTACCACATGTACACAAGTACCATATGCACAACATGTACATAGTACGACATGTACACAACACTACCTGCACAACATGTGCACAACATCACATGTACACGGCACCACTTGCACAATGTTTACACAACGCAAAATGTACACTGCACCACCTATACAATGTGTACACAATACCACATGTACACAACACCACATGCACGCCATGTACATGACACCACACGTACACAGCGCCACATGCACGACATGTACACAACACCACCTACACACAACACCACATGTACAACATGTACACAACAACTTATGCACATAACACCACATGTACAATCATGCACACAACACCATATGTACTTAGCAACTTATGTACAACACGTGCACAACACCATATGTACATAGCACGACATATACAACATATACATAGCACCATACATACACAACACCGCATGTCAAACATGTGCACAACACAATTTGTACACAACACCGCATATCCAACATGTACATAACACCATCTATACCTAGCAATGCATATGTAATATACACACAACACCATATATACAACAGACATACAACATCATTGTAATATACCTAGGGGGAATAATATAGGGTACAGAGGGAGGTACCCAAGGGAATAATATGATGTAATAATGTAAGAATGATCAATTAATGGTCATAGTTAATAAATAAAGTGGTTAACCCACATTATGCAAGGGACCACATGTAGCTAGGGAATAAAGGGATAAGCCCATTGTATTGGATGTATGGTATTGAGAGACCCATGGTAACTACTAAGGGTATTGAATGTATGAAATATATATAGAGGCTAGAGACTGCCCATTGAGAGAAGTCAAGGATTATTGTATTGACAAGCATATGGCTTGTGGAGTGATCTCTTTCCTTAAGGAGTGAATGTATGGTGTTGCTCTACCTCAAGGGTTTTGATATTAATGAAGATCTGAAGTTTTATATTATATGGTGTTATTTCTTGGGTGTAGTTTCCATTTTTATACATTTTCAGGTCATATCCACTACAAGGGGTATCAGAGCACTTTCTTGGATAGAGTTTGGGAGATTTTGTTTTTCATTTTTTGTAGGAAAATTTTCGGCGGCAAGTTTGCAGAGAAGATCTGAAAAATTTTGTGCAAAATTTTTAGAAATAAATAGTATATCTGGATTCCTTGCGCAAAAATACCCAATCAAAACAAAAAAAACAAGTCGAATCGGAGTCTGGATGAGGGCGATATCGTTGATTTAAATTCAGTTGTGTTGCAGAAATGTTTCTGACGGCAATTTGTGTACGGTGGCTCTCCTGAAAATTTGTGTAGATTTTGGTGCAGAATTTTAGACAAAAAAATATTGAGCTGAACTCCCCTTAAAAAATAACCCAATTTAAAAAAAATAATTGGTCAAATTCGAGTCCGGATGAGGGAGTTATCATTGATTTAAAATCAACCATTTTTTAGAAATTTTGTGACAGCTCGATAGTTGTAGCACAGATTTGTGTTTCTAGATTCCCTAGATTTGGATTTCAATCACATGGATAGATGCAAAATGACTGTTCCATTTCTGAAAATGGGTTATATTAAGGATTCTGAGTTATATTGACCGAGTAATGTCCATTTTAAGTTTTTGCCAAAGTAAGTGATTTTCTTTGAAAACCTTACTTTGTTATAGGGGTTCTCGCAAGATGAAGTTTACAGGAAATTATGATGGCCCTACTATTGAATATTTTTTACAATATCACAAGGCTAAATATCAAAATTTTTGGATATACTCCATAGGGCTTCATATGAAGGATGAGGTAAATAAATGGTGGACCTCACTTGACAACTCAGTGAGGAAACTTCCCGAGAAAAAAATTGAAAAAGTCATTTTGGATAAGTGGTCTCAAGCCGGAAAGAAGGACACTAAGAGCCATAAAGACTTATTTTATACTAATATTTCCATATTACAGGTTCATGGAAGTATTCACAAAGAGAACATCATTGTGTCTATGATTCCTAGTTGCAAGCAGAATTGTACCAATGTTAATTTGGCGAAAAAATTGCAAGTTCTAGCAAAACATATTGAAAACACACAAGTTGATAATGAAGATGTTAAAATTTATAAAGATTTGAAGATTTCTATGGATAAGTATGTGTTGCATTTTGATTTTTATGCTTCAGATATGGTTGTTGTGGATGTTGTTTTGGGACACCCTTGGATGGAATCTATTGGTACTGTCAATTTTAATGTGCAAAAAAAATTCATGAAGATCTGGTATAAAAAGAAGAAAATTACATTGCATGATATTTTCATTAGGAACCATCCAGAGACTAGGGAGGAAGAAGCACAAATCTCTAACAACACAGAAACATCAGATGATGAGCATTTGATGGTAGACAACCAAACATAGACATCAAAGCAAGTACCAACAAAAGAACCAGACACCACTCCATCACCAATAATGGAGGAATTAATGAAAGGTATTCCATCAGTTAAAGTTTCAACATATCACCACCCACATCACCCAACAAGACAACAACCAGCAAGGTGGAAAAGAATTAGCAACAAGGAAAACAACCCCTGGACGAAAAATAGAGAGGTGCGGTGATCCACCCACAACACATCAACACAGAAGAACCACTAGAACCTGCTTCCATCTCAAGCGAGCGAGGCACCAAATAGATCGAGTTTTAACCTTTCTCTGGGATGGCTAGATGCATGTGAATGGTACCAGTGGAATACTCTTTTGAGTATATATTATTATTTGTGTTATTCTCATGTTTCGGGGACAAAACATGTTTAAGGTGGGTGTAATGTAGTATACCTAGGAGGGATAATATAGGGTATAGAGGGAGGTACCCAAGGGAATAATATGATGTAATAATATAAGAATGATAAATAAATGGTCATAGTTAATAAATAAACTGGTTAACCCACATTATGCAAGGGACCGCATGTAGCTAGGGAATAAAGGGATAAGCCCATTGTATTGGATGTATGGTATTGAGAGACCCATGGTAACTATGCATGGTATTGCATGTATGAAACCTATATAGAGGCTAGAGACTCTCCATTGAGAGAAGTCAAGGATTATTGTATTGGAAAGCATATGGCTTGTGGAGTGATCTCCTTCCTTAAGGAGTGAATGTATGGTGTTTCCCTACCTCAAGGGTTTGATATTAATGAAGATTTGAAGTTTTATATTCTATGGTGTTATTTATTGGGCATATTTTGGATTTTATTATATTTGTAGGCCAGATCTACTACAATCATATGTACATACTACTACATATGTTACATGTACATATCACCATAGATACAATCACTGAATATACAACATGTGCAACATATACACAACAATAGTACTGCACATCAGACCACACATTGACCCCACAAGAAACCTTGCTTCTAGTGTCATTCACTTCTCTGATGCACCCCTTAGTATTACTTGTCCATAACATAAACATAGGCATAGTACAAGCATATCATATCGATTCATATCCACATGATACTGACCTCATATATTTGCGAGGGCTACTCTTCCCACTTTTTTCCTCATAATACCATGAACCCCTTCATTCCATTCACCTGCATAAGCAATCATTCCTCCACAAGAATGATCCTTGAAAACCCTATCATATACTGACATATATACATACATATATACACACATATATTTAATAGTTAGCATACAACAATCATGATCCTATCACAAAATGACATAAATACACACATATATACATATAAACATTAGCAATTAAACAATCATGATCCATGATGACCCTATCAGACATGACATACATACATAGATACATGTATCCATATATAAACACCAACATTATCATGATCAGAACACAATTTATAGATATAATAAGGTCTAGGTTAAGAAAACTTCCTTTATCCATACACAACGTTGAGAACAATAGTTCCCAACATAGCCAACACATATAACACCTCAGATCCATTCACTTTAACCTTTCATGTTTCCTTTCTCATGTGTGTACTACCACCATCCATTTACCACAATGGACACAATCAGTCCAACTGACTATCATATTCTTACCTTCCTCTATACTTACTCATGCACTGAGCTTCATCTGAGTCTTACATTACCTGTTCGGTACCACAAAACTCTCCTCAAGCTCCATTAACTTTCATATTTCCCAACCAATTCTCAAGGCTCTCAAACAAAAGGAAAGAACAAGAAACAAACAAGAATAAAACTGTGAAACCCAATAAAAATATGACATCACAAACAAAGTGGTATGTCCATACACTATACATAGAAAAATCCAAAAATCAAGCACAACAAACCATAAAATACCAAAATCAAAAGACTGGAAACAAGCATCATGAATCAATCCCCATGGGTTCCCAAATTTTCCAAGGGAGAGCTCAAACTTAGCCTTCTTCAAGATTTCATAGCGACCCATCTTCCATGCAATCCCCTGCATCATACCACCATAAACACATAATTTTCAGTGTATAATATAAACATACAATATACCAGTTACCCTACATTGTTATCCCAGACACACTGCCTTGTATCTAAATATATACACCTCTCAAGGAACTCTAATTCCTTGAAAATTCTAGCTATAACTAGAAACCAATTGTTATACCTGTCAAATACATGTTCATAAATATAGCACACATCCACATAATGCCATACAAGATTAGGTTTAAGAAGAATTCATGTATGAAAATCACTCATTCTTTTAAAATTATGGTTTCCAAACATAGCCAAAGGAATTCTTACCCAATTCCTTTCTTTTACCATATACCTTGCTGCAAATCACCCATCTATTAGTTATATAAACACATAAACTATTACCTTGTCAGTTAATACCAAGCATGTTGCCCTGCAATTATTCACACATGTAAATGACATGTTCCGAATATCAGTCATCATATCTATTAACTAAAATCAATCTCTACCAAGACTAACAACCATGTCATAATCAACTACTAGTAAAAATCATAATGCTACAACTATCACCTACTTATACTCAAGTACATATCAACTATTTGAACACATGTGTGTTAGTACGACCGTCTCAAAAAAACATCATTTTTTCATGAAACATTATAGGCACATACTCATATCATGAAAGTAGAAAAACATTCAAACAATATATAAATGACATAATAAACACCAAACACTCAAACACCAAATATATGACATAATAAAAATAGTAAAGAACCAAGTAGATGACATAAGAAAACTCACACCTTAATGTATCTCAAGGGAGGCTATCTTGTCTACACAATCAATCTATGTTAGCACAATATAATTTCATAAAACATCAAATCAAACCTAAATAAGGTCATGATATCCATAACAATAAATATCTAACATGTTCACATAATAAACTCATCAACAAATGGAATTCATGCATAACAATCATAGATGCACAGTCAACCTAGATTAGTATGACATAATAGCACAAATAATTTGACTCATACCTCAATGTCATAACCCTAACCATCTGCCTAGGTAAATACAATTTAGCGTGATACATATATCATCAAGATCTTAATTCTATTACCCTAATCATCAAGTTAACTAACATATAACAACAACAAGTTAACATATAACAATTTAACTAACATATAACAACAACACGTTAATACCATTCATGAATAACCAACGCGTTCACATATGATCACACTAATTATCTGACATCTAACATGTATGTAACCATAACATCAATAGAATGAAAGGCATACACATAGCCATAATGCATATTACTACACTGATCAACTAGCATTTATCATACATGTAACCAAAATAACAATAAAATGAAAAGCATATAATTAATCCTAATGCTTAAAAAAACCATGAATCACATACCTACATGCCAAGCATAAAAACTTGTATGGTGATTTTCTCTTACCTTGAGGTCCAATGTTGAAACTTCACTTTGATGATCTGCATCTCCTGCTCTATCTTAGCTAACGCATTAGCATCATAACTGTAACACCCTCTTCCCACATCTACCCAAGTAACTGGCCAATCGGGGTAAACATGCGACGAGAGGCTACTAATATGATATTCAACCTCCTAGATGACCTTAAGGAATTGGAACTGTAGGAAAAAGGAAAAAAATGCCTTACACAACATCAAAAACATCCTCAGGAGGTAACCCAACCTTCCAAGCCCCTTAACCCTGAGGGAGACTGATGTTATAACCAATTTGAGCATTATCCGTGGGCATGCCAAGGAAAGGTAGCAGCTAAAATCCTATAGTCATGGTAATGCCAAGGCAAGGTAGTGGCCAGGGCCTGGTTTGGTTAGTTCTTTTCCTGCAACTCTAGGATTTGTGCCACCTTTTTAGCCCCAAAGCCCAGGTCACTTCCCATAACTTCATGAAACTGTAGGGGATGATGAATAACATTACAACAAAGGTACAAAAGCAATCACATCATCAAGAACTCATTTGGACCCCTCATAGCCATGACAGTGATTTTCGTCAAACATGTCACAAACATTACATCTACATGTATAAACAACAAATTTAAACATGGGAGTATCTTACTTATCTGATAATCGCTAAGAAGAATTTCTTCCCTACATCATGAGCTACAATACAGTCTATTTGACAATAGCTAAATTATGTATTCATTTACAAGTAAAATCATGGATAGATCCATACATCATCACTGATCGAATACATGATTATAAGCAACACAATAACAACATAAATAAAATGGATATAAAAATATAATCCATACATAAACTAGTGCATTTTCATACCGAATACTAGAGGAATGAGCTCTTCATTACTAAATGTAAAAACCAATCGAAGATGGGACTTCCACGTTCCACCCGACCATAGATTGTGTTATCACTCAGATTTTCCTTGAAGTTGTTGAAAGAGGAAAGGGGTCCGAGGTAACCACAAACCAATCTTTTAGGTACAGAATCTAGCCAATCTGTACCCAGAGAGGGCTCTCTCTGTAAAATTTAGCATTGTTTTTAGAAGATATTAGGCTAGTTATAAAGTCCAGGGGTTTTGTTTGAATTTGGGTGGTGGAATTCGATAGCTGAGGGCAACGTTGAGTAGTTTCAGGCCATTGGGCTATGGAGTCAAAAAGATGGCTTTACTAGATTAAGTTTATCAACAAAAGATGGTTTCATAGGGCAAGATAATCAAACAGAGAACAATTTTAGATCTAAAGTGAATGGAATGGATTTAAATGGATGAAAGGCAATTAAGAATCTTTCAACACATTCATAAGAGGGAAAATTGAGTGATTATTAACAAAGAGAAATTAAGTATTCTTTATTAAATAACCAAAATGCTTAAACTAGAAAAACATAAGCAATTAAGAATTCCTTGTTTAAAACCAGTTTAGAAGAAAACATTTAGAACAATAATGATTAAAATCATATTATACTTAAGTACCTTCTGATTTACTCCTTTTCATTAATCATTCAAAAATGAAACACAGTGATATAATAAATAGATATAAAGACTTTAAAACACAAGGAAAATATGACTTATTGATCCGTAGTTTGACACATGAATCCTGTAAAAAGTCTTTCGCTTCAAATCATCATCCAGCTTAGCCACAAAAAAATTTCTCCAATAGCACTTTATTCCAAAATAGTGAATGTTACAGCAAATTCTAAGAATCCACCTCAAAATACTTCCAAGAGTGAAGTATTTATACAAATTCTAAACTAAAATATCTTGAAAAAATATCAAGATTAGTTCACAAATCTCTCCAACTATTTTACATAAATAGAACATAAGTAAAGGACACTCAAACTAATGCATCTATTTGGCACTATTTCTTATGGATAGGTGATGAAAAAGAGGAGAATTCGAATTTGATCCAACTCTTAGTTGATGATGAGGCATCCAAGTCACTAACTGCTTCCTTTCTTTGTGCATTCTGCTCCAACAATTCTGCAAACTTGGTGTCCAATGATATCATTTTATTTCTCTATCCGTAATTGATATGTAAAAAGTGAAAGAGGTTATTGTGGATTAATATGTTGGTGAGATAAACCTCTTTCCGTTTCCTAAAATTCCTCTCCATCTATGCACAATAGGGTCTGTAAAAATATGTGTAAAACAGAGTTTTACAGAGTCTGAAAAATAGCCTGTAAAGATGTGCATGTATCTCTCATTCTGAAATCACTGTGAAAAAAGTGAGATATTTTTTTGTAGATAGGTCTCTTAGGAACAAAAATCTCCTTCAGTTTTGTATGATGTATTTCGGATTGGCCACAATATTCTCTGCAAAATGATGACTTAACTGGAATTTTCTGCAAAAAGTGTGTTCCAACATTGTTTAATATTTCCAAAACCATAATAGCTGTTAGAACAGTGAGAGAGGTTTTTGTAGATTGTCCTCTTAAGAACATAAACCTCCTTCAATTTTGCAAAATTCATCTTGGATTGATCACAATAGTTTCTGCAAAACTATGATTTAAACAGGAAATTTTTGAAGAATGTACCATTTTTGCTCTAATTTCATCTTTTAACCTTAAACTTCTTTTGACTGTTTTTCACTTTTACTTTGGATAAAATTCATTGTGGCTGGTGAAAGTGTTTTCATCTTTGTTTAACTCTTAATATCTTCATGTTTACTTTCACTGTTTACTATTTACTTTTTACTTTTTACCGCTCTATTTTTTATCTGTCTTCACTTTGTCATGAACTTGTATGTTCTGTTTTGTAACTGTCTTCCCTGTTGTTTATCTTCATGCTAGCTGATTTAATTGAATTGGTCTTCAATATGATACTCTTTAATCCTGATACTCTTTGACTGTTCTTTACTGTGTCCTTTTACCTTCAATGTGTAGTTTAGGTTTTTACTGTCTATTTCAACAGTAAATCGTTTAATATCTTGTTTCCTTTGCTTGTCTTTCAACTGTATGTTTTATCTTCCATCTCTTTTTGAATAGATTCGATAACAATATTGGAGTAAACAAGTCTTATGACTAGTATTAAGACTATTTATCTAAGGATGTGGTCTTCTGATCACCTGTAAAACAAAAAAAATTGTTAAAAAAACATTGGTTTGCAGGGGAGGTCGAAAAGGTTTCATTTGATGTTGAGAGGTCTGTGGAGTGAATATAGAATGATTTTTGGGAGGTAAACCATGCTCGAATTGGTTAGCAGAGGCTTCAGGTGGCGCAGCTGAGTTACAAAGGGTTTTACTGCACAATTAGGCGAAAATGAGCAACACTAGGGTGTTTGTGTTTAAACGGGTAAACGGTTGATATTGGCGGGTAAGCTTTGAATGAACAGTGGACAGATGGCATTGACTTGACGATGTGAAGTTTTGTTGTTAGTGGAAGGTGGTAAGCGGTACATGATCGCACCACTTTTGGGGAAAGGTGGTTTTGGGCAGAGGGCGAGTGATTCCATACGATGAATGACGCGTGGCGCGGTACTGTTCAGAAAACCGCTTGGCCATCGCGCGTTATCGTTCGGACAAGGATGGCTAGCGATATTGATATCAACCATAGATATGATATCTATTGATCGAACGGTGGTCGGGGTTACGAGATGACAGAAAGATAACGAGCGGGCCCAATGTAATTTATTTTGAACTAATCGCATCGGGGGTGATTTGATTGGCGGATTCAAGTTATTAATTAATCATGAGGATTAATTAACCCTTATTCATATGGCGAAGAAATGCGCTCACGATTAATCAAAGATTTGACTAATTAATCATGATTAATACATTAATATGGTTATTTTTCAACCAAAGGGGCGAGATATTATTATTTGGGAATTTTATTATTAAAATAATACGGGAAAATGGGAATTTACAAGGATTTAAATAATAAAATCAGAATTTAATATGAAAAAATGAAAGAAGCGCTAAGTGTAAACATTAGGTTAATGTTTTTAACTTATGCTTTTATGAGGAGGGTTTTTATGTGAAATATTACATGATTTTTCCTAAGTAAAATGGGATTTTACTTAGGAAAATATTTTTTAGAGGTGAATGAATGCTATGATAAATGATTTTAAGTACTTAGGCTTTTCCAATTATTGGGGCGAGGGTCCGGTCCCTCCAAAAGTCAAGGAAATGCCTTAAGCCCCTCTAATCTTTAAATGCCTAGTACTTAGGGGAAATTAGTGAAATTTTTAAGGAAAATATGAGAAGGGAAGTTAATAATCTGACTTTGCATTGCTTGAAATTCTTCAATGTATTGTCTGGCTATGCACTTGTGATGAAAGTAAAATATTTACCACATCTAAAGCCATGATTCATCACATGTAATTCTGCAACATCATCTACCTACCCTATCTACTTTACCCTACCATTTTTTCTTCTTTATTAGGGTGCACTTAAACTGACAAACCCTTATCACATTTTTTTCTTTTACATATGAAAATCTATCTAATTCTAATCTTATTACATCCAAGGGCTCAGATTAAACTGTTGAGCTCCTTTTACTCACTCTACTTATCTACTTATCTGCCAAGATTAAATAGTTTGGTCAGATTTTATTCTCTATCTCTAAAACGTAAAAATGAAAGATGAACTAGCCAAACTTATACTATTTGATTGTTCATAAATTTTGGCATAGAATACAAGTTGCACAAAATTTGTTTATTACATCAGAGCAAAAATTAGTGGCATTTAGACCTACACACTTTCCTTGGCCTTTCTTTTGGTGGGGTTCATTTCTTTCACTTTTTTGGCCAATTTTTATTCTTTTCACCCTTTGATTTTTCTTTTAGGGTATACCCTCTTTACATTTTTTAAATTTTTTGATTTTTTGAAAATATGGAAAACCTTTGCAACAAGAAAAGGTATGAACATATTACATATCTCATCAAGTCAATCATGAAATATGACACCTACTGGTATAGGAGTCTAACACTGGCTCCACTTGGGGATGGCTTTTCCTGGTGAAAAGTCAAGAACAACAGGTCAGTTGGCCTCAAAATGATTATGACTGAACCATGGAATCTTTTTCTCCTTGTTGCTTTATTGTATGTATGACAGTAATACTTCTGAAGCTTAGGGCCTTTTCCTCGGGCTTCAACTCCAGTAAGTTACTATCCACTCAAAACTTAAAACTTTGTTTCCCAGTTGGAAATCTTCTGCCTTGGTCCAATCCCAAACATGCATTTGCTGTGGCTGAAAATCTTGAATTGAATATAGTCCTTTTTCTGCAACCTGAAATCTGATCTGAAACTAAAACAACACACAAAAATTTTCAAACCAACTTAATGAAAAACTAGCTGAAAATTAAAAACTAAAAAAGAAAAATGCTCAAAATCCTGAGCTTATTAGCACTCATCTACCTACTCAATCTATTGTTCAACTGCTAGTTAGGTAAAATAAAATAGCCAATGCAACCATTAAAGCATTATGTACTTTGATAGATTTTGTTGCATTTTCTTGTTGATTATCAAAACTGTACTTCTACAACCTATTAGAAACTTGTCAACAAATGAGAGGATAAGGAAACACTTGATTTCCTTTGTTGACTCTAGAAACTGTACAAAAGGATCTTCCAAAATATATACACTGATGTTTAACTGATCTAAACAACTGTACATCTATTCTGGATGGCCTCCATGCCATGAATCTGAAATGTTATTTTCGTCTTTATCTCCCTGCAAACTTTCAGATAAAATTTCTGATGATATTCCTACTGATTGTAATGTTTGACTATTGAATCCTTTATCATCTTGATTCTGAAAATCATAGTTAGTTAATAGAGGAATGCTTTGAATGCCTTCAATATTCAACATATCTGCTATTGGATCCTGAAAAACTTGGGAAAATGGCTGCAACCTATAGAATATAGGTTTCCATGAGACTTCATAAACTTCAACAAGTTTCTCATCCTTTTCATTAAATATGTTATACCAAATTTCCTTTAAAAGCTAAAATGATTCAAAAAATAGTGGTATGGAACTTTCTTGTGTCACTTGATCATTTATTTCAATGGGAACTGATAACTGCAATTGTGAAACTAAAAAATCTTGATCAATAGTTTCATTATCTTCTTTGTTGTCAATCACAATTCCTAAAGATTGCTTATTATTGATGGCATGATAGTTGTCTCTAATGAACTGAAATGAAGCAAAACAAAGAGGTAAAGAACCTTCACTTATTTCCACATTTTCTGCTTTTTCTTCCTCCCTCTCATGGTTTATCTGTATTGGTTGATCACTGTCTTCAATCTGCTGAAACTGAGTTTCTTCATCCCACAAACTAGTTTCTGATTTCTCTGTAAAGTTAGCTTGAGTTTGGAGAACATAACTATCATCATAATGATCATACTTAGGCAAATAATCAAAATAAGGAATGTCATCAAACATACACATTAGATCAGCAGATTCCTCTTCCTCATATTGATCTATAAATTCATTTTCTGATCTATGATAATTTGAATTAAGAGGAATTTGTTCGTGGCTATCAACCTCTTCTATTTCTTCATGGTGATTTTGAACAAAAAATTCATCTTTCATAGTGATCTCTTGTGTTCTTTCATCTAGTTTTCTTACCAAAAGGTTGAGTTTTACTTTCACAATGTTTTTCTTTTCCTCTTCTTCTGCTTTCAACTTTTCCTGTTTGATTTGGAGATTAACTTCCACATCAACTGCAATGTTTTGCATCTGTACAAGTGTTTTTGGATCTCTTTCTCTTAATCGAAATTCTATTTCTGGATCAAAGGCACTTGGATAATGCAAGAGAGCTTAATCATGAGGAGGTCTAATATTTTCTGACATTGAATAATAAACTTGATTAAATCTGTTAGAAAATTGTTGTATTGTTTCATTTGAATGTCTTTTTAATTGATTAGGAGAATTTTTGATAAATTGCTGGAAATTTGAGATGCTAGCATTAGGCAGATTTTTAAACCAATTCTTTATTCTATTTTGCAAAGAAAGAGAAAAAAGTCTGATTTTAACATCATCTTCATCAATCTCAAATAAATCCAAATAATTCTCAAAACCTTGAATATGTTTTTGGGCAGTGATATCATTCTCTCCATCAAATCTAGGAAGATACTTGTAGTATTTTTTAGGAAAATCATGGAGTATAGGAGGTAAAATAAGGAGCTTATATATATCTGGAACTTTATATGGCACAGGGATATGTACAGGGATTGTAAGATCAGTCTTGATTATTTGAGACTTCTTAATTGGAAAATGATCATCATTAGATTCATAAGAAAGCTGCTCAAAGAGATTAGGAGAATTATTACTTACAATCTTCAAAGGAAAATAATTAAAAATTAATTTAATATCTTCTATAAAATACAATATATATTGAAAAAATTTCTTAATGAGAAAGAACATAATGTCTTGGATTAAGATCCAAGTTGAAAGCCTGATCTTTGCATATTGTTCTTTGAGGTTCATTCCTCCAATGGAATATTGATTGTGAAATTGATTTGGAGTCGCCAAGTGGATGATGTTAACCTTTGCATGTCTGATCTTTGTCCACCATCATAGATCAGATCTAAACCTGTAAAAAAATTATGAAGAAAAAGTTAGTTCTTTAGGAAACCAAATTTTGAGTATTTTATGATTATTTTTTTTTTTATGAATTTTCAAAACAACTTCTATTATTTCTTTAAGAGGCTTTAGATATGAGATTTAAACTTTCTTAAAGACTTATTTTACAAGAGGAACTGATCAAATGTTTGAAACTAGATTTTCAATTCATAAACTAGACCGGAGATAGACTGAAGCAGCATTTATTTACTTTTGCAATTGCAAAGCAAGAGCAATTTCAAAGGTTACCTGGCTAACTTCAGGCTCCGTCTGTAGTTTCTAAAGTTAACAACAGTAACAATAAAAATATTCAGATCCCCAGTGGAGTCGCCACTATGTTATCACTCAGATTTTCCTTGAAGTTGTTGAAAGAGGAAAGGGGTCTGAGGTAACCACAAACCAATCTTTTAGGTACAGAATCTAGCCAATTTGTACCCAGAGAGGGCTCTCTCTGTAAAATTTAGCTTTGTTTTTAGAAGATATTAGGCTAGCTATAAAATCCAGGGGTTTTGTTTGAATTTGGGTTGTGGAATTCGATAGATGAGGGCAAGATTGAGTAGTTTCAGGCCATTGGGCTATGGAGTCAAAAATATGGCTTTACTGGATTAATTTTATCAACAAAAGATGGTTTCACAAGGCAAGATAATCAAACAGAGAACAATTTTAGATCTAAAGTGAATGGAGTGGATTTAAATGGATGAAAGGAAATTAAGAATCTTTCAACACATTCATAAGAGGGAAAATTGAGTGATTATTAACAAAGAGCAATTAAGTATTCTTTATTAAATAACCAAAATGCTTAAACTAGAAAAACAGGAGTAATTAAGAATTCCTTGTCTAAACCAGTTTAGAAGAAAACATTTAGAACAATAATGATTAAAATCATATTACACTTAAGTACCTTTTGATTTACTCCTTTTCATTAATCATTTAGAAATGAAACACAACGATATAATAAACATATATAAAGACTTTAAAACACAAGGAAAAGATGGCTTATTGATTTGTAGTTTGACACATGAATCCTGTAAAAAGTCTTTCGCTTCAATTCATCATCTAGCTTAGCCACAAAAAAAATTCTCCAATAGAAATTTATTCCAAAATAGTCAATGTTACAGCAAAGTCTAAGAATCCACCTCAAAATACTTCCAAGAGTGAAGTATTTATACAAATTCTAAACTAAAATATCTTGAAAAAATATCTAGATTAGTTCACAAATCTCTCCAACTATTTTACATAAATAGAACTTAAGTAAAGGAAACTCAAACTAATGCATCTATTTGGAACTATTTCTTATGGATAGGTGATGAAAAGGAGGATAATTCGAATTTGATCCAACTCTTAGTTGATGATGAGGCATCCAAGTCACTAACTGCTTCCTTTCTTTGTGCATTCTGCTCCAACAATTCTGCAAACTTGGGGTCCAATGATATATTTATATTTATCAATCCGTAATATGTGTAAAAAATGAAATATTTTATTGTGGATTAATATGTTGGTGAGATAAACCTCTTTCAGTTTCCTAAAATTCCCCTCCATCTGTGCACAATAGGCTCTGTACAAATATGTGTAAAATAGAGTTTTACAGAGTCTGAAAATTAGCCTGTAAATATGTGCATGTATCTCTCATTCTGAAATCACTGTGCAAAAAGTGAGATAGGTTTTTGTAGATAGGTCTTTTAGGAAAACAAATCTCCTTCAGTTTTGTATGATGTATTTCGGATTGGCCACAATATTCTCTGCAAAATGATGACTTAACTGGAATTTTCTGCAAAAAGTGCTTTCCAACATTGTTTAATATTTCCAAAACCATAATATATGTTAGCAAAGTGAGAGAGGTTTTTCTATATTGTCCTCTTAAGAACATAAACCTCCTTCAGTTTTGAAAAATTCATCTTGTATTGATTACAATAGTTTCTGCAAAACTATGATTTAAACAGGAAATTTTTGAAGAATGTACCATTTTTGCTCTAATTTCATCTTTTAACCTTAAACTTCTTTTGACTGTTTTTCACTTTTAATTTGGATAAAATTCATTGTGGCTGGTGAAAGTGTTTTCAACTTTTTTTAACTCTTAATATCTTCATGTTTACTTTAACTGTTTACTGTTTACTTTTTACTTTTTACCGCTCTATTTTTTATCTGTCTTCACTTTGTCATGAACTTGTATGTTCTGTTTTGTAACTGTCTTCCCTGTTTTTTATCTTCATGCTAGCTGATTTTAATTGACTTGGTCTTCAATCTGATACTCTTTAATCTTGATACTCTTTGACTGTTCTTTACTATGTCCTTTTACCTTCAATGTGTAGTTTAGGTTTTTACTGTCTGTTTCAACAGTAAATCGTTTAATATCCTGTTTCCTTTGCTTGTCTTTCAACTGTATGTTTTATCTTCCATCTCTTTTTGAATAGATTTGATAACACTCGGAGTAAACAAGTCTTATGACTAGTATTAAGACTGTTTATCCAAGGATGTGGTCTTCTGATCACCTGTAAAACAAAAAAAATTGTTAAGAAAGCACTGGTTCGCAGGGGAGGTCGAAAAGGTTTCATTTGATGTTGAGAGGTCTATGGAGTGAATCTAGAATGATTTTTGGGAGGTAAACCATGCTCAAATTGGTTAACAGAGGCTTCAGGTGGTGCAACTGGGTTACAAAGGGTTTTACTGCACAATCAGGCGAAAATGAGCAACACTAGGGTGTTTGTGTTTAAACAGGTAAACGGTTGATATTGGCAGGTAAGATTTGAATGAACAGTGGACAGATGGCACTGACTTGACGATGTGAATTTTTTTTGTTAGTGGAAGGTGGTAAGCGGTACGCGATCGCACCGCTTTTGGGGAAAGGTATTTTGGGGCGGAGGGTGAGCAATTCCATACGATGAACGACGCGTGGCGCGGTACTGTTCAGAAAACCTCTTGGCCATCGCGTGTTATCGTTTGGACAAGGATGGCTAGCGATATTTATATCAACCGTAGATCTGATATCTGTTGATTGAACGATGGTCGGGGTTACGAGATGACGGAAAGATAACGAGCGGGCCCAATGTAATTTTTTTTGAACTAATCACATCGGGGGTGATTTGATTGGCGGATTCAAGTTATTAATTAATCATGAGGATTAATTAACCCTTATTGATATGGCAGAGAAATGTGCTCACGATTAATCAAAGATTTGACTAATTAATCATGATTAATACATTAATATGGTTATTTTTCAACCAAAGGGGCGGGATATTATTATTTGGGAATTTTATTATTAAAATAATACGGGAAAAGGGGAATTTACAAGGATTTAAATAACAAAATTAGAATTTAATATGAAAAAATGAAAGAAGCACTAAGTGTAAACATTAGGTTAATGTTTTTAACTTATGCTTTTATGAGGAGGGTTTTTATGTGAAATATTACATGATTTTTCCTAAGTAAAATGGGATTTTACTTAGGAAAAGATTTTTTAGAGGTGAATGAATGTTATGATAAATGATTTTGAGTACTTAGGCTTTCCAATTATTGGGCCAAGGGTCCGATCCCTCCAAAAGTCAAGGAAATGCCTTGAGCCCCTCTAATCTTTAAATGCCTAGTACTTAGGGGAAATTAGTGAAATTTTTAGGGAAAAGATGAGAAGGGAAGTTAATAATCTGACTTTGCATTGCTTGAAATTCTTCAATGTATTGTCTGCCTATGCACTTGTGATGAAAGTAAAATATTTACCACATCTAAAGCCATCATTCATCACATGTAATTCTGCAACATCATCTACCTACCCTATCTACTTTACCCTACCATTTTTTCTTCTTTATTAGGGTGCACTTAGACTGGAAAACCCTTATCACACTTTTTTTTCTTTTACATATGAAAATCTATCTAATTCTAACCTTATTACATCCAAGGGCTTAGATTAAACTGTTGAGCTCCTTTTATTCACTCTACCTATCTACTTATCTGCCAAGATTAAACAGTTTGGTCAGATTTTATTCTCTATCTCTAAAACATGAAATTGAAAGATGAACTAGCCAAGCTTAAACTGTTTGATTGTTCATAAATTGTGGCATAGAATACAAGTTGCACACAATTTTTTTATTACATCAGAGCAAAAAGTAGTGGAATTTAGACCTGCACACTTTCCTTGGCCTTTCTTTTGGTGGGGTTCATTTCTTTCACTTTTTTGGCCAATTTTTATTCTTTTCACCCTTTGATTTTTCTTTTAGGGTATACCCTCTTTACATTTTTTTATTTTTTTTATTTTTTGAAAATATGGAAAACCTTTGCAACAAGAAAAGGTATGAACATATTACATAGCTCATCAAGTCAATCATGAAATATGACACCTATTGGTATAGGAGTTTAACAGATTGATTGAGCCAACTCTCATTGCAGGCAATCACCCCTGCACCATATTCCAAGCATGAATGTGGGATCTCATTAAACACATGAATCACAATCAATGCATGGCTTCCAGAGGCTAAACCGCCTCAACCGTCAACTAGTGATTCCACCTCACAGTTGGACATCACAACCATCACGGATTGGTCTCTATCCAAGTTTCTCTAGGGCTCTAGAGTGTTTGTTCCAACCAAGGCTCTAGGACTAGTAACTCAAACCCGTTTTTTTTCTACGCTCCATAGTGTTTTTCTAACCAAAGCTCCAGTATTAACAACTTAACCCACCTAGGGCTCCAGAGCATTTTTCCAACCAAGCTCCAGGACTAGTAGCTCAACCCAATAGTTGTTCATCGGGATCCAGAGCGTTTATTTAACCAAGGCTTTAGGAACTAGTAACTCAACCCAAAAGCTAAAGGAATCATGAGAACCAACTAGAAAACAATCAATGGAAATAAACCCACAAAAACAGGGCTATCTAGGAAATGTAAACGATAAGAAAATCCACATGCATACACCATGCATACACAAAATAGTTAGGAAAACATACATGCAACTTGATACCTGCATTCAGAACCCATTGTAGATGTTGATCTTGATGTCCTCTTGTGCTTTCCTGCTCTTCATTTTCCTTCTTGCTCCAAATCACCAAGTATCCACACTCTCCAAGAGTGCTCCAAGGAAACTCTAAGTATCCAAGAGTATGAGAGAGATAGAGAGAATAATGAGAGCTCCACCATAGAACTGAAAAAATCTTACCAACTGATCCTAAGAAGCCTTTTTATTAATGAGTCCTCTATTTTCTTCATTTTCCATTATTTTCCTTCATTTTCCTCCTCACATGAAACTGGTGACCTTTCACCTTCATTTTCTCCTAATTTGCCTTATTTTCATAAATAAATGCCAATAAATGCCTCATGCCATTCCAAAGACTTTTCCTTTGCCAATTTCCTTTAGCCATAATAAACTGAATGAGCACCCTCTAGGATTTTTTCCCGAACATTCAAATTGGAATAAGTGTCCCATCAACCGTGGTTATTATTTTTACATGGATTTTTACTAGGGTTGTTATAGAATCCTCCCCCTTAGGGGAACACCATCCTTAGTGTTCAATGACACCTACAAACTAGAAAACTGTTGAAAATAAAACATACTACCTATGGAGCTTTATAACCCAGCTCGTTGTAGTATTCACAATGACCACTATTGAAAGATGACAAACATACTGTGCAATGGAGCTTTATATAATAAATCATTACATTATTTACAATAAAAACCACATTTTCTTCAAAAAAATAATAATCATACTGTCTATGGAGCTTTATAAACCGGCTTGATACACTATTTACGATAATATACACATACACATATACACATTTTCTCAACCAAAAAATAAAAGGATAGGATGCCTGTATCAACAAGAAGGGAATCCAAAGGCTCACACCTCCAACCTCAAAGTAGTACTAGGATTCACTTCCTTCCTAGGAATTCCAGAATCCACTGTCATATTCAAAGCTGCATCCAATTTTCAACGCTACAATCATGTTCTATTGTACCCTTAGTGAACATTTACCGCCTCATTGTTCTAGGGAATGGTCCCAATGTGCATCTAATTCCATATAGAAATTATAATGACCAAAATAAATCCATCCCCAACCTTCCCTTCTCTGCTACATAGCCCCTTGACAAATCTGGTCACCCCCTTCTGTGTAGTCACACACCTTCAAAGTTCTGCTGGCACCCCCATCCTAGGTATTCCACCGCTTGGCAAGGCTTCCTCGCATCGGAAGATACAAAAACCAAGGCATATACCTACCTCAAAACCATCGTACCAATCATAGCATCCTCATGGAAATTAGTGGAAACTATTTACTAGTGTCCCACAATGGCCCTGCTCCTGAAGTGATTTACCAACATATTGTTGCATGTTTCAATTCCTTTTGTTGTTGCTACTAATTATTGCACTGAGTTTCAATCATCAAAATTGATCATTGAATGCTTCTTGTACCAAGCACATAACTATCATTAGATTAAAAATAAACTAAAATGAATTCACATGATACGTCATTGGTAGCTCATTAATAAGGTACACTTGCAATCTTGTTCACTTCCTTTCACCACAAGTCAAACTAGTTTTTTAATCAAATCATCATGTGTAAACATATCACATCTGATTAGCTCAAAACACAACCATCATAAATTAAAATCATGAATCGCATGAAATCACCATAAACCATAATCATAAATCACATATAACCATCATAAGTCAGAATTGTAGATCACATGCATAATAGAACTGAAATAAAATACCGATACTTATCCTTCATTGGTCCTTACTTCTTCCTTTGTTATTTCTATAGAAACACCATATCGGTTTCCACACCTGGAAAGCACCCAGTGCCTTCGCTTCTCTTCAATCACATACACATACACACAGTGTATGTCACAATACATACTGTTAGTGTTAGTATTTTCATCCTTCCACCAGTGATAAAATTAACTCTTTCATGTCATGTTAGGGGTCCCATTCTAAAAATTTTGTCATTCCACTAGGTCATGCAAAAATTTGGTCACTTGGTGTATATTTAAATCAATTTTCACTCTTTTCAAAAGATTTCATCACTTGTTGGCTCATTTCATCACTATGTTGAGTGGCCATCGTTCATGAGTCTTTATCACCTTTTCATTCATTTCACCATGAATTTAATTTAATTAGGGTTTCCATTAAGTCTTAGGGTTTTCAAGGTCCATCAAACTACCATCTGCATGAATAACAGACCAACAAGTAAGAGGGTGACAAATAAATTCACTTTACTATGTAAAATTGACACACAATTTATTTTTTATTCCATTATGTAATTTTATGTTTTCTCAAATATGTAATAAGTTCATGGTTCCAAATATCTACCAACTAAGAGTTCCATATGCCAAGAAGATAAAAATTTCAAAAATCCTAGCGTTCTCAAATCCATGAAATGATCAAATTCAAAAAATCAAAGTCAAAGTGAAAGGTAAAGGTTCAAATGTTTAAAGTGAATGTGAGAAGGAAAAGTGGGTCCCAAAAGCTAATTCATCCAATCCATCAAGTATAAGGCCCATCAAATCTCAAAAAGGCACTCACAGGCTAAGCCATCAATCTCTCACTCCCTCACCTCAAAAATAAAATTTTCAAGGATAAAAACAATGTTTCTAGGTAGCACTGTGCTCCTGGAGGCAAGGCATTGCGGTCCTGGCAAAGGCGGTGTGCTCCTGGCAGACCAGCGCTGCGCTCCCGCCCAACTTCACTAAAAATGCCCAAAACGTCTTGCAAGTTCTTCTAATCATCAATTTTGGGTGCCTTAAGTTGTAAATAGGTAAGTTAACCTCATCAAATCCCTCCATACATTTCATCATTGCAAATTTCATGGTGTTCATTCTCCTTGTTTCAAATTTTGAGTTTTCAAGCTAGAAACTATAGTTTCACTCCCACATCCTAAATTTGTTCCCCTAAACCGAAATTTACCCTTCCCACATCTCAGTAAACCTTATCCTTATGCCTATATCACTAAATCCCCATTCCTAAGACACATTCTCCAAAACCATAGCTCTTAGGCTACAAATTTCCTAGGTAGCTTCCATATACCTGTAATAAATTTCTAAATCCCATTTCCTTAAGTATTTTGATACTCTATCACTCCCCTAAGTTCCCTAACCCCCTTCCCTACTTCCCTAATTTTTCCTACACCCATCCCCACTCCCTAAACCTATCTCCCATTCCCCTTTCCCTTACATAGGGTTTTCATAACCAAAACAAGCATCATGGAGGAGGAAGACAAAGATTTCATGGATGAGGACAGAGAGGAAAGAAGACCTCACAAGGGAGGGAGGATTTTGAGGCTTGAGCCAACTAACACCACAGAGTTAATGGCCTCACACATGACAGTCACTTGCTTCAAATATGTGGGTTGTTTTGATTTCTATGAAATGGTCCAAAGAGTTCAACATCACCCCGTTTTGAGAAGAATTTTCATCTCAAACCTTCAAGACAATCTAGTGACCCTTGCAGGTGTGACATTCACAATCTCCACAACCATCATTGATGTTGCCACAGGGATACCCAATGTGGGTTTGAAATGGTTCAAGGACAAAGATTTAGATGACCAGCATTATGAACCAATCCTCAAGGCTCGGTACAAAAATGAAGGAAAGAGAGTTTTCCCTTTTAATTACCTTCTTGATAGATATGCTCCCATAATGAAAATCATCATGGAGTACTTCTCTTGTGAAGGCAGGTTCTCTAGACTCTACACATATCATATTATATTTCTCATGCACTTCACAAGAGTATAATTTCTTAACATCCCATACTACTTGTTCAGAAGTATTAAAAATGGTCTACATAGTACAGAAGAGAGAATATGACTAGAAAATGAATATCCTTTTCCACTGCTCTCTAATTAAGATAATTGTCCTTCATCATATAAATCAGCTGAAAATTTCATTGGAAATTTTCATTGCCAATGATTTTTTGTAATATTCCAAAATGGAAAAGATAGGAATATAGAACATCTACAACATTCCAAATGAAGCACAATAGGAATATGGCTAAAATCTAGAAAATGTCGAAAATATGCTGCAACTGAAAATTACATCAAGACATTATAACTATGAGCAAAAAAAGTTGAGTCATATCATTATAAACAACACAAAATATAAAGTACACAGTGCTCTAAATAATATGCACTCAAGCCAGCAAGAAGTGGTTGAAATACACTAACGAAATCTAGCACTAGAAATGTTGTGCTGCTAGTGGTGGAAACTACTGCTACTGTGAAGAAGTACCATGTGCAAAAGGATGTTGAAGTGCTTAGAAATATATGGGATTTTAACCACGAACTCTACTCCCAAAACCCAGAGAAACCTAGAAATGGTTTGGCCAGATTTTAACTTTGGATTTTCGGCCCTTTTAGGGTTGCCAATTGCACCGCTACTGGCTGACTTACACACTCCTCATGGGTAACTACAGATATGGGGTTGTAATGATGATCTAACTGCTACAATAGCACCCAATCAAATCAATACATGAAGGGATGATCCCTTCTCTAGATTCTCAAGCTAGAAACTTGAGATCTAGATCCTCCTTCCTAGGCTCAAGTTACAACTGCAAACTACACAGCTGCTGGAATGGACTACTTTGTCAAGGAGGATGAAGCTATATATTGATACTGGATGATGAATTATAGATCCTAGCTGATATAATTAATCTCACCAAAGTGAGGGATAAACCCCTCAAGGGATTCCAAGATGGAATACTTGGAACTTACTTCCTCCCTTAGATCTGCCTGACTGGACTGTCTGATTCATGATGGAACTATTGTTGCATGGAGGTGTAAAGTGATGGCCTAATGTCAGATATCAAAAAATTTCTCCTATAAGGCTGAAATGGAAGTACAAGGTGAAAGGATGATCCCTCCACCGATTTCTTAGTTGAAATGTTAAGAACTACCTTCCTCCTCTCAAACCCTAAGACATGAGTGCGTAATTATTGAAGTTATATGTGCAGAAGAGAGCGGCTGAATATGGAACAGATGCTAGATGATGAATGGCTACTCAAAATAACCTTCCCAGAGTAGGCACTCAAAGTCCCTCGTGTGTAAGGGTGGGATTCCCGCTCGGGAACACCCATGTGCTAAACAACACAACAGACCTAGCTAAACAACTGAAGCTTGCAAAGAAATTTCAAACAACAATAAAATATCAAATTCTAGAATGATATGATTTGTTGCTCCCATATTCCTTATATGGTTGTGAGCCTTCCCTAGTCTTAGCCTACCTCATAACTACGTTGCACATGTTGCCACTAGTCTCCATGAATATTTCGTTGTCTCTCCATGATATCCATGATCTCCGCAATTAAGCTCCACTCCCTCCATCATGTGTTCATTTAAGGCACCACTTCCTCCATCACTTCATCATTATCTTTCCATGATATTACTTTTATTCCTCCACTATCTCCATCATCTTCATCAATAATGCTCTATGACCTCCACTCTTTCTTCATTATTAAGCTGCTCCAATACATAATTTTGATCCACTACCTACTAACCCACATTCACACAATAGAAGTGAACTTTATTCATCTAATGTGGTTTATGGGTCCCTCCACCCTTTTTTCTACTTAACTAATTAAGAAAAGTAAGAACTCTAATATTCCAATTAACTAGTGGAAAATTGGGAATAATATAGTCCTCCCCGCAAAAATTTTGCTTGTTCTCAAAAAATTGTAAAAGTGAATGCTACAACAAATTCCTCATCCCTCCAAATCGAATCCTCATATGGAAGGTCTCCCCATTTGCTCCAATGTGTTATGAATGCCCAACTCCATAGCTGCCTCTCTAGAATGTCTAGAATGACTTTCAACTGTATAGGTAGATTCCTCTCCTCATCAATGAACCTTCAAGTGGCAACCATATGATGTTCCAGAGCCTCTCCTCTACATGAGTCATATGAAGTGAAGTAGTTCCTCTGCCCAAAGGAAAGTCCCAAACCATGAAATATCTCTCCAACCCATGCTACATGGAGTAGGATGTACCTCTCCATGCTCCCATCATTGGCACTATTGGCCCTGCTTGCTCCAAGTATCATCTCAACACTGTGCAAAATAGGAAAAAAAGACGTATGGGTTCACATGTCAAATTTCGAACCATGCTCTCTCAATAAAAACCACGGCAGCAATGCCTCTTGCTGCCATACCACCCCATCATCATACCAAGTATGGTGGCCATACTCTCCTAACAGAAGCCAACGTGGTAAGGCCTCATGTTTCCATCCTCCCTCCTCATCATGCAAGGTATGCTGGGAATCTAACTGGAAGAACCAACCATGACATCCCGAGGCTAAACCACCTCACCCTCATCAATAGAAATAAGGCTTTAAAGTGATCCACACCAGATCACTAGGCCAACACAGTAAACATATCATAATCAACTTGACCGTGATATACACCCGATCACTAGGCCAACACAAGCATGCATATCATGAAGGTGGGCTTCACTCAATGAACCTATGACATATCACGTGTGTTCATGGCATACTAAAAAATACCCCTATTTTGACTACATATTAGAAAATACCTCTAAAAATGACATTATTTAACCCCCTACCAATATTAATCGAATACACCTTCCCAATTTAAAAAACCCCCACCTTCACTAGATATTGTAGGTATCCATTTTTTCATTAACAATTTTTAAACCCCTTTATATTTTTTCATTAACTTTGAGCTCCATTTTTTGTACCTGTCAATATAAAAACCCTTTACCCCCTATATATCCCCCAATATATTATGTCATTTTTCCCTCAATATATATCTCAATATGAACCCACGTGATATGAATATTGCTCCCACAAAGGAAGCCCCTCGTGGTATATCACCGGATTCTCTCTGCCTAAACCATGAGGAATTTTCTTGTCTCCTAGTCTCTCAGGATTTACCGCAACCCACAGTATGAACCAGGGATAATTAGGCCCTAAACCGAGACATACTATCTAAGCTTTACCGTATATCCCAAACCATAGATTCATAGGCTTGATGGAGAGAAAACCACCTCTAGGCTTTACCGTATATCCCGCTATTCACCGGTCAAGGATTCCTAGGCCTATCGAAGCAACACACTATATGGCTTTACCACAATGCACAGTATGATAAAAGGGTTACTAGGCCTTGTGTTATATCAATTCGGAGATCCACCACACTCAGCTTCGAATCCATCCAGTAAGCTAGCTAAACCAAAATATGAGAACTCCAGAACACAATGGCTATCTGGAAATGGAAAGGCTATGATGAAAACATTATCACACCTAGAAAACCCATGCCAAGACAGAAAAGAACCACATGCAATACCATGCATGCCAGATCTAGCAAGGAAAATAAACATGCAAATCGATACCTCCCAAGATCCTGTTGTAGCTTCCTAATTATTGCTTCCTCCTTCTTCCTACTTTCTTGCCTTCCTTGCTCCAATTCTAAAGTGCTCCAAGAAACTCTAAGTGTCCTAGTGTGAGAGAGAGAGAGATAATAATGAGAGAGCTCCAAAAATGCACTAAAAAAAGTTACCAACTAATTCTCATGGGATTTTTTTATTGATGAGGCCTCTATTTTCTTCATTTTCCACTATTTTCCTTCATTTTCCTCCTAACATGCAATCTGTGACCTTTTTCCTATCTTTTCTCCTATTTTCCATTATTTTCATAAATAGATGTGCCAAATATGCCATTTTTCCTTTCCAAAGTCTTTTCCTTTTCCTTTTCCAATTCCCTTAGCCATATTAACCGAAACTAACACCCACTAGGATGTTTTCCCCCATTCATCTTGGAATAAGTGTCCCATAAACTGTGGTTATTGCTTTTAACTTTTATTGCATGGAATTTTCATTAGGGCTATTACACTCTTGCACACTTAGAGAAATATTGGAGCATTGTTGGAGCATGATTGGAGAACTCTAGTTTTCATTTTATTTGGAAAATAAGGCAAAGGAAAGTGAGAAAGTGCAAGGTAATAGTGGGATAAACAACTATAGTTGGATTTCGTTGCAGGTATAGAGTTGCATGTATGATTTCCTTGATAGTTTTTGCATGCATGGTATATGCATGTGGTTATTTTTGTATGAATTGTCATTGGTGTAACACCCTCCTCCCACATCTACTCAAGTAACCAGACAACCGGGGCAAACATGCAAGGAAAGGCTGTTATGATTTGATTCAACCTCCTAGGTGACCTTAAGGAAGGGGAATCGACAGAAACACATCACATAGACCTTCCACATACACAAATCCAAATATCCATCCCAACCACTCAGGTAACCAAACCCTGGGTCCCACTAGGGATTTATACAACTAAATCCCTGGACACTCCCACAATATAGGCATGGGTGCATTTGGGAGGATCTAGACACTCCCATAGTAAGGGCATGCATGCGTCCATGGAATTTTTTACACATACTTGTGCTAGCATCTCCATTATTTGAGCCATTTTTTGAGGCCTAGAGCCCAGGTCACTACCCAAAACTCAAGGACAAGTTCAAAAATGAATCATAACAATGAAACAATGATACATTTACAAAAAAATTGACAAAGCATATAATGGACCCCTACTATCCATGACAAAAATTTCATCAAACATGTCACAAATATGTAATCTATAGGTTTAACAACATATATGAGCATAGGGGTATCATAATTATCTGATAATATCTTAGAATCATTTTTCCCTTATATCATTAGCTTCATTATCATCTATTAGGTCATAGATACAATTTTCATTCATCTACAAATAAAAACATGAGGAGATCCATACATCATCACTGTCCTAGTACATGCTTATAACCAACATAATAACAATAGAAATATCAAGGATACATCAGCCATAGAATCCACATATAAACCAATACATTTTATGCATGAGATGTGACCAAGGAGAGAAATTTTCATTTACGAATGATAAACCAACCAGGGATGGGACTACTACGCTCCACCCAACCAGATATTGGCTAAGCCAAATATATCTTCAGCCAATCACCCCCGTTCCACATTCCAAGCATGAATGTGGGACTCAAACCAAAATAACCAACCAGGGCATCTTGAGGCTAAACCACCTCACACTCATCAATAGAAACCAAGCTTCACCACAATCCATCCCGGATCACTAGGCCAAATAATAAACATGTAATAGGCTTTAACATGATCTCCACAAAATAACTAGGCCAAAACAAGCATGGATTCCACCTTATATCTCCACCTACACCATGAGGAATTTTCCTATTTCCTAGTCTCTAGGTTGTACTGCAATCCATAATCTGATCTAGGGATCACTAGCCCATAACCAAGACACCAATCTTTGGGATTTACCAAAATCCATCCTAGATCACTAGGCCTTAACTGAGACTCCACCCTCTAGGCTTTACTGTACATCCCACCCCGGGATTACTACACATGATGGAGAGCACCCAACTCTATGCTTAACCATATGTACCACCATTAACCGGTTTAGGATCCATAGACCCACCGAGGCACAAAATACCTGTTGAGATTACAACAAGATGATGAGCTTAGTGGAAAGAAGTCGCCTTCACTAAGTGGGCCTGCAGGCTATTTTTGGCGCAAAGTATATTTTTAGACTATGTCTCTTTTTAGACATATGGATCATGTTCTATGAGTTACAGGATGCTATTTGTGGATGGTTTTTCAAGTCAGAAAAAATAGATGGACTTCTGTTTTTAGACATACTAGGCGGACTCTATTTTTAGATTGCCAGTCTAAAAATAGATATGTCGAATAGTATTAGCTCTTAATAATATTTGGACTATAAACATTATCTTATTCTCTTGGAGCACTTCAGTTAAGTGCAAAGATGTGGCACAGGAGCTAACAAAAGGAATTATGCTATTCCTGAGGGTTAAGTGGAGCTATTTCATGGATACTTCAGTTAGAACTCATGTGACAGAGTTTGGTGGAGTTGATTGAGGAAGTTAGTGGAGTTGTATTCAGTGTAACTAATCTAAACATAGTTGAGCTATTTTTAACAAGTTTAACTAATTGATACAATCAGTGAGAGTGGTGTGAATTAATTATTAATTAACTCACTAATTATAAACTCATTAATCAACTAAAGAATACATCATCTAACTTCAGTGCATGGACAGTTTCAGTGGAGACCAGTGCAGAAATAGGTGAAAGAGTAGGTTAACTATCAAGTGTGACTATACAGTTGCTATTTGCAACACACAGATAATTGGAGAAGCCCATGAGGATTGCGCAGTACAAGCCAAGTGGTTTATGTTATTTAATGAGCCATCCCATAGCATTGATTACGCAATAGAGGCTGGCTATCAAGTGGCAAAAGATTGGAGCATGTGTTTTGCTAGATCTAGCTTGATAGTGTGTAGCAATTGAGGGTGTGCATGAGAGATTGTGAGGAGCTTTTGTACTATGATTGTTACATGATCTCCATGACATATAATATACAGATATTTGGGGTTTTCAGCTTTAAGCTTTCCCATTAAATATTGTGTTCATATGTGTGAGTGTTTGTGGTTTTAATGTATGCATGCAATTGATTTTATTTCCGCATGTGATGATCAATGGTAGAAGAGATTCTATATTATGCATGAAGCTAAAATAGTGTGTGATCAGGAGAATCTCGGTGAATAATATATCAGTTATTCAAATTTCTACATGGTATCAGAGCGATATTGATCATTGGAGAAATTGCAAAACATTGAAGCGGTTGAGTTTTGTGCTGGTGGAATTCGAATTTGCAGCAGTGTTTTCTTGGTGTTGAAGTTGAGATGTCTTTCAACGGATTGCGATTGGAGTATTCCCTTGAGGGCAGCTCGAATTATATTGCATGGAAGGACATGATGGAGGCGGTGCTGGATGACAATGGGTTGAAGGAGTTCATAGATGCAGAAATTCCAAAACCTACTTCTAGCGATGTTGCCGTACTTGACGCATGGAAAAAGAAGACAACAAAGTGTCGAAGGATTATTTTGGAAGGTGTGAAGGATCAAATAGTGTCCAGCCTTCATGGTAAAGCTTCTCCATTCTTGATGTGGAAAGCTTTGATAGATTTATTTCAAAGCAAGAGCTACAAGAGGAAGTTGGCGCTCAAAGATAAACTCAGGAACACAAAAATGGAGAAAGGCGACAGTATGCCCAAGTACCTCATGAAGTTTATACAATGCAGGGATGAGCTGGGAAGTGTGGGGGTTACTGTTGATGACGAGGACTTGGTGAGCTTGGCTCTCCTTGGGCTTCCGAAGAGTTGGCATTCCTATCAAGACTCTGTCAATGGTCGGGAGAAATTGCCAGGATGGGAGCGACTTTGGTCGGATCTTGTGCAAGAGGAGATAAGGCGGAGTACCAGGGACGGATCTTCATCAAAGGCATCTGATGAAGAGAATTGCGCTTTGGCTACCAAATCAAAGAAGGGGAAGAGCAAGAAATCTTCTCAATCTGGTGCGAAAGGCAAGAACAGGACATGTCCAAGGTGAAGTGCTTTCACTGTCACCAGCACGGACATTATGCCACAAATTGTCCGCAGAAGAAGAAAAATAAGCAGGCTGCTGGATCTGCAGCTGGAGAGGCCTTAGCCTCGCAGTTTGAGCTGGATTTTTCACTAATCGCATGCTTGGTCTCAAGTGTGATGGGATCAGTATGGTTCTTGGACAGTGGTGCATATTTTCACATGACAGGAGATCGAGATTTGTTTTCTGATCTGGATGAGAAAGATCTTGGAGTGCACATCGAGATGGGCGATGATGGTAGATACAATGCGACCGGTATCAGTACCATTTCCTTTGAGAGGGAGTCTGGTAAACCCTTCGTATTGAAAGAAGTGATGCATGTTCCAAGATTGAAGAAGAATCTTATCTCTGTGGCAATGTTAGAAGACAAGGGATATGATGTTGTCTTTAGCGAGGGAAAGGCTTTCCTGCGCAGTAAGGCAACTGGTGAGACCCGGAGGATAGGGGTTCGAGTTAAGAACCTTTATCAATTACAGGTAGATGGCTGTGTAGCAATGGCAGGCAAGGCAGAAGGAGTGGTGAGCTGGGATGATGGCGAGTTGTGGCACCGGAGATTGGGCCACCTTCACCATGGAGCTTTGAAGATACTGCAGCAGATTTCTACTGGGCTTCCTAAGGGTACTCTTGCGTAGTCAGATCAGTGCAAGGGGTGTACCTTGGGAAAATTTGTGAAAGCCACCTTTCACGAGAAGGATAGTCATGCCACGACGATCCTTGAGAGAATTCACACAGACGTGTGTGGACCTTTCTCAGTAGCTTCGACAGCAAAGCACAGGTACTATGTGATATTTGTTGATGATTTTTCTCATAAGTGTTGGATCTTCTTCATGCAGAAGAAGAGCGAGACATACTCAAAGTTTTGTGAGTTCAAGGCACTGGTTGAGAAAGAATCGGGGAAGCAGGTGAAGGCTCTTAGGAGCGATAATGGTGGTGAATTCATCTCTGGCGAATTCAAGGACTTTTGCAGCGCAGAAGGAATTTGAAGAGAGCTCATAGCACCTCATAACCCACAACAGAACGGGGTTGCTGAGCGGAAGAACAGAACGATCGTGGGTGTTGCACGGGCGATGTTGCATGATCAGGGCCTACCCATTCACTTGTGGGCGGAGGCATGCAATACTACAGCATATGTGCAGAACCGTTGTCCTCACAGGATGCTTGGCATGAGTACACCCGAGGAGGCGTTTTCTGGTAAGAGGCCTGATATTTCCCATTTGAGGATTTTTGGTTCACCTGTTTACATTCATGTGACGAAGGATGCCAGGAAGAAGCTGGAGCCGACTGCGGAGGTTGGGATATTTTTGGGGTACACTGATACGCCCCACAACTATCGTGTGTATTTTCCAGACAGTTGCAAGACTGTTGTGCGACGGGATATCAAATTTCATGAGGAGAAATCCATGAAGTGTTCGCTTGAGAGGGAGCCACACTTGCATGCAGATGAGGAGCTATTAGTTCCTAAGGATGAGCCTCAAGATGTGGATCAGCCACAAGAGGAGGTTCATGGAGTGGAAGAGACCACTCAGGCAGCGCCAACCATCAGAGGGCGGAAGCGCACTATAGAAGCTGAGCGACTGGCTCAAGATGTAGAGAAGGTTGTAGGAGCACCTACATCACAGCGCAGACAGAGACAGTCACCTGACCGGTATACTGGATACATGGCTCTTGTGAGCAAGTGTATCGTGACGGAGCCATCCTCTTTCGAGGAAGCTGTGGAGGACCCCGCATGGGTAGATGCCATGGTGGAAGAGTATGATTCGATTGTCAGAAACAGTGCATGGGAGATTGTCCTGAGACCGGAGGGTAAATCAGTGGTGGGTTCGAGATGGATCTACAAAGTGAAGCAGGCAGTTGACGGGAGTGTGGAGAAGTACAAGGCAAGATTTGTTGCCCGAGGCTTTTCACAGATTGAGGGGATCGATTATGAGGAGACCTTTGCACCTATCGCAAGGTATTCTTCCATACGGACGATTCTTGCTCTCTCAGCGCAGATGGGGTGGCACATTCATCAGATGGATGTGAAGACTGTGTTCCTCAACGGAGTCATTGAGGAGGAGGTGTACATAGAGCATCCCGAAGGTTTCGAGATCTTCAGCAGCGAGTCGCATGTGTGCAGGCTCAAGAGAGCGTTGTATGGGTTGAAACAAGCACCTCGTGCTTGGTACACATGGATAGATAGTTATTTCACCGGACTTGGATTCTCCAAGAGTGAGGCAGATCCGAACCTATACCAGATAGTGGTGGAGGGTAAGTTGCTGATCATTGTACTTTATGTAGATGATTTTATTTTGACAGGTGATGAGCTGTTGATACTCTCATGCAAGGATGATCTTGCAAAAGAGTTTGAGATGAAGGACTTGGGCCTCCTTCATTATTTCATGGGATTGGAAATTTGGCAGCACAGTGATGGACTGTTTGTTTCTCAGGGTAAGTATGCCCGAGAGATACTGGAGAAGTTCAACATGCATGGCTGCAAGCCTGTTGATACTCCTCTTCCTCGTGGTTGGAGGAAGGAGGATGCTACTTCGGCGGAGGTAGTGGATGCCACTGTTTATCGACAGTTGGTGGGGTCGCTTATGTATCTGGTCAATACACGACCCGATATATGCTATGCTGTTAACCAGTTGTCACAAGCTATGGTTAAGCCAACCAAGCTCTTCTGGAAGGCAGGCAAGCATGTATTGCGTTATCTTAGAGGCACATTGGGATATGGATTGTGGTACAGACAGGAGGATGAGGTGAAGCTATGTGGCTTCACGGATGCAGATTGGGCAGGGAGCCCAACAGACAGAAAGAGCACATCTGGAGGGATCTTCAGTATCGGGTAAACAACAGTTTCCTGGTACAGCAGGAAGCAGAGATCCGTGGCACTCAGTTCAGTAGAGGCTGAGTATATGGCAACGAGTTTGGCTGCATGCGAGGCTATATGGATGAGGAAGATCCTGGTCGGGTTGTTCGGGTCACACTTGGAGCCTATTGTGATTTATTGTGATAACCAGAGTTGCATTAAACTCTCGGCTAATCCAGTATTTCATGATAGATCCAAACACATCGACATCAGGTACCATCATATCAGAGATTGTGTGCAGTGGAGAATCATGTTACTTTCATATATTCCCACGGAGGATTAGGATGCTGACATCTTGACGAAGGCGCTCACCGGGAGCAAATTCGAATTCCACAGAGGTAGGATAGGGGTTGCAGATAATCCATATATTTTTGAGAGGGAGTGTTGAAAATGCAACAAGATGATGGAGCTTAGTGAAATGAAGTCGCCTTCACTAAGTGAACTCTGCAGACTATTTTTGGCCATAAATCCCTATTTTAGACTATGTCTCTTTTTAGACATATGGATCATGTTCTATGAGTTGCGGGATGCTATTTGTGGATGGTTGGTCAAGTCGGAAAAATATATGGACTTAAATTTGTTTTTAGACATGCGTGTCATCTATTTTTGGGTGCCGGTCTAAAAATAGATATGTCTAATATTATTATCTCTTAATAATATTTGGACTATAAACATTATCTTATTCTCTTGGAGCACTTCGGTTAAGTGCACAAATGTGGCACAGGAGCTGACAGAAGGAATTACGCTATTCCTGAGGGCTATGTGGAGCTATTGCATGGATGCTTCAATTAGGACTCATGTGACAGAGGTTGGTGGAGTTGATTGAGGAAGTTAGTGGAGTTGTATTGAAGTTTAACTAATCTAAACATAGTTGAGCTATTTGTATTTAGTTTAACTAATTGATAAAATTAGTGAGAGTGGTGTGAACTAATTATTAATTAATTCACTAATTATAAACTCATAAATCAACTAAAGAATGCATCAGTTAACTTCAGTGCATGGACAGTTTCAGTGGAAACTAGTGCAGAAATAGGTGAAAGAGCAGGTTAACTATCAGTTGTGACTATATTGTTGCTATTTGCAACACACAGATAGGTGGAGAAGCCCATGAGGATTGCGCAGTACAAGCCAGGTGTTTTATCTATTTAATGAAGCCATCCCATAGCATTGATTACGCAATAGAGGATGGCTATCAAGTGGCAAAATATTGGAGCATGTGTTTTGCTAGATCTAGCTTGATAGTGTGTAGCAATTGAGGGTGTGAGATCAGAGCTTGTGAGGCTTTGTACTATGATTATTACATGATCTCCATGACATATAATATACGGATAGTTGGAGTTTTCAGCTTTAGCTTTATTCATCTTTGTGTTCATATGTGTGATTGTTTATGGTTTTAATGTGCGCATGCAATTGATTTTATTTATGCATGTAATGATCAATGGTAGAAGAGATTTTGTATTGTGCATGAAGCTAAAATAGTGTGTGATAAGGATAATCTCGATGAATAATATATCGGTGATAGGGGTTCGAGTTAAGAACCTTTATCAATTGCAGGTAGATGGCTGTGCAGCAATGGTAGGCAAGGCAGAAGGAGTGGTGAGCCGGGATGATGACGAGTTGTGGCACCGGAGATTGGGCCACCTTCACCATGGAGCTTTGAAGAGACTGCAGCAGATTTCTACTAGGCTTCCTAAAGGCACTCTTACGCAGTCAGATTAGTGCAAGGGGTGTACCTTGGGAAAATTGTGAAAGCCACCTTTCACGAGAAGGATAGTCGCGCCACAACGATCCTTGAGAGAATTCACACAGACGTGTGTGGACCTTTCTCAGTAGCTTCGACAGCAAAGCACAGGTATTATGTGATATTTGTTGATGATTTTGTCATAAGTGTTGGATCTTCTTCATGTAGAAGAAGGGCGAGACATACTCAAAGTTCTGTGAGTTCAAGGCACTGGTTGAGAAAGAATCGGGGAAGCAGGTGAAGGCTCTTAGGAGTGACAATGGTGGTGAATTTATCTCTGGCGAATTCAAGGACTTTTGCAGCGCAAAAGGAATTCGAAGAGATCTCATAGCACCTCATAGCCCACAGCAGAATGGGGTTGTTGACCAGAAGAACAGAACGATCGTGGGTGTTGCACGGGCGATGTTGCATGATCAGGGCCTTCCCATACACTTGTGGGCGGAGGCATGCAATACTGCAGTATATGTGCAAAACCGTTGTCCTCATAGGATACTTGGCATGAGTACACTCGAGGAGGCATTTTCTGGTAAGAGGCCTGATATTTCCCATTTGAGGATTTTTGGTTCACTAGTTTACATTCATGTGACGAAGGATGCCAAGAAGAAGCTGGATCCGACTGCATAGGTTGGGATATTTTTGGGGTACACTGATACACCCCACAATTATCGTGTGTATTTTCCGGACAGACACAAGACTGTTGTGCGACAGGATATCAAATTTCATGAGGAGAAAGCCATGAGGTGTTCGCTTGAGAGGGAGCCACACTTGCATGCAGATGAGGAGCTATTAGTTCCTAAGGATGAGTCTCGGGATGTGGATCAGCCACAAGATGAGGTTCATGGAGTGGAAGAGACCACTAAAGCAGCGCCAACCATCAGAGGGCGGAAGCGCACTACAGAAGCTGAGCGACTGGCTCAAGATGCAGAGAATGTTGTAGGAGCACCTACATCACAGCGCAGACAGAGACAGTCACCTAACAGGTACACTGGATACATGGCTCTTATGAGCAAGTGTATCGTGACGGAGCCATCCTCTTTCAAGGAAGTTGTGGAGGATCCCGCATGGGCGGAATGCCATGGTGGAAGAGTATGGTCGATTGTCGAGAGCGAGTGCATGGGAGATTGTCCCGTGAGGGCCGGAGGGGGGGAAACGGTGGTGGGTTCGAGATGGATCTACAAAGTGAAGCAGGCAGCTGACGGGAGTGTGGAGAAGTACAAGGCAAGATTTGTTGCCCGAGGCTTTTCACAGATTGAGGGGATCGATTATGAGGAAACCTTTGCACCTGTCGCAAGGTATTCTTCCATACGGACAATTCTTGCTCTCTCAGCGCAGATGGGGTGGCACATTCATCAGATGGACGTGAAGACTACGTTCCTCAACGGAGTCATTGAGGAGGAGGTGTACATAGAGAAGCCCGAAGGTTTCGATATCTTCAGCAGTGAGTCGCATGTGTGCTGACTCAAGAGAGCACTGTACGGGTTGAAACAAGCACCTCGTGCGTGGTACACACGGATAGACAGTTATTTCATCGGACTTGGATTCTCCAAGAGTGAGGCAGATCGTAACCTGTACCAGATTGTGGTGGAGGGGAAGTTGCTGATCATTGTACTATATGTAGATGATCTGATTTTGACGGGTGATAAGCTGTTGATACTTTCATGCAAGGAAGATCTTGCTAGAGAGTTTGAGATGAAAGACTTGGGCCTCCTTCATTATTTCCTGGGATTGGAAATCTGGCAGCGCAGTGATGGACTATTTGTTTCTCAGGGTAAGTATGCCCGGGAAATACTGGAGAAGTTCAACATGCATGGCTGGAAGCCTGTTGATACTCCTCTTCCTGGAGGTTGGAGGAAAGAGGATGTTACATCGACAGAGGTAGTGGATGCCACTGTTTACCGACAATTGGTGGGGTCGCTTATGTATCTATTCAATACACGACCTGATATATGCTACGCTGTTAACCAGCTTTCACATGCTATGGTGAAGCCTACCAAGCTCTTTTGGAAGGCAGGCAAGCATGTATTGAGATATCTCAGAGGCACATCGGGATATGGGTTATGGTACAAACGATCGGACATATAAATTTCTGTGTTGGCTTCACGGATGCGATTTGGGCGGGGAGCCCCACGAGATAGAAAGAGCACATCTAGAGGATTTTGATGTCGAGTCGACAACGAGTTTCTTGGTACGGCGGGGAAGAAGAGATCCGTGGCACTCAGTTCAGCAGAGGCCGAGTATATGGCAGCAAGTTTGGCTGCATGCGAGGCTATATGGATGAGGAAGATCCTGGTCGGGTTGTTCAGTTCACACTTGGATCCTCTTTTATGATTCATTGTGATAATCAAAGTTGCATTAAACTCTCGGTTAATCCTGTGTTTCATGATAGATCTAAACATATTGATATCCAGTATCATCATATCAGAGATTGTGTGCGGCGGAAGATCATGTTGCTTTAGTACATTCCTACGGAGGATCAGGATGCAGATATTCTGATGAAGGTGCTCACTAGGAGCAAATTCGAATACCATAGAGGCATGCTTGGGGTGAAGGATAATCCCTATCTTGTTGAGAGGGAGTGTTGAGATTGCAACAAGATGATGAGCTTAGTGAAAAGAGTCGCCTTCACTAAGTGGGCCCACAGGTTATTTTTGGCGCAAGTCTATTTTTATACTATGTCTATTTTTAGACATATGGATCATGTTCTATGAGTTGCAGGATGCTATTTGTGGATGGTTGGTCAAGTCAGAAAAATAGATGGACTTCTATTTTTAGACATATTGGGCGGAATCTATTTTTAGATTTCCAGTCTAAAAATATATATGTCGAATATTATTAGCTCTTAATAATATTTAGACTCTAAAAATTGTCTTATTCCCTTGGAGCACTTCAGTTAAGTGCACAGATGTGGAACAAGAGCTGACAGAAGGAATTACGCTATTCCCGAGGGTTATGTGGAGCTATTTCATGGATACTTCAGTTAGAACTCATGTGACAGAGTTTGGTGGAGTTGATTGATGAAGTTAGTGGAGTTGTATTCGGTTTAACTAATCTAAACATAGTTGAGCTATTTGTATTCAATTTAACTAATTGATACAATTAGTGAGAGTGGTGTGAATTAATTATTAATTAATTCACTAATTATAAACTCATTAATCAACTAAAGAATACATCCATTAACTTCAGTGCATGGACAGTTTTAGTGGAGACCAGTGCAAAAATAGGTGAAAGAGAAGGTTAACTATCAGTTGTGACTATACTGTTGCTATTTGCAACACACAGATAGGTGGAGTAAGCCCATGAGGATTGCGCAGTTCAGGCCAGGTGGTTATCTATTTAATGAAGCCATCCCATAGCTTTGAAAATGAAATAGAGGCTAGCTATCAAGTGGCTAAGGATTGGAGCATGTGTTTTGCTAGATCTAGCTTGATAGTGTGTAGCAATTGAGGGTGTGCATGAGAGCTTGTGAGGAGCTTTTGTACTATGATTGTTACATGATCTCCATGACATATAATATACAGATAGTTGGGGTTTTCAGCTTTAATCTTTCCCATTAAATACTGTGTTCATATGTGTGATTGTTTGTGGTTTTAATCTGTGCATGCAATTGATTTTATTTAGCTTTATCGCAACCCCCCATCCAGTTCAGGGGTCACTAGGCCAGTACCGTAATCCACAATCTGGTTCAAGGATCACTAGGCCATGTGTTCTTCATTTTGGAGATCCACCTCACTTAGCTTCGAATCCATTTGGAAATCCAGCTCAAACAAAACATGAGAACCCCATCACACCATGGTTATCTAGAAATGGAAAGGTTGGGTTGAAAACATTGTCACACTCAGAAAAAACCCATTCCATGACAGAAATGAACCACATGTAATACCATGCATGCCAAATCTATCAGGTACATCACACATGCAAATCGATACTTGCAAAGAATCCTTGTGTAGCTGATTGATATTTATCTTCCTTGCTTTCTCCTTCCTTACTCTTTCCTTCTTTTCCTTTCTTGATCCAATGCCAAAGTGCTCCAAGAAAAAAGCCAAGTTTCCAAGAGTGTGTGTGTGTGTGTGTGTGTGTGTGTGAGAGAGAGAGAGAGAGAGAGAGAGAATAATGAGAGAACTCCAAAACTGAACTGACAAAAGGTACCAATTGATCCTCAAAATATTTTTTTATCAATCAGGACTATATTTTCTTTATTTTCCATTATTTTCCTTCGTTTTCCTCCTCACATGAAACCTGTGACATTTCACCTTCATTTTCTCCTATTTTCCATTATTTTCATAAATAAATGTGCCAAAAATACCATTTTTCCTTTCCAAATCCTTTGCCTTTTCCTTTTCCAATTTCCTTGGCCATAATAACTAAAATGAACACCCACTAAGATGTTTTTCCAAAAATTCAACATGGAATAAGTGTCTCATCAACCGTGGTTATTATTTTTTCCTTTATTAACTCTTATTACATGAAATTTTTACTAGGGTTGTTACAATTAGCATGGAGGATTGCCTATATGAATATAAATTTTTCCTAGCCTTTCAATTTCCTGGATAGCTAAGGTGTTGTAGGTTTTTCCACTTGTTGTTTTATTATAGGTGCTTAGGTTCCTTGGGTTGAGTTAATAGTTCCTCGAGTTGTTGGTTGGGACAAATTGTCTAGAAGACATGGAATAGCTTGGCTGATTTACTAATCATGAAGCCTAGGTTGGGAAAAATGCTCTGGAGCCCTTGGTGGGTTGACTTACTAGTCACTGGAGTCAAGCTGGACAAAATATTTGGAGCCCTGGAAGGCTATGGGTTGAGTTATTTGTTCCTAGAGCTATGGTTGGAACAAATGCTCTGGAGCCCTGGACAACTTGGGTAGAGACTAATCTGGTTGGTGCTAGTGATGTCCAACCATGAGGTAGGTGGGTTGGCCTTTGGAATCCTTGGTTTGGATTTGTTGGTTTGTTTCGTGAGATCCCACATTTACGCTTGGAATATGGAAAACATTGAAATCTTGATGAAATAGGTAACCGCATTGTTACCTACTTTTTTTTGGTAGCATAAAAAGCACCCGATTTTGAAAAGTGGTGATGCAGAATCACCTTTTTTTTTTAGCACATTTTTGACACTCTAATATTTTTATTTATGAAGTATGAATATTTGTTTTAAAATGTTAGTGATTTTCATGCTAATTTTGAAACGTATTGATGCAGCATCAATTTTTTTTCTTTAGAGCAGTGATTTTCATGCTAATTTTGAAACGTATTGATGTAGCATCAACCTTTTTTTTTTAGAGTGGTGATTTTCATGTTGGTAATAAAACACAAAACTTAGATAAAAAATATATATATAAAAACAATAAAAAAAAACCAATAAAAATGTAAAAAAAAACAAAATTAACTTGTAAAAATAAAAAATTTAAACAAAAATAAATAAATAAAACAAAAAAAAACAAAAATATTCGAAAATTATATCAAAATAAATGACAAAATTTAAAAAAAAAACACATAATTTAAAGAAAAAAAACAAAAATTGAACCAAAACATCAAAAACATTTTTTCTAAGTTATTAAAAAAAAACCATATATTAAAAAATAAAATTCAAATAGAAAATTTAAAAATAGTTTAAATTACAAAATTAAAATTTAGATTAAAAAAATAAACTACAAAATAAATAAATAAATAAATAAATTAAAAAAATAATAATAATACGAAAACAAAAATACAAATTTTAAAATTAACCAAAAAAAACAAAATTGAAAATTGAAAAAGAAAATTAAAATAAAAAAAAACTATCATTAAAAAACAAAAAAATGAAAAAAATCACGTACAAATAATTAAAAAACAAATATCCATAAATTTATTGTTTTTTTTAAATGAAACAATTTATAAATTATAAAAATGAAAAACTAAATAAACTAAAAGATAAAAAAATTAAATTAAATTAAATTAAAATTTAATAAATTTAATAAATAAATTTTAAATTTTAAAAAATAATTAATCTAAAATGTTAAATTTAACAATAAATAAATAAATAAATAAGAAAAATTAAATTTAAAACAAAAAAATTTGAATTAGAAAAAAAAAAATATATATATATATATATATATATATATATATATTTTGAATTTAAAAAAAAAAAATTTAAAAAAAAAATCAAATTAAAAAAAAATATTAAAAAAAAAAGAAAAAAAAAGAAATTTTTTTTTTTTTTTTTTTTAACTTGGTGGTGCCACCAATCGGCCTCCCGCCCAAGTGGCGGTGGAGGCCGGC
>JAXQQM020079926.1:0-17392 GCA_034641835.2 Pinus albicaulis
GACACCAAGAGGAGAATTCAGGGAAGAAATGAGTTTGGAGAAGGATAAACTGAGGAAGGAGGGACTCCCAGATGCTCAGGTCATCTCTATGGTCTAGATATTTTTGTTTAGCCCAATTATATAGCTCATAGAGCTCAAATTCACATTCGGTTTCTACAACTTTATACTAGGTGTCGATCAAAGGGGTTTTGTCAAGATCGGGGATAAGTGGGATCATCAGATCTTCCTGAAACTGCTTTGCTTTTCCTTTTCATCCCAACATTTTCAATTAAATACAAGCAAGGAAGAATAGGGTTACCAAAGTATTTAATTTCTCAAATTTTCGCAGAGGAATTTTCTAACAAAAATCTCTTGATACATTGACTGGCTTGAGCTTAACTTTCATAAAATAAAAATCATGAAAATTAAATAATTTGTAGGATTCTGGGGTGGTTATATAATGGAATGGGTGTGGGATGATAATGGGATTATTACCATTTCTAGAGTGGGATCGATTAATTTCCAAACGAGAAAATGGTGTGGGAAAATTCTTATCTAACATTCAATTGGTGGGTGATTTAAATGTTCAATGGTCAGATGATGTAGTGGCAAGAGGTGACGTGGCGATGAGAGTGACATGGTGGTATTTGATTGGCAGGAGGTGACATGGCAATGATAGTGACGTTGTGGAGGTGATGGGTGGAAGGAGAGAGGGATGGTTGCATCTTTAGGTGGGGGTGGAGCGGTTATCGATTTTGGGAAGGGGCCCCTTGAAAAGCCAAGGATCCTGACATGTCACCTCAAGCTGAATTGGGCAAACACATTTTTGAGACCCCCCCTCCCCTTCGTTAAACGTTGATAGTGTAGGGGGGGTCTGAAATCCTTCTCTCATGGTTGATCTGGGCAAGGGTTAGCATTTTCGTTGATTGGTGCACGAACATTATTCACAAAGCGACAAAATTTCAGGTAAATTACAAAATGAAAATATAACCCATAGTTTTGTGGAAAATAACAATTAAATGAAACTTTATTGCAAATTGAAAGTGACATTTAGATTGGCACACCATAGGGGTTTTATTTTTTATTTTTTTCAATTTATTTTATTCTTTTTTTCATATATATATATATATATATATATATATATATATTTTATCCTCTCTTTTTTCTTTTTTCTCTTTTCTCTTTTTTCTATTTCTCTATTTTTTTCTTTTTATTTTATTTTTCATAAAAAATACTGAAATTAATTTTACAGAGATGGAAATATTACTTACAACATACCATATGATAAAATATGTAAGGTCAAATACTTCAGTTGAGAAATCATCACTCCGCAAAATCTTTGGATTAAACAATGTACCAATCTTGGAATGGAGCAAACGGTTGTGCTTCTGGGAGTCCAAAATTAACCATATGCTATGTGTGAAACAAATCTTGCCAAAATGAGAACCAAACCCTAAGCATATTGGTTATCAAACAAGACAAGAAGCTTGTAGAGTTCCAGTTATTGGAAAAGAAGAGACCAATCTGGAAAATATAATAAAACCTCATTCTATTATAGATCCCAAAAATGGATATTTTCCAGTTTTATGGAACATAGGAACAAGAATATTTCAGTTGGAATATTTTCAAGAGACAAATATTCAATGTAATTTGAGGTATTATAAAAGGCTTGAAGAATGTGAATGTGATTAGGGGGGACAAAAAAAAGGGAGAGCACTATTTGCAGTAATGTATATTTTTCTCTCTATTTGCAGACATTAGGAGATTGACAACCTATAGAGGATACCGAGCCTATGATGAACTATTATAAATAGGGTACATAGATTATGTAGGTTGTTGATATGACCAATCTAATTTATAAAATGAAAGGGCTATCCATTATAGTAAAACCAATTCTGGAAGAAATTCATAATTTAAAGGACTGTATAAAAGAAAAAGGAATCTTGGAGCTAAAAATAAGTTTGAATTTCATTAATTTGTAGGCTCATTTTTACCTCCTTTATGTTAATTCAATTTTGATTTATTTTTATTCCTTATTAGTGTATACATGATTGACATGAGCACTATTGTTGATTTCATTTATTTTATGCTAATTGAAGCTTTGTAAAGCTATCTTTGCTGGTTTGGGTTGGTTTAAATGAAAATTGAATATTAGATTTGAATGGACCTCCTTGGAGTTGTTGATAACTATTTATCAGTTTAACCTCAATTTTTTTTTTAATTATTGTTCTATTAAAATAAATATGTATTTAATGCAATAATATATCTAATACCGAATCCATTCGTTAACAATTAAATTTAAGTATATGCATGAGAGGTATTAATAGCTATTTATTCATTTTTAACTGCTGCAAAATATATGAACTATTTCTATAATTTTTTAGCACATCCTAACCTTAGATTCATTATTGTCCTTTTCACCCTTTTCTATTTTTCTCTTGAATGGGCCAAGGAATATTCCTTTTCCTTATCAAGATAGAATAGATTTATTTTTTGTTTGCATATAAACTAGGAGGCATTTGCATTTAGATTAATTCATTGCATTTCCTAAAGTCTCCTTTCATAGGAGAAACCTTCCTTGTGGCTTAGTTGAGCCCTCATTTCAGCTAACACAAAAGGCTACCTCTTGCAAGCATGCCGTGATAAGTAAGTCCTTTCCCTTTTCCTATTGATAAAAGAAAGAAATATCATATTTTAGCAGGTAAAGGGCAATGTTAGACTTAGCTTTGTGTATATAGATTAATTTAGATTATATTAACATTAACATAGGTTATTTTTAGGGACATGGTAACTAGACCCTTTTTAAATAGTTGGAATCACCATCCCAAATGGATAAAGGCCTAATTGGGGCCCTAACAAGGTGATCTCCCTAATGTTGATTATGGTCAATTTTGGCCATTAACATATTCCAAAGGCTTAACTTTTGAAATTCATTTTTCAAGCATTCCCACTGATTGGGTGTTACAGAACCTTGAGAGGTGGAAATAGTTGTTAGATCAAACTTCGTCTTGACCCTTAGCTTGGTACTGGTGAATATTTCACTCTGTCCAACCCCATCATCAATTGCCTACACACTCCATGTGTTTATACACTCATAGATTCCAAGGCCTAGTCTCCACAAGAATGGGGAGAGGAAAGATGGAAAAACTCTGATGTTTTGAATCTAACAGGAAAATAAATTGAAGAGCAATAAAGATATATTAGACTCTTGAACTCAAATTTTATTTGACTAAAGGAATATGTAGAGGATGAGCTAGTATGGTTAAGAACCCAAAAATGAGGAATTGATAGCTAAAATTGGACATGAATTACACATTTAATAAAAATTCATAAATCCCAAAAGTCAGTGGTGGGATCCTTTATTTAAAATACACTTTCTACTAAAAAGAAAAATAACTCTTTGGTTAGCATTATCAAATAAATTATTCACATGGGATAATATAAACAAAAAGGGATGGGAAGAACCTAGCCTCTACCCATTATGAAAATCAACAAGTGATAATGCCTCTCATCTATTTCTCTCTTTCTCCTATAAAGGACAGGTCATAACAACCACTCTCCATGACTTGGAAACCAAAGGATATTGGGTAGGTACAGGACTGGAAGATGCTCTAAAATATCAGATGTAAAATAATGATATTTAATATTTAGAAGAATTCCTTACATCCTTATAAACAAAATATGGTGGGTTGGAAACAATTTCATCTTTAGTTCTAGAGACATCCCTATAGAGGTCGCAACAGGCCTGTAATATAAATTGGAACCTAAGCCTCACAAACACTAAGTTCCTATAATGCCTCCTCTCACTCTAGGAATTTCATGGGGTTTCTTTGATGGAGTAGCTCAAGGGAACTTGCCAAAATGTGGAGTAAGAGTGGTTTTTTTCTTCATATAATCATCTTGTCTTCAAGCTAGATATGTCCCTAGTAGGGGAACCAATAAATATGAAAAATTCATAGTCCTTCATATTATTTTGGAAGTGGAAAGAATAAATTAAAATTTCAAATAATTATAATAATAAAAAAATAATATAGATCCATATTTACTCTAAATTTTATCAAGTATAAATATTGATCAAATATTTTGAGGTGTATATTTCTTTATAATGTAAAATTTGAGGAAAGATTTGCACTTAACATATTTGATAGATTTATAATAAGATGGATTTATGTTGATATGTGCAATTTATCACCATGTATATGTTATTCAATATTTAACTCAATGGGATAACTTGAGTGGTTAGTGGTTTAAAATTCAAGAATATATTCGCACTCTTCATACTAATAATGGAGGGTAGAAATTGCAAGAAATTTGGCACTACTCATGAATTCGAATTGAAAACAAAAATTACAAATTTCCTCTACTATTTTGCGGAATGGAAATCACAATTTAGAAACACATGTAATGACCTCCAACGATCAAAACCACAATAACACAATGATTTATACAAGAACCCAACTGTGGAAAACCCCTCTGCTTCTTTTAATTAAACATATGAGAATGAGAAACTATTACAATGTCTTGCTACGACCCCGAAGGCACTGTAAACCTGTTCTCCTATTGACCATCCTGCTTTGGCTCCTAAATAATAAGGGAATTCCCTATTTTCTTGCGCAAATCCCAAGGAATTTATCACCTACATCAATGCCAAGCCGATATGCTCAACTAGTATACAATTGATAATTACAATGTTCCTTTTCCTCCACTCGAGCTAGGAAATTAAAATTCCATGCATGTATGGGCTAATTTTAGCTAAATAACTAGTTTATGTTGGGAATCATGATTGTCATTAGAAAAAAACCCACAGTTTTTAGTAAACAATCGCATCGCTAGAGATAAGGATCCACAAGAGGCGGTTAGTCCAATGTCCAAAAATCTCCCGTGCAACGTGAGTCAGGTGTGTATCAAACTCATAACTTGTGCTTTGATACCACTTGTTGGGAATCATAATTGTCGTTAGAAAGAAACCTGAATGTGTTAGTCAATGATCGCATCTCTAGAGATAAGGATCCGCGAGAGGCAGTTAGTCCATGTCATGAAACACACATGGAACGTTGGTTTATCCAATGTCCAACAGTTTAATTGAGAAATCGGTGAGTTAAAACAATTCTACCACTCAACTGACCTTCAACTAACTCAATCATGACTTGAGCTCAGTTAATTGAGTTCAACTGAAAATAACTCTACTCCAATCCTATAAGTCTAGAAATCGCTACATTCACAACTCTATTATAAGTCTATAACTCAAATTTACTATCCTAACTAGTAGACAAGGCCATGTCACTATAGCTAATTTCAATCCAAGTCATCCTCATAATGTGAAAAATCGAATTACTCAATTTGATTATGGCACAAGTCAAATTAAGCCTTTCTTACTACAATTTATAACACTCCCTCTTAGCAATAAAAGATTTTTCACCACCCCTATCCAACACCTGTGGAATTCAAATTTTCCTCTTAATAATGCCTTTGTCAAGATATTTGTATCCTTCTCCTCAATTGGAATGTATTGTAGCATTACAATTCTCTTCTGCACAAAATCCCATAAGTGATGGTACTTGATATCAATGTCCTTGGACCTGTCATTCTATACTAGATTATTAGAGAGTTTAATACAACTTTAATTATCACAATAAATCATTTTTGGATCCATCTCCTGACTAAAAATACACAAACGTATTTTCCTCATCCATTTAGCCTCACATGCTGTTGGATTTTAACCATGTATTCAGTCTCTATTGAGATGAGTGCCACAAACCTTTGTTTCATGCTATACTAGGAAATAGTTGTAGAGCCAACATTGAAGATAGTACTTGAAGTACTTTTCTTGTCTTATGGATTCCCTGCCTAATCTGCATAATGGAAGCCCTGGAGCTTCACTCTCTCCATCCTCCTGTACCATAACACATACTCAGTTGTACCTCTGAGGTATCTTAACACATGCTTTCTTTCCTTCCAATACAACATGGTAGGATTAACCATGGATTGACTCAACTGATTAACTGCATAAAATATGTTGGGCCTTGTGTTCACTAGATGCCTCAAGGATACCACAAGCTGCTTGTAGATAGTAGCATCTACTACCTCTCCTAGACAAGCACTCTCCTTCATGTAGTTTGTAGCTAGAGGTGTGTCCGATAGGCTTGCAGTTATCCATGTGAAATATCTTAAGTATTTTTGATGAATACTTCCCGTAACTCACAAACAACTCACAATCACCCTGTCATACTTCCAGCCCAAGGAAGCAATGCATCAAGGCCACGTATTTTACATTCAATTATCTTGTAAGATCATCAGATTGCAAGAGTGGCTCAACTGCTCACCTCCTGTAAGTATAAACTCATAAAGAAAAACAAAAAGATAAGAAACTTTCCATTTACCACAATGTGATAGATATTGACATCTTCTTCACTTTTGGTGAAGCCAAATCCACTGATATATGAGTCAATTTGAGTATACCATGTGCAGGTTGCATGTTTGAGACCTTAAAAGGCTATCCTAAGTCTACACACGTGTCTCCATGTGATATGTCTCAAATCCGTCTGGCCGCTCTATGTAGATTTCTTTCTCAACAACACCAATAAGGAATGTAGTCTTCACATCCATCTGAGGGATCTTCAACCCCATTTGTACATCTAATGCTAGAATTGTTCTGATTAAGGCATATCTTGCCACAATGGAAAAGGTTTCTTCATAGTCAACTCCCTCTTCATGTGAGAAGCCTTTGGCCACAAACCTAACCTTTTACTTCTCATTTGTCCCATCGGCTACATGCTTCACATTGTAAATTTATTTGGAACCAACACTCACTTGTTCTCTAGTATCAATACCACCTCCAATACACTGTTCTTCATGATGGAGTCATACTCCACCATGACCTCAACACAAGATGGTTGAGAAATGGTTTCCTCAAATCAAGAAGTCTCTATCTCAATAATTTTCATGAGAGCCATATAATCAGTGTATCTTTCTAGTGACCTCCTCTATCTGCGCAAAGATGTAGGAACTCCCACACACTCCCGTGCAACCTGCACCAATATTTCAGTTTCTCTAGTTCCCTTCCTCCCCTCTCTGGAATATTTTGGTTGAGTGGGTGCCTCCACTCAACCTCTTGTGTACTCCTCCACTTACGGCTACTACATAACTTCCTAAATCTCTATATGAGGCTTCTCTTTTGGAGCTAGAAGCTTCTCTTTGGTGGGATGGTCAACTCTCACTCTAGAGAGCATCCCATAACCTTGTTTTCATCGAATATAACATCTCTCCTCATTATTGTCACCATTAGTGAGGGAAATACACCTTGTAATTATTTGGAGTCTGTAATTTTTTGGAGTCTCTATGTATCCTACAAATATTCCCATCTCAGTTTTAGGCTCAAATTTCTTCCCGCTATCCTTTGAGACATGAAAATACATAGTAGCTCAAAAAATTTGAAAATGAGATACATTTGGCTTCCTCCCAAAGAAATATTATTTGGGTATGATCATTCCAAGTATTCTATGAGGGCTCCTATTTTGAAAATAAACTGTGGTGTTGCATGCTTCTACCTAAAGATGTAATGAAAACCCTTTATCATGCAACATGGATCTTGTTTCTCTGACTATGATTCAGTTCTTCCTTTCATCAACCCCATTTTTTTGTGGGTTATGGGGTGCTATCAGTTCTCTTCTAATACCCTCTTTGGTACAAAAGTCCTTGAAGGTGCTAGAAACAGTTTCTCCTCCATTTTCACTTCTTAGGGCTTTAAATTTCTAACTAGTATCCTTTTCAACCAATGCGTTGAATTCAACAAATTTGGAAAATACTTCATCCTTCTTCTGCATGAATAATTTCCAACATTTTCTAGAAAATTCATCAACAAAAATCACAAAATTCATGTGTTTTGATGTAGAGGATGTAGAAATGGGTCCACATAAATCATAGTAGACTCACTTCAAGATTTGTCCCACTTTTGTATCTCAGGCCTGGAAGGTGAATTTGACATATTTCCCCAATGTGCATCCATTGCAAACATCATGTTGGTCAAGGGTACTTTCAGGAGACTGGTGGTAATCTGCTGCATGATTTTGAAGGCCCCATGGTGTAAGTGTCCCATGTGCCTATGCCAAAGTTCTCCAACATCTCTACTTTGCACATTTTTTTCCTTGCTACTAAGTGCAGTGGAAGCATCCACCTCAAGTTTGTAGATATTTTCACTCTAACTCCAATATATTTCACTTTCTCAGTAGCTACATGTCTCTGAAAGGCTTTTCCCTTACTGAAGACAATATCATAGCCTCTATCCTCCAATACAACAACAAAGATCAAATTTTTCTTGAGCCCAGGTACATGCATAACATATTTAGGTGAAGATGAGAGCATGAATCCATCTTAAAGGTTACAAATGAAATTCCTTTGGTATTGTGCCTCCCATCATCCCCAAGTTCTATGTGCATTTGGAGATCCTTCTCCTTTATGCTAGTGAATAATTATTTTCATCTTGTCATATGGAAAAAGGATCGTAGTCCATGTACCACACACTCCCAATTACAATAATGGCAATGCTTGCAATTAGGGTGAAGTTTAATTCAAATTGTGAGGTAAGTAATTCAACTCCTACTCCTCTTAAAGGCTTCTTGTTAGAATTCTTATGTGGAAACTTTATTTCATAGTGCCCATATTCATGGCAGTGAAAACATTTTACTTTTCTTAGGTCCTTATTATTTCCATTGTTTTGGCTAGAATCTGGCTTGCTTTAGGCCTTCTTTCCCTTTCGAACCAAGGAAAAATTCTCTTCCTCCTTAGCTTTGGATGTTACTCCATCTCTAGTGTTCCTTTAGATTTCTTCCTACACCAAATCGGACCAAAGTATCTCCCAATTTGGTAATTTGTCCCTTCAATTTGCAGAGACTTGTTAGTTGTGCCAAGATTTTGGAAGACCAATAAGAGTGTAAAAACTCCACTTACCCAAATATTTTTTTTTCTATTTATAGCAATTCTGGTTATACTCAAAATTATTTACCGACACTTTCATCATTTAATCTTGTCACAATTATTGATTTTCACCCCTGAACATGTTCTTTTTTCCTTATCTTTTTCTGCTCATTTACTTATCAACTACATTCGTTACCCTGAATATTTTTAAGGACATCTACTATTTTTATCCCCCAAGGAATATATCTGAATTTTTCTTGTACACATTTTAGTTATTTAAATTATTAACTAATGTATACTTCATTATTTCTCTTTTTAGGTATCCCCTTGGTATTATAATTTATGCTATTTATCTTATTGGTTTCTACTTTAATTTTACATTATATATATATATATATATATATATATATATATATATTGTGGGGTAATATATATATATTACCCCACACTATATATATATATATAGTTCAGTACCTATAACTCATTGCTATAAAGATATTTTAAGACAAGTAAATAGATATTCTTTATCTATTATTCAATTGTCACCCTTATATATGTATCCTTCTAAGCATTAATAATATTTACCATCTCAAAGGGAATTATTATAACCCATGTATATATATCTTGTCTTCAATGCTAAATTATTTCCCAGACCTAATTAACCGTACTCTTATAAGATGGTTTTCGAATACCTATATGCATAGGTCTTATTACACCTATAGTTGTCATTACATGTATTTCCCAATTCACTTTATATTAACTCTCCCCTACACTCTTATATATATATATAATTGAATTGAATGGGTTTGAATACATATATATCATATTACATTTAGTATACCTTTCCCATCTAATTTAAACCAACCCTGTGCACCAATCTATATGCATTTCAATAATTTGTATGAAATAAAAATAACCATATTCCTAATGTATTTGAATTGGCAACTATCATTTCACCTTTTTATTTAATCTACCTTCTGTAAATAGAGAATATATGGTTATCCTTCGTAATTAATAGAGAAATTTAACCATTTTGTATTTTCGACATACATAATTCTATATTGAATGGCCTATCCCTTTTGTAGACCTTAATATTATATGAACTGTGGATGATTGAAAATTATGTGTTATAGATATTATCATGTATTTTCTTATTATTTCATAATGTATGGTTCGTTTCTGAGGTTGGATAATATTTATCAACATTAACTCAACTATGAGCCCATTTAAGTTAATGGCCAGACCAACTCAGACATATGTATCACATAGGGGCTTCAATGCAAGATCAATACTATATCACGTGGGTTCATATTGGGGGATATATAATGAGGAAAAAATGACATAATATATTGGGGGATATATAAGGGGTAGAGGGTTTTTATATTGGTTGGTATAAAAAATGGAGCTCAAATTTAAGGAAAAAATATAAAGGGGTATAAAAAATGTTAATGAAAAAATAGATACCTACAATATATAGTGAAAGTAGGGCTTTTTAAATTGGGAAGGTGTATTGGGTTTATATTGGCAAGGGGTTAAATAATGTGATTTTTAGAGGCATTTTCCAATATGTACTCAGATTAGGGGTATTGTTTAATATGCTATGATCGCACGTGATATGTTAGAGATTCATTAAGTGAAGCCCCTATGACATATCACCATATTCGATTTACAACTTTAATCATATGTATAGTGTTGATGTTTATCAACTATGGTATATGTATATTTTCATAACCTTCGCTTGTATGAACATAACGTAGGTTTAGTTTGTCATATTAGATAATATATGGGTGCATTAAACACGAATGACAAAAAATCTATACACATTAAACTCTTATCGTTTTGATTTTTCCCCTCAATAAATCTTCGTACCTCCAGCACCTGATCCTCACATGGGATTAATTATGGAGGAGATAGTTGTAGGGTTGATTTGTTGTAAGCTTGATGGTGTAGATTTATTTGTATACCCTCAAAGTACGAATTGGCTTTGGTAGGGTTTATGGTTCTTATTCCGTCATTTTTCATTGGGAGAACTTTAACAGAGAGTTCTCTCCTTTGCCTTTCGTCGTGGCTCTGCTTCTCAGCCGAGAGCATGACTATAATATGAATTGCAAAATCTCATTTTCATCATACCTTATCTCATTACCTACTCAGGTAAAGTTCTGGTTCTTCTTTGTGTTTTCATTTCAACGTTTTTGGATTTGTTATGTAGTTCTGGTTAATACAATCCACAAAAATCGTTTGGACTTTTATTTTATTTATTATGTAATTGTGCCTTTAGCTCATTTGGCTCGTATACTCAATCTTACTCCTTTATGCAGGTTTTTAACTTCCTTACCTTTATCAAGTAAGTGTTGGTGATGCTCAGCCATTTCCTTACAGCCTGATAAAGGTAAGATACATTCCTATGTTCCTACGTAATTTCTTAACTGTCTTGACTTTGACATAGTTAGATTTTCCATATATTCTAATATAACTCTCATCTAGTTACATTATGCATTTTCGTAACTATTTTAAATCTGGTTTGTTAGTTTATGAATACCATATGATTTTATCCTTACTTTAGAAATTTATATTCAATGGTAAAATAGATTTCCCCAAAATGTAATTACACCGATACTGAAAATCATTACGTTTTGGGGTTAATGAAATTTGAATTATATAGTGGTTTCTTATAGCCAAGTTACATTGGTTTTTGAATTTACACTCTTTTATTTATTAGCGTTCACATAGTTAATTTTTTTTTGCATTTGATGCAGCGTTTCACATTTTCATTCCTTATATACGAATGAGGTATTTCCACTTCTCCACTGGAAGAGTTTATTAATTAACCGAACTTAATTTGGCTACGGTATAATTCTTTATCATTCATGGTATATCCTTTTTCCATATTAAAATTTTCTATGCATTTACAATTTTCGAATTATGGTTGCACTTGACAGAGAGGATTCTAGTTTCAAATTCCTGTTATAATATTAGTGAAGAATTTTAGCTTTAAATCTTAATTTATTTTTTTCCCAATACGAAATAATCTCCTTCCATTTTGAAAGGTTTTAGTTTCTTTCAATTCCGATCCTCTATTCATTCTCGATGAATTCATAATTTTCACTTTGTTTATATCTCTGTCAAATTGATAGAGGTTTATTATTTTTCTTTTTGCACATTACTTAAGAATTTCAACTGTATATACATTGTTTGCATCATATTTATATTCTCAGCCTTCCATATACATAAATTTGATTTATTTATATCTTTTATATTGTGTGGAAATAGAGGTATACTAATTTGTCTTTTTAAATTAATTATGACTTTAGTTTATGCACATATCCCCTGTTTCTGTGGCTATGGTAAGACTCTGCCCTATACTTCCATAAAATGTCCAGAGTACAATTCAAATTTTTATTTCTTATAACAAGACAATATTCTGAATTGAAATTCATTTTTGTAATTTTCTCAAAATAAAATTTTCTTTTTATACTTTGATCCAGGAAAAACCTGTTTTTCCATATTTGCAATTTTTTTGCAATTATGCTCTAACACCATGTATCTGATTCCAATCCTTATCATAGGTAACTAGTATTCAGTTCTACAATTTAATTAGTGAACCAACTATGTATTTTAAATAATTTTAGCGTTCATGTTTCTTTATTTCTTTTAATTTTTTGAACTGAATATTTTTCTACTGTCATGTACAAGAGGAATGCAACTAATTCATGTTCCTTAGAGAGGTATAGTTTTGATTATTATCTCTTATATAACTTTTCTATCTTTTAAATTTTCTTTTATATTATCTTAGTATTATTCTAACACATTTATATGTGTTTCGATACAGGTAACTTCTATTTCCTGTAATTCCACTACAATTACTTCCAATCACACTCAGAAGATCTAACGACATGTTTTGTATTATTCTAGCTCTGTCATCCAAGTATATAGATTCCAGTCATCTATATCTAATGATGTTTATCGATATTAGCTTTACCTGTTGTAGCTGAACTTATTGATTTGATGACTTTTAGCCAATATGTAAATAATTGTTGTAACTTATATTTTTAATTTAAGTGTAATATGTTTTTATATTCACCTCTATAACAACGAGTTCATATTTTCAGAACTATTATATAAATGTTATATATATATTCTTTTCAATACATATCTACCTCTATATGTATGAATGGTCATAAAATAGGAATTATGTAGTTTAAATTTGAAGTATGTTTATTTTGCAGATCTATACTTTCCTTATTTTATTACAGTTAAGCTATCAACTGTATATATATATATATTTCCAATATTTATTTACATATATCAACTTGGTGTTAATCATATATCTCTGTATTTTCCCTTAATTACAACCATAATTATAGTTGATCTAAATTGTGTTCTTTATATCTGTAATAAAGTTATAACAGAGACTTACAGGAGATTTAAACCCTTCCCTCATGGTTTAGTGATTCTGTGTGTTGGTCCAAATATTTATTTCAGTCTATGTAACCACACAGAATAATTAACTACACCCACTATAGTTAAACTTATGTTAAATGCATATGACAAATACTTTTCTATGAACACAACATACTATTAAAATCAATTTATAATTACAGATATAAATATTTCAGCTATAATTCATAACTTAACCACATCTGACTACATCATAATATCATAAAGGTAACAGGAATCATAAGACACAATTAATAGAATATGCATACCAATCTAGTAAAGACTATTTGCCACCCAACCTTGAGATTTATCCACATCTCCCCCCGAGTAGAGACCAATTCTTCCATAGTGTAGACAACCTCTTGCCTCACTAGGAATATCTTATTAAGCTTTCTTTCCCTCAACATGTTTCCATAACTACGTCTAGTTAATTTTGGATGTTGTTTCCCTTAGCCTAGCCTTTACTTTTGTTTTTTCCACAAAAGCTTCTTTAAAACTAGTTTTACCACTTTCTAGTTTTATTCTTACCTCTTCTCAGTAATTTTCCACTTTAATGGGGATTTTATTTGATCTTTTTCTCCTATCTAATAAAATTTATTTTATTTTATTTTTCTTCAAGGATTTTTTGAGAATTTTGGGAATGTCCTAGGAATCTAGTCCAAAAACATGGATTTTGACTTCCTGGTCTCATATTACTCTATATTTAAATCATGGTACTATTTCCACATTTATATATTAATTTCCACAATTAATATATTTACATATTTTATTTCTGAGGCCCCCCTGACCTTTATGTGTATTATCTATTTATAGAACGCCGAAAATAGGGATATTACAAAGAGCTAGGCTCACTAGCTCTGAAGAGGGAAGATTTTCTCTCGCTCCTCCAAGTTCATCTTGAACCCAAGTGAATCTAGAGAGGTAGTGTGGAATGGTTTCATTTTTATGTATGAAGATTTTTTTGAGCTTGTCCCTCAATGCCAATTTCCTAGCATCACTGCCGTTTTCGAATAACTCAGTGAGGGTATTCCGCATGGTAAATGGAGTCTCCTTTCCATCTAAATTTTATACCATTTGGTCTCTCACACCCTCCAGTATGATCCTCCTAGCTTTTGTGGTATCCTTATTCCACTCAACTAACTATTGTGCATCCGATACTATTGGTTTTGGAATGTCAGTTTTGGTGTACTCTAACACTCCATTATCATTGTCTACAACTTCCATCATGTCCTTCCAAGCTATAAAATTTGAGGTTCCCTCCAGAACATACTCCAATCTCAATCCATTGAAAGAAATTTTCCTACATAGAAGAAAAATTGCTTCACTAAATCTAGAATTCAAAATTTATGAAGAAGAAGAGATATTAACAGGTTTCTAGTGTGATTTATGATTTGATACCATGTAGTAATTGTAGTAAATTTTCTACTTTTGATGAATTCAAACTCAAAACAATTGATTACAAATTTCCTCTACTGTTTTGCGGAATAGAAGTCACAATTTAGAAACACATGCAATGAAATGAAACCATCAAAACCACAAGAACACAATGATTTAAAACATAACCCAATTGGGGAGAACCCTCCACTGCTTTTCATTAATCATATGAGAATGAGAAACTATTACAATGTATTTCTTTGATCCAGATGCACACCCTACACTATAAACATATTCTCCTATTGAATGTCCTTCTTTGGCCAACACTTATCCAATTCAAGCCCCCGAATTCCTTCTATTTCCTTACATAATTAAGGAGAAATTAGGCTCCTAAATAATAGGGAAACTCCCTATTTCCTTGCGCAAATACCAAGGAATTGATCACCTGCATCAATGCCAAGCCTTAACAATCAACTAATATTCAATTTCTAATTACAATGTGTCTTTTTGTCCACTCCATCTAGGAAATTCGAAATCCATGCATGTTTGGGCTATTTTTAGCTAATTGACTAGTTTAACTGAGAGATTAGTGACTTAGCAATAGTTCTACTACTCAAGTGACATTCAATTGACATAACTAATGACTTTAGCTCAGTTAACTGAGTTCAACTGAAAATAAATGAACTAGATTTCTAAATTTTAGCATGTTCTTTGACGTACGGAAATACTGGTGTAGAGTGTTGTCATCGATGGCAATCCAGTAACGAATGAAGACATGAGATTGTTGGCATGTGTTGTCCTTGATGGCAATACACACAAATGTAAAGTTATTCTTGACTTGATGGACTTGGTAAATGATGTAAATGCGATGCGATATGATGTTTGTTGACAATATGATGTAAGAAGTTGTTAACAAATGGCAACCCACACGATGATGTAGATGGCAACTTATGGTAGGTTGTGCTTGATATAATAAAATCTGATGAAGGCTGTTTAGATGAAAACTCTGATGTATCTACGAGGAAAGTACGAAGGTAATGAAGAAAAGGAATTCAATATGTGCTAGATCTATGATGAAAAGAGTATGTCTCAAGGCATAAAGTTTGCCAGTCGCGTATGCACGCGGGAATCAACGTGCCAAGTCGTGTATGGGCAAAAGCGCTCTTAAAATACAAAACCAGGGGTAACCACCATGGTATTGACCCATTGTATTGGGTATTGATTCGTCTAAATGACCCCATCCAGGAATACCATCGGAAGTAATGTGGTTTTGGCTCATGGTATTGTTTTGGCTCATGATATTGAAAAAAGGAGCTCATGGTATTGAAAAAGGGTAAACCTATATAAAGAGAAGAAATTCATTGTGCAAATCATGAGTGTGGGTGCAAGATGTACGAGCTTGAATGAATACTTCTCTACGAGGATATACGGAATGGAAAATTTACGGTGCCGGTAATGATAGATGCGAGATAACGAATACCTATGATGAAGAAGGGGATCTAGATACGAAATGTACTTGTATTTGCTAGATCTGTTTATGGAATGATTAGATCTGAGATGAGGCGAACATCTGTCTGAAGTAAAGGGTAAAAATCTGTGTGATGTATCTGTTTTGAAGAATTGCAATGACCTAAATGTCTGAAGAACCATACGCTTGTTTGCCGCAGAGGAAGCGCGTATATACGCGGCTTCGCTGAACAGAAAGTGCGTATGCGTAATGAAATTAGATCTGTAATATGTACATAAGTATACGCGGCTTTATGTGAACGGAAGCGCATATATACGCGACATCAGTGAAAGGAAAGCGCGTATGCAAACTACGGTTTGTTGAAGTCTGTGGTAAGAAATGTCTGATTTGTTCTGCTGGTTTACTGATATCTGTCAGTGAGTTATATGTATCAGTTTCATGTTTGACTGTGCTTAAAAGTGTGGAGTGGGTCCAGTCTGAAAATACAAATAAAAACGTGGCGCAAGTTGTGTGTTACCGAAAGGAAGCTTTGGATCCGGTGTGAAAATTGATGAAACGTGGTCCAAGGTGGTGCTGAGGGTTGTAGCCTTCAGTCAGGGGGTTGTAGCTCCCTTCCAGGTGAGGCTGGTAAACGAGATCGGGGGGTCGTAGCTCCCTTCCAGGAGAGGCTGGTAAACGAGTCAGGGGGTTGGAGCTCCCTTCCAGGAGAGGCTGGTAAACGAGCGCAGGTGGGTGCCTGCGTGCTGGTAGGAGTCTGCACCAGCACATATGTTGTAAGATGTTTTCTCTATAATAAAATATTGAAGGATGAGCAACTACAGCGGTGGTTTTCTCCCGACTTGGGTTTCCACCTAAAAATCCTGGTGTTCATGTGTGATGCTTTGTGTGATGGTTTATTCTGTTGTTACTGCACTTGTTTACTGATAACTTAACATCAGATGAATGAATATTGCAAAGAACTAAGTTAATAAATATTTGCATATTTAGATCTCTGCTAATACGCGAGTTGTATGAAGGATATCCGCGTGTATACGCGAGTTTACTAAAGGAAAGTAGCGTATGGGTTTTAGAGAGTGAAAAAGTAAAAAGTTTTGAATATGCAGTAAATACTGATTCACCCCCCCCCTCTCAGTATTTTTCCCAACAATTGGTATCAGAGCAAGTTCTTCTGCAAAAGCTTGATCGCTTGAAGGAGATCTGTCGCAATGGGAAGAAAGAAAA
>JAXQQM020064730.1:0-56895 GCA_034641835.2 Pinus albicaulis
CAATGGCAGGATGCTCAAACACTATTTCTGCCCTGAGTCCTAAATTTCAAAGCTTTTATTTTTCACTATATATAACATTTCTTCTCAAATTTGAAAAAAGAAAAAACACAAAAACAATAGAAAAATAAAAGAGGGCAGATTCAAAAGAGGTACAGCCCCATACCCAAAAAAGAGAATTTTTCTGATAGTGAGCAAATCTAAGTGCCACTACTAATTAAGAAATGATATATTGTTCATTCATCTAGCTTAAACATAGCTGAACATACTTTCAATTTACTGCTGATAGGTTAGTGAATAGGGTACTTGTGTTCATCTCAAGCCATTGATAAAGTGGTGGTGTTGGGCCTCAAAATAGTCCCTATTTTCACTCCATTATTCATCAATATCTTCACATTTTACCTTCATGTCACCTCCATTCCACCTCCATATCATTACATTCACCTCATTATTGGGTCATAACTATGTTTTTCCAAAGTTTATTAATTCTTAACATTTTAAAGTGAATTTATGGCTAAAACTTAGAAAATAATATGCTTATACTTATACCTAACAATTAGCATGAGTTTGTTGACATGTGTAGGCACAAAGGAAGTTTCCAAGGCATCTTTATGTGGCCTTGAATGATCAAATTCGAATTTGATAAGATAAGCCTCATGGAAAAGATCATGGAGGAGATCATGGAGGATAGGGTTATGTGTCTAAGATGGTTGAGAAATGTATGGAACTAAAAGAGAGATTAGTGGATCATCATTATGAGTTTGTTATCTCATCTCATTGTATAAATAGGAGTACCTCCTCCATTCCAAGGGGAGGACTCTTAGAGCATTGTATCCAATTAATGATGGAATAGAATAAAGCTTCATTTTTCATATATTTCCATTATGTAGTTTTAGATGTAAAGTGTGTTAATGTAGAATATGAATTTATGGAATTTATGTAGTTTTAGATATAAGTTTCCTTAATGTAGTATATGGAATAATTTGTCTTGTTCTTAAGAGAATTGAGCTCACTCTAAAAAGGATGAGAGAAACATTTTATTTCATATTAGATTTTGTTTCATTTCATTGCTTAGATGTTTAAGGATTTGTTTGTGATTGATGAATGAGTTTTAAATTAGAATCTTATCAACATGTGAGAGGATATCCAAGGGTCTAAGTTAGGCTCTCTCTCTATTTGATTTACATGATAATTGAAATTCATTCTTTTGCTTTTATGTTTCAAGTCATTTCATTTCTTATGCTTATGAATGAATCTTAGTTTAGTTTGGATTAGTACATGAGAGGACAATCAAAAGACTAAGTTAGTCTTTCTCTCTCTTTGAATCTGAACAAAAATTAAAGTTCATTCTCTTGTCTTTATTTCAAGTTTATGGTTTTATGAATGATTTCTCTATGATACTGTAGGGAAGGACAACCAGGACCTCCTTAGTTAGGAGCCTCTTCCCTTGCATATTATATTGAATCATAAATAATTTAGTTAGACATAGAGTTAGTTGCCTACTCTTGCATATATATTTCTGGCACCATCACAAGCTCACGAGTTTCCCTGGTCGATAATTTAATGCAGCAATTTGTTCAAATCAGTGCCTTGCAATTAGGATAGAAGAAAAAGGATTCAAACATTCTCAAAATCTGAACCAAGAATCAAAAGAAAATATGGCTCTAACATGATAAAAACTTGGGCCAAAGAGAGAGAAATGTTGGTTCTAATATGCTAAAAATTTGAACCAGAAAAAGAAGAAGAAGACAACTCAAAAGATCAAAATCAACAGCTGGAAAAGGAAAAGAAGGTTGTCTTTAACTTTCAGATCTTAAGCCTTCACAAATTTTGTTTTATTTTTCTGCAAATAAAGTCTATGTGCAGCTTGTACATACATCCATGGACACCATAGTAGATCAGACAGTCGAATCCTGATTTGACTATGTTTAAATTCCCTATTTTAGAAATAGAGAATAAAATTTGTCAAAAAGCTTAATCTTGACAGATAATAGCTTAGGTAGAAAATAAAGAGTTCAACAGTTTAATATGGACTCTTAGAAGAAATAAGGATAGGATTAGATAGTCTGCTTCTGTTTTCAAAAATAAAATGTCAAAGAGTTTGCTAGTTCAAATGCACTCAAAAAGGAAGAAAAAATGCTAGGACAAGTAGGATTGGGTAGGAAGAGATGCTGTTTGAAGAAATTACATGTTGTAGATTGATAAAAGTTGTCCTTTTCAGAGAAAGATCGGCAAGAAAAGAAGAAATTTGCCCAATGGATAAGGCACTGGTATGATGAAATCCAGAGATTGTTAAACTGAGGTTTTGGACACCTAAAAGGGCAGTTGTCCTCCCCAAGTGGAGCCACTATTAGTCATCCATAATTTTGATCCTATCTAAAGATGACTAAGTTGACAATCCTAGATTTCTAGAAATAATATTTCAAAGAAACATTATGAGTTCTAGAAATCTCACTGCCTTCATCATTCTGAGTCTGTCAGTTCACCAAAATATTCATCTATGTCTCCTAAAAAATTTATCCTGGTGTTTCAAAGAAGAAAGCTCATTTCAGGCTATTTATCCCCGTTTTTATTAGTCCATTTTCCTCTGAAAATAACCCTTTTTCTCCTTCACTAAATCCCTCATTTACCCATAAAAAAGCCCTTTAAACCTATTAAAACACCTTTTTATGGTTTAAACTACCTTTTTATGCCTATCAGAACTTCTAAATTGGCCTAAAAAATACTCTTTTTGTAATTAAGGGTTTCCTTTGTTAGAGTCGGCCTTTACAGCCCTCCGTCAGTGATCGTCTCGTCTTTTGCATATTCATTTTTAGATGTCTCGCTTGTTCCACTTCGTTGCATTTCACTAGGAGCATGCCATGGAACTGACGAAGGGGTCTGTCATCTTATGTTTCCTCATGATATACCTGCATTAGCCGCTATTTTTAAAAATATTTTCTCAAAAAAATTATTTATAGTCATTGTCATTATGTATGAGGTCATTAAAATGTCAATAAGTGTCCTAGGTCTTGGTGTCTAGGGTTTTTTTTGAGTCATTTATACACTAGTCATAAAGCCTCGCAAGGTGAGGAGAGTCCAAGATTTCCTGATTTCTATTTACACGCATTTAAAAATACATTTCTAGTCCAAAACTCTGTTTTGGAACTAGAAATTTGTCATTATCATTTTGTAATAAATTTTAATTGTTCCGCCATGAAGACATTGCCAAAAGCAGACCCCTGGTCTTTTCTCTAGCCAAGACAGCCATATCCCTGCAAAAAGACAATAAAATCATCAGTATCGACCTCAGAGAAACCAAAGCAAGTTTGTATTTGAAAAAGCCAAAGTGAAAATTACAAGAACATTTGTAATGTGGGTTTGAAGTTAGATTTGGAATAAAGTATGATGGTGAAGATATTTGTGAAGTGTATAAAGGCCAAACAAGTTCATTTGAACCGATTTCATTTGCTCCCAAAACGTATTTGCAAAATTGAAAGCCGATTTCAGACTTTTGGAGGGCGTAGACAGGGTTTTAGGGCTGCACGACCCAAGTTGAGGCCGAGCGACCCACCTGGGCTGCGCGACCCAAACAGAGTTGGTTTAGCACAGTGGGTTTGCACCTGCGCGACCCACCTGGGCTGCGCGACCCAAACTGAGCCTGCGCGACCCACGCAGAGACAACATTCCGGAATTGTGTTTGAGCGCCCAGATTGGCTCGGAATTGACTCCAGTTGCCTTCAAAGCAGGTTTTCTTCAATCACTTGGGGTTTGCAAACGTATTTGTGTCATCATACATGATTCTAATATGCAAATGAAGGATTTAAAACCCCACTGTTATGAGATTATTGTTTTCAGGGTTAAAATGAAAATCAATGGTGTAAAAAATGGGTTTGAGGTTTGAAACAGTGATATGGTCAGCCTTTCATAAAACATGAAAATCACTCTGCTCTCATACCCATAATACCACTGTCACCATTGTTATTGTTATCCCATGATTAAACCCTTTGAGTCACATTTCTCATGTGTGTAATGAGTCACAGTGCCCAATGTTAGCATTTGCTCATGTTTTTGTTTGCCCAATGTTAGCATTGTTTCAAATGACCTATTGAAACCTTTATGGTCATAAACTCGTAGGCAAACCTATCACTGATTATACCATACTCTCCTTTGACTAGATGTGTCCAAACTTTTGAAGGTTGCCTACTCCTATTTTGTCAAAATTTCATTTGCATTCAAAACAGAGATGCTGCCTTTCAGCCCATTTGAAGCAGAGATTTTATCCATAATTTGATTCCTTGATGGTGTTTTGGCGGTGGGATATTGATTGAGTGTTAAACATACATCCTAATTTTGCTTTCACTGCATTCATATCAGCATACACATTGCCAAAAGTTTGATCAGAGACATGTCAGAGACAGAGTCAGAATATGAGCCAGGGTCAGGCAGTGATTCGGTGGCTGAAGATAATGTGCCACGGAGTTCCCGCAGAGAAAACAGAAGTGGTGATCATCGCAGAGAGGAGCCTACTTCTTTGGCTCGGTTGCAGGCATGTCCATTAGCTATGGATTGTTTTCGATTCTTGTCATGTTTCAGATTTTGTGAGATGGTTGTGCAAACCCGGCCTCATCATGAATTAGCACGTTTGTTTGTTCTTCATTTACGGGGTAATCGGGTAAACCTTGCTGGGGTTGATTTCATTGTTTCGCCTTTGACTATTGCTCAAGCCACTAGCATACCTAACATAGGCGAGGAATGGAGCAAGGGTAAGCAGTTAGAGAAATTTCACTATGAGCCATATGTTAAAACTGGATATGTGGCTTACTTGAGCAGAGTTTTTCCATTCAGATTCTTGAGAGATGAGTATGCACCACTCATGAGGCTCATTATTCAGTATTTCAGTTGTGAGGGTAGGTATGCTCGTCTTTTCTCATATCATGTTCGTTTGCTGATGCACTTCACAAGGGTGCGTATGATGAATATTCCTTATTTCATATACCGCAACATAGAGAAGATGGTTACATTTGTGCAGAAGAAGACGAGCCCAGTACAGCAGTACAGGAGTATATATCATTTTGCTTTGATCAAAATCTTGGTGTCACATCAGTTGGCAGAGCAGGGCATCACTTGGGAGGACTTCATTTCTAGAGACTTTTTCAGAGTGCCACAGCAGCCTCCCGAGGCATTTTATGAGGTAGGAGAGCCTTCACACCAGCCGGACATGCTTGAGGTTGGGCATATCATTACTCCTTTGGTTCAGACATATCAGCGAGGCCACAGGGCCTTATTTGCAGCGACACGGCGGGTACTATCTCCACGTGAGGTGGAAGGGGTCCTGCCGACTTCATCGACACGGCGAGTATTATCTCCATGTGATGTGGAAAGGGTCTCGCTTTCTTCTCCAGTGCAGGTACAGGTACAAGACAGGGGCAAGAGGCCCATGCATGATGAGGGCCCATCAGGAGGCCGGGACACCGATATGACAGTCATTAATGTTGATACGGGCTCTCCTAGCTCGAAGCTGAGGGAAGTCATCCAGGAGCAAAGAGCCGAGAATGATCAGCTGAAAGACCAATTGCAGAAGGCTCAGTGGGTGATTAACTATTTGGAGCAGCGCAACAAACAACTCGAGGATGAGCTCACATTTTATGAGGTGCGCCAAATCCGTGAGGACAGGCAGTGGAATCGAAAGAGGCCCGGTGACATGACACCAGCTGACAGAGATACTGTACTCACGCGGGTGAATATACATTTGGAGAAGCTGTTGGCGAAGGCCAACCGCGACAAAGACATGCTTCGCCACATGAAAGGCCATTACTGGGCTCGCATGCATGTTTGCAAAGCAAGGATGAGGATCATGAAGAGGAGGTTGAGCAAGGCACTTCAACGGCGAAAAAGGCCTAATCCACTTCGGATTTTGGCCGAAGCTTCATTGACTGAGCAAGACACATGATGGAGGACCTCCGCTCCAAATTTGGGCAAATTCGGAGAAAATTTTGTCATTTCCAAATTTTTGGTTTAAAAAACAGGTTTTGTGGCTAGGTGGGTCGCGCGCTCTTGCGCTCGCATTTTTTGAGGCACTTGCTGGAGGAGATTTTTACATTTTTGGATTTTTCATGGTTAAATATGCATCCTCTGAAGTCAACTTAGCATTTCAACAAAATCTGGATGGTCAAACAGCTCAAAAACACCATAAAAAACACCTTGCTGCCACCTTTTGCACCAGCAGAAAGTACCTCTGGGAGAATGAAGTTTTGAGGGGTCAAATCAACTCCAAATTCAGAAATTCCACTTGGGTTGGAAAGTATACATCCAGGTATTTCCAACGAGCTATCATGAGCTCAATTTGGATGTCGGGAGCTACCTCAAAATCAGCCTGCAACATGAGCGACCCACGCAGTTCAGGAGCGACCCACCTTGAGAATTTTTTGAGTTTTTCAGCTGCCAGCTCAGCATTTCGCCTATTTTGGACCAGTTTTGCCTATGGATAGAATTCTTGGGTTTTTATGATGTAAATTCATGTTTGATGTGTAACTTTGGCTTGTTTTTATCTCTTCTAGAAGATTCACTCTCAAATGAGTAAAAAATCATGTAATGGATCAGTTTCCACTCTTTTAGAGGCAAGTTGTTAGCTGCCTAGATTGTAGTTCCATGATTAGAATTAGTTGAAACTGATCCCTGAAGAGGGAATTCGACCCCTAGAGGTGGGGAAAGGTGTTAGAGTGATCTATATATTGTAATTTCTCAATCATTTTCAGAGGTTGGAGAGGTTGGACTCTTGGGATACTTTTGATACTATTGTACATACTTTCATATTTTGGCTAAGGAAAGATCAGGGGTTTTGCGGCACTTGTTGGGATCCTTGTGGTGTTCTGTTCTTGATGGTGTTTCTTCTTTGTTTACTGTAAGTTTCTTCATGTTTAATGTATGCCATCCTTTCATTATGCTTCCGAACTAAGTTGAATGAGTGATTAAGGTTGAATCCATTGTTTACAGTGCTTGGCCTTTGAATTCAGTTAGTTCTATATGTTTTCAGCTGTTTGGAGAGGATCCAAGTTCTTCTTTGCCCTCTTCAGCTCCTCGTCGGTCTAATCTATCCATAAAATCCAATTCGAAGCATCAAGATCATCACCTACCTCGCCCCAGCTTGATCTCTGCAAAGGTCTGACCTTATCCCCGGACCCAAAACTTGTTTTCCCATTACTCCAGCGAAAACCCAAAAAAACCAAAAACCAAACATACCTATCTCTTTACTAGCCTAAAATCAGTTCCTATCGTAAGTCATCTCACATCCTATTGCTTATTTTCTCGAGATTGACGGAGAGAGCCCTCTCCTGTCCTCGTAGGGCTAGCTACGAGGCTGAGCGTGGTTTGATGTAGCCTTGAGTTTTACTTCATTTCAGCCCGAGGTAGATTTGAGTGCTAACACCCCCGAGGGCTTAGATTTTTTACCCACTTTCCTCCATATGTCCAAGCGCTAGAACCAAGTGCTTAAAACCTTTCCTTGCCTTGTTTAGCCTCTATCTGCCTTTATATAAAATTAAAGTTTTTACGCACCTTTGGGCTCGAGCCTCAGCTCCCCCTGCCATATAACCCGAGGGCCCGACCATGGGCTAATTATTAAAGCCCTTAGCACTTTATTTATTTATTTATTTATTTTTTATTTTTTTTAGTTTTCACCCCCGGTTTTCCCCTACTCCTCCACCAGACCACTATTTGCCCCTTTTCTCCATCCCCCTTCCTTTTTCTTTCCCCGCACCTATGTTATTCCTCGACGGGTCTCAGTCGTCCATCCTGACCATCCAACGGCCACCGTGCCTCTCCTCCTACCCTTCATCCTCCTGAACTCTTCTATCCGTTCACCCATACAATCGATCCCCACCATTAATTAATCAAATCCAATGGTGCTCGATAAAATTTCCCCATCCAACCCCTCCGAAGCCACTTCCCATTACCTCGCCGCCTCTTCCAATCATTGCTTGCCACCTGGCTCCCACTAAGACCCACACCGATGCATCTTTCCATCGCGCTCCTCTCCCCACCGTTGGATCTACCCCTATTCATCTGATGGTCAACATTGTGTTTCGCGCAACTTTGTCGTCTAAGGTTTAAACACTAAAATTTACATGAAACCACCAATTTTCTGGAGGACGAATGTCGCGCAACAATTGAATCGCGTTCGTTTAGGCGTAAACCACTTACTGCCTGAATCGAATGCAAAAACCGCCAGCGGTATTTCCAAAACCGCTTTTCTTGTTTTCGCGCCCAAATTCATTTTTAAACCTGGTTTTCGTAGGTTTTCTCCATAAAACCTCCCCCACATGCTATTTCCTCCTCCTCCACTGCTCCTCTGCCACTCCATTAGCCTTTGTAAAGCAGTTTTAAGCCCTCGTGTAGGATTTTACAATGTGTTTGATGCTTTTTTGTAGGTTCAATGGTGGAGGAGACTATTAACATTCAAAAACAGTGCTAAGGCCGAGGATCATAGTCCTCTATGGCCCAAAAATCAAAGAAAAAAGAGATAAAGGGGTTATATTGAAGTTTTAAACCCTCGACGGGTTATCAAACCCTGCACACAACAAAACAAAGAAGAATCAGTGAAGTAAGAAGAAAGGAGAAGACAAAAGTTTAAAGCTTAAATAAAAAGACATAAAGATGATGATAAAGGCAGATAGAGGATTAAAGGTTTAATTGACAGATTAAGGAAGAAAAACAAAGTTAAAGACAGGTGAAAGAAGTTTAAAAAGGTCCGGAAGGAGATAATGGAATAGAATAAATGATTTAAGAAGTGATAAAGCAAAAAATAGAAAAGAAGATTAATTTAAAAGCAGATCAAGGCTAAAAGGCCTTAAAACACAGTTTTATGATGAAATCAAAGCAAAATAGGCTTAAAGATAGCCTCGGATACATCAAAGGAGCAGTTACCCACTTGATAAATCAAAAGTGACACCTTTCACTTGCTTTATACCTCAAAAGACAAATGAACAATTATTACACTAAAGAGGATATAATATACTATCAGCGCAGTTAATGTAAAGACAGAAAAAGGCCTCAAAGTCAATATTTTCAACTATTTCATCCTTAGGAAGTAAAGAAATATTTATTACACAGAGAAGTAGTTGAGAGACATTCCTATCTTATGCCTTGCATGGTTTTTAAGGATAGGAGTGCATTTACTATGTCATTAACAACATTTTCAACCCTAGATGGTTCCATCTCCTCATTTGTAGCATAAATACTACATTCGAGCTCATTGTATGTTGGGCATTTGATAACTCTTTGAAATAATACATAGTTCTACTGAAGTTGAAATGCATTTGATGTTCTAGAACCTATGGATGTTTTGACCTGTTTGTGGATGGAGAAAGCTCTGTCATTGGATCCCTGAGCTTGGTTGTTGGTGAAGTATTCTAAATTGTTGATGTTTTTCTTGTTTTCCATTCTGTTTTCATTATTTTCTTGCTTACAATAGAGTAAAAAGTTTAGGCTAAGAAATGTCTCCTAGACGCACCTTAGACCTATTTACTCTTCATTGTCTTTATGTTTTCATCTGCTGAAGGTTTTATTAATTAGTTTTACTTCTTTTCAACCCTTATGCTTGTTTATTTCCTAAATAGTTCAATACAGTGGCCTCAAGAATTATTTATGGTTTTCCCTGCTTGCTTGTTGCTATTTAAAAATTGTTTTTGAAGTCTCCCTTCAAAGTACCATTGTCCAAAGACTGCCAAAGAGGTATTTTTTTATCATACCCTTTGTACTTTCTCAAATAATTGTTTTTAAGGTCTTTATAGCTTTAATCAGAGATGTTTAAGAGTTCCCTCTTCTATGAATGCAGTTATTTGTGAATCTTGAATGTTTTCTTATCCTTGAAAGTGAAATAATTGATGAAATAGAGTGTTCCTCGACTCTTAGATTTCATTTTGAAAGTTTGTCTTGAAATTGTTATTTTCTGAAGTGTGATTTGTAGAATTCATGGTCATCCCTTTCTATAAAATACTTCTTCATGTTTAAATGATGTTTTAAGTCCCTCTGTTGAAGAGTACATATAATTAAAGATTCTTAATTTCCCTTAGTTCTAATTTTCATTCTAAAACCCTTAATGTTCATTTCATTTCACCTGAAAACTTTGTAGATCCAATAGCCAAGTTAGATTTTCCCTTTGATACCCCTAAATTCATCTACCAACTTGTTACAAACTTCTACTTGACTCCATTGCCCAATGACTTAGAGATTTCCCCTTTTCTATATATGCTGCCTAGATCGTCATGTCCCACAAACAATCAAACAAACTCATGCTTAATAACTAGCCTAAAATCAACCCTTTTCAAGCAAACAAGTCATATCTTTGCAAACATATTGAGAGATCCCTCTCTCGAGACTAGGAGTGGCCAGATCCCAGAGCTCTAAATACCGGTTTATACTCTTCCTTGTCATTTATTATGCCAATCTACTAAATCATAGGATCTCAACAAAGCTGACCATGATTATTTTCATATTGAGACAAACTTTAACACAATGTGACATTGGACAATGGCTCGCCATGGTTGACCATGGTTGATTTTCATATTGAGAAAATATTTGTCACAACGTGACATTGGACAATGGCTTAACATGGATGAGCATCATTGTCACAATGTAAAATTGGACCAAGACACAATTTATATCAAAATGTGACCATGGTTTTGATTATGGATGATTTACAAATAGAGACATTCTTTGACACAATGTGATGTTGGAACATGGTTGACCATGGTTGATTTTCATATTGAGACAATCCTTTTCACAATGCAATATTGGTTGGCTTCCATATTGAGAGAATATTTGTCACAATGTAACACTGGACCATGGTTGACCATGATTATAAACCTAATGGATTTATATTCAACCCAAATATTAATATTATAAACCCTATGAATAATACTGTACCCCGGGAATATGAACCCTTAGACTAATAACCCCAAGGGAATAATAAACCCAAGGCATTAATACTAAAACCGAAGGGACTATAAGCCCAAGGGAATAATATTAAACCTAAGGGATAAATATTATAAACCCAAGGTATAAAATCCCTAAGACAAATATTATAAACCCTAACATAAACATGCTTGACCATGGTTTACCATCGTTCATTTTCATATTGAGACAACGTTTGTCACAATGTGACATTGGAACATGGTTGACCATGATTGAATTTATAAAACATGGTAGAAAATGGTTGACCATGGTTGTCCATGATTGAATTTATAAAACTTGGTAGACAATGGTTGACCTTCGTTGACCATGCTTGACCTTGATTGATATTATAAACCCAAGGGAATAATAAACCCTATGGATTAATACTAAACACCCAAGGGACTATAAACCTAAGTGAATAATATTAAACCCTAGGAATATGAACCATTAGATTAATAAACACAAGGGATTGGTATTATAAAACCAAGGGAATAATAAACCAAATGGATAAAAATTATAAACCTAAGGTATATAAACCCTAAGATATATATTATAAACCCTAAATAAAACATGGTTGATTTCCATATTGAGACAATCCTTGTCACAATGCGAAGTTGGACCATGGTTTACCATGATTGATTTTCATATCGAGACAGTCTTGTGACAATTTGATGTTGAACCATGGTTGACCATGGTTGATTTTTATATTGAGACAATCTTTGTCACAATGTGATAGTCGACCATGGTTCACCATGGTTGAATGTGATTGACCATGGTTGACCATGATTGATATTATAAACCTAAGGTAATAATAAAACTAAGGGATCAATATTATAAACCCAAGGGAATAAAAAACCGAAGGCATTAATACTAAAACCCCAAGGGATTATGAAACCAAGGGAATAATATTAAACTCAAGAGACTAATAATATAAACCCTAAGATAAATATTATAAACATTAAAAAAAACATGTTTGACCATGATCGATTTTCATATTAATACAATCCTTGTCGCAATGTGATGTTGGACCATGGTTTACCTTGGTTTATTTTAATATAAAGACAATACTTGTCACAATGCAACAATGGACCATGGCTGACCATGGTTGATTTTCATATCAATACATTATTTATCACAATGTGGCATTCGATCATGGCTGACCATGTTTGATTTTATAAAACATGGCTGACCATTATTGACCATGGTTGACCATGGTTGACTGTTATTTTCCTTGATTGTCCATGATTTTCATATTGAGATAATCTTTGTCACAATGTGACATTCGACTATGGTTGACCATGGTTGGCTATGATTGACCATGATTTACCATGATTGAGATTATAAACCCAAGGGAATAATAAACCCAAGGGATTGATATTATAAACCCAAAAGAATAATAAACGCAAGGGAATAATACTAAAACCCCAAGGGATTATCAACCCAAGGGTTTAGAATATTATAAACACTAAAATGAACATGGTTGACCAAGATTTAATGTGGTTGACCATGATTGACCAAATCAATTAAATGATAAGATTAAATAATTAATAATGAATTGATTGATGATTAAATATTTAGTTAATTAATTAATGATAAACTATTTAATAATAATTAATTAATAACAAACTAATAATAATAATAATAATAATATGAATTAATAATTAATAATTAATAATTTACAATAAAGTTATATTTTAGTTAATTTTTATTATTTTTTAAATTTTGATAATGCAAGATGTATTATTGATGCTTACTAATATTTATGAGTCAATTCATTTATGTGTAGTCTAATTAATAGATAAAATGATCATTTTCTAAGTATTTTTTCCGTGAATTTTCTCAAAATCAAATAAAGATTTTTAAAAATCATAAGTTGAAAGTGTTCAATTTTAAAGTTCCAATGTTGCAAGGGTTTTTCAAAGTGTTAAATCAACCATGGTCAACCATTTTCAACCATGTTTATTTTACTGTTAATAATATTTATCCTAGTGCTTATATAATTTGGTTTTATAATATTCGACTCTTGGTTTTAATATATTTCTTCGGGCTCATAATCACCTCGGGTTTTATTATTAATCCCTTGGGTATAGTATTCCCTTTGGTTTATTCAATCAGTTTGATTTATTATTATCTTGGGTTTATAATATCAATCACGGTCAACCATGGTCAATTACAGTCAACCATGGTGAACTATGGTCAACTGTCGCATTGTCACAATGATTCTCTCAATATGAAAATCAACCATGGTAACCATGGTTCTATGTCACATTATGACAAAGATTGTCTCAATATGAAATTTAGTAATGGTCAAACATGGCCCATGTTGGCTCAAGGGGTCCTGACTCAGGTTCAAAGTGTACTGCACAACCAACAAAACCCTCCAACCACTGGCCCTTTTGGTAGTGATCTACTTGTGTCAATCAAAGTCTCACACGAAGTAGCATGGGGGGGTGTTGGAACCCGTTTTCTGCACCCAGAAGGGTATTATGATGTGGATCTAACCCTTGTTGATCTCATATAATTACTATTGTGTTGCGCTATTGCTTTTTAACCCAATTCAGATTTAAACTTAACAGAAACCATTACCACTGATATAGTTATTTCGCAGACACAAAGATCTACTACTATCTAATTAACCCAGACAAATGCGTATAAAATAATATAAACTACACAACATATCTATAAGAAAATAATCAACTCATAAGGATCAACACATTGGCACATAAGAAAAGAAATCATGTAATTGAACTAGTGATTTTCCAAAAAAAAATCTTTATTAATCATATCTTCAATGAATACACTTCTTTCTTTTGCGCACACATTCATAGAGTCCTCGCACATAGCCCAATATTTTTCTCACGTCTCTGCACACACAGCTGTAGGAGCGTGTCTTTGACTCAGACTAATCACCAATTACTTGCCCAAAATCAAATCAAGATTTCCTAATCATGATATATCTCTTCAGTTGACTCGTACATGCCTATTTATATTACTTAGATGTGCAAAAACCATGGTTTCCAAACCATTGGTTGAGTCCCATTTTTTACCCCTTTACCAGTTATGAAATGAAGGAGCTTTGTGTAATATCCCAAAATAGGGAATTTCTACAACAATAAGAACATCTTAAGATGTTCCAAAGTTGGAGATGCAACAATGTAAAAAAACATACTGGAGTAACAATGTTATATCAATACATAAATCATGAGAAGATCCAAATATCCATCAAATTGATCTTATAGAAGAAAATTTATACAAATTCTTGAGGTAATGATCACTCAAGCTAGGCAATGCAAGCCTCAATAGAACATGTACAAGAAAATGAAGAACACTACTACATATAGAAAGCCCAAGGCTATGACTACATAGTTTATAAGAGGCACTGCTACAAAAATAAATTCAATACATGGATATGGAAATGTATAGCTCAAATAAGTCGGGGAGCAAAGCTCTAAACCCCTAGAAACAATCTCAAGACAATCCTAGAAGGATTTCCTGAAATATACAAAATGGAAAAAATGCCGGAGTAACAGGGCTGAGTAGTAGCTGCAACTCAAGAAATGGATGGAGATGGCTATAAATGGTGCACAAGCTTAACAAACCTCCTTTAATGGATCTTCCAAGTGAAAGGCTGATCCTATCACTGAATATGTTTCCCTCCAAACAACACTACAAACCCTCACTGCAGATACACACTGAAAATAACACAGTCTAAGAGAAGGACTGCACTGTAGATCATGGAAATGGTTGGCCTGATGCCAAATATGGTGAAATATACTCATAGATCTTCCTAATGGATACTCTAAAGGAAATAAGGCTTCCTCCTCTAAAAAATAAGCACAGGAAGTGGTGTTTAGTAACCTCCACTGCAACACCCTGCAACACAACCCATCTCTAAACAGAAATTGCGTTGTAGCTGAAGGAGGATGCTTGGCCTCAAGCCTGAATGTGGAGAAATGAAGAACAAGATCCCCCAAGAGGCCTCTCTTGAAAGGAGAAGGAATTCCTAGATAGGAATGCCTTATGCTAAGCAGCACTACAACTCTGCTAAACAGTAGGAGAATGCACAAGTCTAAACAGACAATGAAATCAATAATCATCAACATGAACAATAATGGTTGCCTTTCCCTCCTTTTAAACAAGTGAAATCCCTCTCACCATAGGTCCCACTCATTAGGGTTTCCTTCACCAAAGAAACCACCTCCCATTCATATTGCATTATTTCTCTAAGTGTTCTCCACCTCCTATCCCAGCGCTGTTGACTTGGTCAAACTTGACCTTGTCCTTATGCAAATGACCCTGTTCACACATGAGGGTGTGAAATCCAGCTCCTTTGATGATCCCTTTCTACACTATGAGGGATTTTATTCATTATTCTAAAATGTATGATCCTCCTTACACATTTATTTATCTCCTAAGTGACATGAGAAAAAATTAATATTCCAAATTAGCTGCATGCTAATTTTGGAATATTACAGTCCTCCCCTCCCAAATGTTTCTTGTCCTCAAGAAACTACAAGGATAGAACTGAGAATTTGTCTCCCAAGGCATGGAGACTAAAATTTATTGGGAAAACATCTTTCCCAATTGGATCCTCCATCCCCAAACAATCATCCATACAAAATGAGTCACCTCCCAACATGGTAACTCCAGAAAATTATCCTCCACCTTGAGTTCATGCAATGTAGGTGGGCTGAAAATCTGAACATGGTAGACATAAGAGCCTACCCCACACTGTCCTCCTCTCCACTTATGATAATTTTAGAGCATATGTTGATCTTGGGTTGCAAAACAATTTCCCTCAAGTGGCAAGATGAAGACTAGATCTCCAAATATGTCCTCTCCAACACTGTAAATCAAGCTGGCCCAAATCATCCTATATGTGATGGATAGGAAATCATCACGATATGGTATCCCATCATTCACATGGACCACCTCAACAAAAAGAAACAAGTGTTTGGTTGTGGTGGCCATATCTCCTCTCATGCTCCTATTAGAACATGTAATGCAAAAAGTGTGGGAATCCTCTTCCCCAACGGACACACCAACTCATGTGTCTCTCTCCCAATCATGCTTCCAATACAAATAAGATCAATATCAGCAAATGAAATCATGATCAACATCAAAATGAGGAAAATTATGAAGGTTTCATGTGGTGCAAGAAGGTACCAACAGTTTTCCCAATAGTGACAGCACAGTTTCCCAAACTGCTGCTTCAGAAAATTACATGGCAAGTTTTTTTTTGTTACATGAATAATTATGTATGTCATGACATCTTCTGATAAATAGCAAATGACTAGGTACATAAACTGAACATAAATGAAAGAAAACACTGGCCCAAGGCCATATAAGAGATGGATGTCTCCATCATACAATTTGGCCCAATGTTGAGCATGGAGCTCAATGAAAAGCTTGCCCTCTTGTGGAGAAATGCACTGAATATGAATGGTAAGAGTATCCAAATATTGTGTTAGATAATCCATGGATGAAAAAACAATATTCTTACCATGTTTTTAGATCAAGATGATGCATATGTATGTGAATAAGCCCTAAATAGTGGTATGACACACTCCTATGAAGAGGAATAAACCATGGGCTGCATGAAGATCACTCTTCTCATGCTTGGAAATCCAAGTTAAGAAGATCATATCAATGTAATATATGTTTCCATCCACTACTTCATCATTCTCACCTCCTCGTTGTCCACCAAGTTCATCAAGTGTGAATTGATCCTGGGAACACTCCATAAATAACCCCAAGCTCCCAAGTGACAGCGTTTTTGTTCCATGCAAATAAGCTCTTGCCAACTCATGGCTCCATTCTTTGACACACGCCTTGTGAAAGACATTTCCCATAATGCTGCTACACATAAGAAGTTTCTCCCAAAGTGGAAGTACCTCTTGATCCTCTAAGGACAAGGAGTAGCCCCTTTGCACCATGATAGTGCCATATCCTACTCCTGCAACATCATGCAAAGTGTGAGAGAAATTTTGCCCTTGTTCTCCCAAGAACAACCCAAGCAACAAAAGTTTTTTCTACCTCCTCATACTTTCATCATACAAATCATGTGATGAAAACATAATGAATGATATGAAGATCACATCAACACCATGCATCCATACTATTTTCTTCTCAATGATGCAATCATCCTGCCACATCTTCTCCATCCCCATACCCTTAGGAAGAGTATATGCCAAGTGATGGCCAAACTCCTTCAAGAGTAACCGGCGTAGCCAAGCCTCCTGCTGCCCAGTGTCATAGATCTGCAAGTGGCTTACTAGCCTCTTGCTCTTCATCCACATCCACTTAACCATTTTTGGATGTCTCCCTTCATTCTCAATCTTGGTAACCTTCCCATGCAGACTACCATCCTCCCAAATCAAATTTCTGTGTTTGCATTTCATGGGATATTGAAATGAAATCGTCTCAATGACCAAGTTGATCCCATAAGGATCCAAATAGGTGGTAGGAAAAAACTTCCCATCATGATGTGTAGGGCTCATCAAGGAGTATCCAACACCAACATGAGAGATGTTATCCATCCTAATATGTTCTCCATCATCTATCTTCCTCCCCTTGAATCCATAAATATCCAAGTGTGAGAAGGGAAGGACTTCCTCAAATTGTTGAAGAACTTTTCACTCCATGATGTGTTGAAGTGCACCTCCAATGAAATATCTCCATGAGATCTCCCTCTCATCAATAGTCCTCCAAAACCAATGAGGTCTTGGATCTGCTGAAAGTAGAAGTCTCTCTTTGAGCTGTGATGTTCTCATAGAGAAAGTGTCATCTAGAAAGAAGAAAGTTTTTCTCATCTCAAGATGTCTACTATCTATCATCCTTCCCTTAAAGTCTTCATACCCTAACCTCCAGTGTGATATGCAATCCAAAAATGGCTTATGAGGAGGATGGTTTATTTATTCCTTGAATGTTTCCATGTTGCATAGCACAGTGCAATCTTGCTGCTCTAAGTTAGCAATGTATGTTTATTCTTGGTCATTTAAATATGAGTTTCCATAATCCTCAAAAAGATTTGATGAAATAGAAAGTGGAACTTCATTCATACCTTGATGGAACTTGGGATCTCCTTGTATGGCTCCAATAGTTCTTTCCTCCAATGAAATGGCTGCACCATTTACAGATGTAGAAGGATGCTCTTCCAAGGCTGTGACAGCGCTGGTACAAGTCTCCTCCCATGGTGGTGTGGGATTTTTCTCCTCTGATCTTTCTCTATCAAAGGTTCTAATCAACCATTGAGTGAACTCTACAAAAATATTGACCCTTGCATGGCTCAAGTGGTTGAACCACCAAACATTGGCTTTACCCCCCAAGTGCAGCGCTGCAACTTCTACTGCCTCCCTCTCTACCATTGGATGTAGTAGGAAGAATGCCTCAAGCTTCCTTGCCCAAGCTCTTGCTGTAGATGATCCATCATATGTAGGCAATAGAAACCTATTACCTTTGATTCCTCTTTTGTTACAGGACCTCCTCTCTTCCTTTAACTGAATGAACTGTGGAAGAGATAGAGTCTCTTTGAAGGCTCTAGGTTGAGATTTGTACTAAAAAATGTACTTACTTAGAATCAAATGATCGAAGTTTCTCTCATGCTTATTGTATTCTTCCCGGTGAGAATAGAAAGTGCATGGTCCTTCCTCTTCTTTTTGCTTATCCTCCTTCGGGAGGTTCTTCATAGATCTAAAGAACAATGAGACAAAACTCATCTTCTCCAACATTCTGATCTTCTTCTATCTTCTTTGGCTGAAGCTCACAGGCTGTGCCAAGAAAATAGCTTTGATACCACTGTAATCTCCCAAAATAGGGAATTTCTACAACAATAAGAACATCTTAAGATGTTCCAAAGTTGGAGATGCAACAAAGTAAAAAAAATATTGGAGTATCAGTATTATATCAATACATAAATCATGAGAAGATCCAAATAGCCATCAAATTGATCTTATAGTAGAAAATGTATACAAATTCTTGAGGTAATGATCACTCAAGCTAGGCAATACAAGCCTTAATAGAACATGTACAGGAAAATGAAGAACACTGCTACATATAGAACGCCCAAGGCTATGACTGCGCAAATTATAAGATGAAATTCTATAGAAATAATTTCAATACATGGATATGGAAATGTATAGCTCAAATAACCGGGGGAGAAAATCTCTAAACCCCTGGAAAAAATCTCAAGACAATCCTAAAAGGATTTCCTGAAATATACAAAATGGAAAAAATGTTGGAGTAGCAAGGCTGAGTAGCAGCTGCAACTCAAGAACTGGATGGAGATGGCTATAAATGGTGCACAAGATGAAAAAACCTCCTCCAATGTATCTTCCAAGTGAAATTTTGATCCTATCCGTGAAGATCTTCCCCTCCAAACAACACTACAAACCCTCACTTCAGATACACACTGAAAATAACACAGTCTAAGAGAGGGACTTCATTGTAGATCATGGAAATGGTTGGCCTGAAGAAAAATATGGTGAAATATACTCAGATATCTTCCTAACTGATCCTCCAAAGGAAAGAAGGCTTCCTCCTCTAAAAAATAAGCACAGGAAGTGGTGTTCAGTAACCTCCACTACAACACCCTGCAACACAACCCAGCTCTAAATAGAAACTGCATTGTCGCTAAAGGAGGATGCTTGCCCTCAAGCCTGAATAAGGAGAAACAAATAAAAATATCCTCCAAGAGGCCTCTCTTGAAAGGAGAATGAATTCCTAAATAGGAATTCCTTGTGCTAAGCAGCACTGCAACTCTGCTAAACAACAGGAGAATGCACAAGTCTAAACTGACAATGAAATCAATAATCATCAACATGAACAAAAATGGTTGCCTTGCCCTCCTTTTAAACAAGTGAAATCCCTCTCACCATGGGTCCCACTCATTAGGGTTTCCTTCACCAAAGAAACCACCTCCCATTCATAATGCGTTGTTTCTCTAAGTGTTCTCCACCTCCTATCCCAGCACTATTGACTTGGTCAAACTTGACCTTGTCCTCATGCAAATGACCCTGTTCACACATGAGGGTGTGAAATCCAGCTCCTCTGATGATCCATTTCCAAACTATGAGGGATTTTATTCATTATTCTGAAATATATGGGCCTCCTTACCCATTTATTTATCTCCTAAGTGACATGAGGGAAAATTAATATTCCAAATTACCTACATGCTAATTTTGGAATATTACACTTTGACCCACCCCAAAGCCCCTTTACCTTCTGTGCATTGTGATTTTCCATCAAATTTAATAAAAATTAAATTAAGACTCGACCTAGCGTACCCTAGCCCAATAGGCCCCCAACGCAAAATTGTGACTCGTACTCGAATCACTATGCGCCAAATTCCCGCATCTTGGTCTTTAGCGTCCAGATTGCTTCATGAAGAGGCTAGATGGCCTCAACACTCTATGTTGCATTGTTTTACACTTATTTGACTAAATTCTCTATAATATTCCCCTTCACTGCGAAGTTGATGTTGTGTTGAGTTTGAAGGATTCCCTTAATTGTACCCTCAATGGTATGTGGTAACTAAATTTCTTCATCGACCCAAGGTTGGGTCCTTGCTACCAAGAGTTCATCCTTGTGGTGCATATCATAAATCTCACTCTAAATTCTTATGAATTCTTGCAACAAACCCAATCTCTGTGTAGTAACTAGGTTCTGCGCAGTGACCTGAATCTCATCAAACTGTTGTTGCTTACCCTGCATGTCTGTCTGTAATTTCTGAACTAATGAATTCTCCTAGATAGAGGACCATATCTCCATGGTTTCTTCGAACAGAGTGTTGCACTCATCAAGAACTACAATAATACTACTCATTTCCTTTTGAACAATGGAAGCTCATTTTTCTCAGACCTCTAGCAGTGTCTTCGGCTGTAGCTTGGTCTGCAAGTCGGCAATATTCTACTCTAGGTTAGTGCACACTATCTCAACTTTTGTCTTGGAAGCCTAAAGTGTAGCTGCTAGGATCTCAATATTTGTAGTTAGCATAGAGTCAATTGGCATTGAAAATCCTATAATCTCGGCGTATATTCGGGTGATGAGTGATTCGAGTTGCTCTCACTGAATTTTTGCAGCGTGTCGTACTGGTTTGGCCTACTATCGCTCCTGATATAACTAATCGACCTATTTTTTTGAATTCATTCTATTCCGTGAAGCACGATACTCATGATACTACAAATCATCCGTTATCATGGTATGAATATGGTACAAATGGGCACTGGGGAGTGAGGCCAAATTGACTCCAATTTCTGACCAATATCTAGCAGTTGCTCACTGCACTGGATGAGAGGAATGAAGGGCCCGACCAAGTATCTATATCAGCTTGCTCTTAGTGGTGGATATTATGGCTAGGGTGCTAACTGTAAGTGTGCTCTATTGAACCATGCTCACTTGAATCTTGCTTTATTGAACCCACAATTTCATGATTCCTTGCTAAACCTTGTCGAAGATAGCCTTGTATTGGTGCTCAATATTGCACTAGGATTCTTTGATGACTGCATTGACAACGATTCCAATTTGATGATAGTCACCTTCTGTCAACATGAGGGGATCAATCCCTATCATCTTTGATGCTTTCAGCATCTTGTGCAGTCCTTCATGGGACTTGGGCCCTCTCTTGGTGCCCCGATGAGTTTCTGGCTGCGTCGAAGGGATATTTTTATTGCCTACATTGAGGTCCTCTAGCTCCTTGTTACTGTGAATTTCTACAGTGTCCTTATGTTGTTCTTCCATATTTTTCATTTTCACAGGCTTCTGAGTGTCTTTATTGGTGTGCAGCTTCATCATGGATGGCTTGGACTGGGTGGTGGAGGTGGCACTAGCATCTGCTGCTGCATCCAACTAGGAGGGAGGCCAGTTGGAGGTTATTGTGACGAGGTCATATTCTGTGAGGATGTAAGGTAGGTCATACCATACCCTGGGCACATCTTTATTTTGGCGAATGTGCAGATTGTGGAATGATGCTTTGAAGTTTGTTATGATCTTATATTGGTCATATAATGTTGGTGATAGGTGCCGCTTCAGCTGAACAACCTGGTGAACTTCCATCTGGGATAAAACCCAAAAAATCTTGTTTTTTGTAACCTATGGTAGATCCTTTATCTCCCATAATGATGCATAACATGGAACTTTGCACATATCAGAGTCAATTGTAGGGAGTTGTGACTACTAAGATGGCTACCATCCAACGAGTGATACGAGCAACACGATCCATGCATAGTGGAACACTTTCCCTTATTCTTGCACCTCCTGGACATTCTCCAAAAATTCTTGGCATAGATATTGTGCCCAATTGTAGTGAATGCATTTGGTGCATTGCGTAGCTAACACAATGACCGATATTGGAACTTATTTAATGTGACACTTCCACATCATCTTACAAGCCAAGATATGTGTAGTAAATCTGACAGAGGGGTCGTTTATGGTCCTGATGACAAACCCCCGTATTAGGCTTGATCAAAATCGGTCCTCCAGCTTCCAGATATTCACCATATGATGGGTATTAGTTCTTGTAGGGTCCTTTAGCTTTGCAACACACTCACCATACCTCTGAGTGCATTTCCTTTCTATTCTCCTTCCACTCTTTTTGTAGTTCTAAGAACAGGGTAGCCAATTGGCTTTGAATCTGCTAAACCCCGGCCCACATATCCTGAACTACTGAGGCTTCCAACTTCATCCCAATTTCCAAAGCTTTGGAATGGTATGTAATTTTCTGCAAAGATAAATGTAGGTGAAAATGCGACAACATCATTGCGATGAACCATTATTTATGTTGATCGTCACTAATGTTGAAACGTACGTCCCTCATGATACATTTTAACTGTTGGTCTTCCTCCCATACAATTTTATTCACTTCCTGGTGGGTATCCTTCAACTCGGTAACACATTGAGCATATGACTTTGGATTCTAGAACTACTCATTCAATGCCTTCTTCATATCATCTATCATCGTATTTGGTTAGCTGCTAGATACCTCATATATCATTCCAGTGCACATTCCTAGAATGGAGTAGTGAGTTATGATTTCTTGACATCATCATCAGTAATCTGTTGTGCCTTCCACACAACCTTTGTGACAAACTGGAATTCCTCAGTGTATTCATTCCAGAAACCCTTAAAATTGTGCATCTTAATAGAGTTAGCCATATCGAGTACTGGTGGTGTAGGTGGAGGTGGAGTGGGGTGGATGTGTGTGGTGGATTTGTGAGTGGGGTGGATGGGATTTGAAGCACAGTTCTGTCACTATCTTCTGGTTGCGTCGAATCACCTAAAATGCTCATCTCATACTCCTCATCTCTGTCAGATCTATCTTTGAGGGGACTATACACAAAATAATTGTTTGGGTCTTCTCTATAAAATTTTCCACTGTGTGTAGAGCTAGGTTGACCTCTTCTGAAAATTCACTCAATGTGGTTGCACAAAGTAACCTTTTCACATAATAAAATTTTAATCCACAACTTTAAAGGGTGCAAAAATTACCTCGAAGACCTTTGAAAAACCTTCTTTCAGCTTCAGTGTATGACACAAAGGTGTCAAAAACAAATTGAGTGATAAATCCACTTAGAACACTGTCGATATAATAGTCTACTACACGTGTAATCTAATTGATGGCTCTTTCCGATTGCTGAATCAACTCAGGAGCCCACCTGGTAATCTTGTCATCCTTCCAATAGGTCTGTTTCTCAACAAACCTGGATAACCACTCATGTAGTTATGTTGTGAAGGAAGTGAAGAAAATTTCATGTTACTCTGTATAAATGTCTCTTTGTTCCCAATCTTCAGTAGATAATTGCGGGTTCCGGTTCTCTTGGATCGCAACTCGTGCACCCTTTGACCCAACCAATCTTGCAATTCTTCCTTATTTAGAGGCCATATCAAATATCCCTCAAATAGATCCCAACCCCGGCAACAAAACCATTTTTTGGCTCAAGGGGTCCCTAACCCAAGTTCAGAGTGTATTAGGCAACCAAAAAAACCCTCCAAGTACTGGCCTTTTCAGTAGTGATCCACTTGCGGAGATGAAAGTCTCACCCAAAGCAGCATGGAGTGGTGCTGGAACTAGTTTTCCACACCCATAGGGGGATTATCATGTGGATTTAAGCCTCACTAATCTGATCTAATTACTACTCCACTGCACTATTACTTTTTAACCAAATTTAGATCTAAACTTACCAAAAACCCCTTACCACTGATATAGTTATTACACAGACACAAATATCTACTACTACATGATTAACCTAGACAAATGTGCATCAAATAACAAAAAATACGCAACAAATCTACAAGAAATTAATCAAATCATAAAGATCAACCCATTAGCACATAAGAACAAAAATCATGCAAGTGAACCATTGATTTTCCAAATCTTCTCTTTATTAATCAGATCTTCAATGAATACACTTCATTCTTCTTCACACACAGCTACATAGTCCTCGCACATAGCCTAGGACTTTCCTCGAGTCTACACGCATATAACCTCAAGAGCCTATATCTTACTCAGACTAATCACCAATTACTTGCCCAAAATCACATCAACATTACATACTCATGAGATATTTCTTGACTTGACTCATACATGCCTATTTATATTACTTAGATGCACAAAACCATGGTCCCAAACCATGGTTTGAGTCCCATGTTTTACCCCTTCATGCATTAAAAAATGACAGAGCTTTGACCTGCCCCAAAGCCCCTTCACCTTCTGCACATTGTGCTTTACCATCAAAATTAATGAAAATTACATTAAGACTCGACCTAGGGGACCCTAGCCCAACAAGTTTCTGCACCCATATGAGGATTATGAGGTGGATCTAACCCTTGTTGATCTGATCTAATGACTGGTACACTGCATTATTGATTTTCAACCTAATTCAAATCTAAACATAACATAAACCTTTACCACCATATAGTTATTGCATAGACACAAAGATCTACTACTATGTGATTAACCAAAACAATTTTGCATCAAATAACAAAAACTACACAACATATCTATAAGAAAATCATCAACTCATAAATATAAACACATTAGCACATAAGAACGTAAATCATGCAAGCGAACCAGTGATTTGCAAAAACTTCTCTTTATTAATGATATCTTCAATGATACACTTATTTCTTCAATGCAAACAGTCGCAAAGTCATCACACACAACCTAAGACTTTCGTCAGGTCTCCGCGCACACAACCACAAAATCATGTCTCTAACTCTGACTAATCACCAATTACTTGCCCAAAATCACATCAAAATTACATATGTTATCACCTAAAAAATGAAGCATCATTTGAAAAATTTAAGTAGGTTCATGTGTCAATGGTAGGGTTGTAGGATTCTTTTTTTTTATTATTCTTGGTCAAGGGAAATTTTAAATTTTTCTTGTTTAAGCTTACCCTAAGGTCTAAAACCACTTACTTTCAAATCCCCTCATGTCACATCACTTTGAAGTTTCTGACAGATTTCAATTCCCAAGGTTTTTTTACCGAAACTGTCATTTTAGCCAAGAAACCATAGTTACGTAGAGAAATATACTGAGAAATGTCACTTTTCACTATGAAAATGTTGATAGTTTCGTAGCGAAAACACCCATATTTACACTAGATATGCTACGAAAGCGTGGTTTCCTATTTGTCTTTTCAGATTAGATGTTAGGTGTTAGAATATTGTTGGGAAAGGGTAAGTTAGATACCATTTGAGTCATAGAGGGATAAGATCAAGGTACATTGTCAAGTCTGAAGTCATCATCACCAGTTTAGGCATGTATGAGTCATCATTGTGTCATGAGAAGACATCAAACTTCAAAATATTTCCTAATTCAGTCATTTCTCATTTCTCATTCCTTCTTTGCGTGATATCAAGCTCTGGAGAGCTATTGCATTAAGCCAAAGTTGTGGCTAGTGTTTTCAAAGGTTTACATTGAGCACTACCAAGCAAGGCTGCAAATTATCAAGCAAGGCTATGAAGACATTAAAGAAACCATGGCAGAAAAAAGAAGGACAAATAAGGGTGGCCAATGTCTGAGATAAGAACCAACAAATATGAATTTGATCAATGAAGCTGCTTATAGTTTTGTGAAAGATTACAAGGATGCCATGTATAGGTTTCCAAAGAGTTTTCTTTAAAATTCAGTGGAACAGCCACCAAAGTGGGAATGCTTAATCTTTCCATCACACCAGAGGTTATTTCTACAACTACAGGGATTCCAAGAGGACAAGAGAAGTGGTTCAAAGGTTTCAAGTTCAACATGGAGGAGTGGAAAGAGTTTATGAAGCCTGAGAATAGTGAAATGGATCATGTTGATGCTCATCATCCAAAATTATTTTACTTGTGAAGGGAGATACCATAAGGTCTACTCATATCATTTCAAGATACTCCTACACTTTACTGGTAAGATTTCCCTTGATCTGCCTTTCTATTTACATAGAAGTTTGTAAAAAATGGCAGATAAGGTCCAATAAAAATCTGAAGGGAGTGAGACTTCATTGTTTCATCATGGTTTAATGAAACTAATAGTTTTATATTAACTCCAAAGGCTAGGCAGAGACTGGTCTTCATTTTTATTTGTTAGTGATTTTGAGTTGGATGCTCTTACCCCTTTAAGAACTCCTAAACCTAGGAGAATTCCATAACCTTTAGTAGCAGAACAGAGTGAACCATTGGTGGCAGAACCAAGTGAACCAGAAAAAGTAGAACCAAGTGAACCAATCATGATGGAAACATAGCAAGTATAGAGTTTTGATACACCAAATGTCCCACCTACAAAACAGAAGTCAAAATTGGTCAAACCTGCAAAACAAAAACAAGTTGTGAGTAAACAAGGAACTAAAAGGATGACAAGGAGCCAAACAGTGGCCTTAGAAGAGAAAATAGTGGTTGTAGAGTAAAAAGAAGTAGCTAAAGGAAATCTAGAAGACATATTACATGCTACTGACATAGAAGAAACTCCTATAGTCCAGGCTGAGGACATAGAGGAAGGTGGACAGAAGCTAAAAAAGGTCAAATCTACAAAGAAATTAGAATTTGAAGGAGAAGATTCATGTTTTATGTTCCAAGAAAGAAAACCTATGACAAGGCATGCAAGAAAATTATTAGAGAGTAGTGAAGATATTCTCCGCCTACTGACACAGTCCATCCACCACAAGACATCATTGAACTTTCATCACCTGTAGAGAAAGATACAGTTAGTAAATCAAAGAAAGGAAAATAGAAGTTGATGGAAAAAATAGAGTTTCGAATCCTTGAAGAACAATTGAATTTGGCCAACCATGAAATTTTTGTTATGAATAAAGAATCAAGGAAACACAATTTAGAGAAGGTTCAGTTTGAAAAGATGAAGGAAATTTTGGAAGAGCAGGTTGATAGTGTTTCCAGGACTCTACATAATACACAACAGCTTATCAAATGGACCATTCCATTGAAGAAAGAGGTAAAACATGTCAGGAAAATGAACACACATTTGAAAGCCACCAACAGAAATTTGAAAGATCAGGTTAAGGACCTCCAGGAGTAGCTTGAACTAATTCATGAGGAGTTGGAGAAAAAATGCCTTAAAATGACAGTAGTTGAGGAGCCAATTTCTCAACTCATCATCAACGAGGAAGAAACCCCTCAAGAATCATAGTGTGATATGGCTTATGGTTTTGTAGTCTAATGGCATGTTATAAACTGATTTTTTTCACTTAGAAGGTAGATTTTTGAAGCTACAAAAAATTCTGAAATTTGACTGTTTTCAGTAGTTTCGTAGCGTGCCTAGGATTGAAAAACAACAAAACGCTACAAAACTACTGTAGTTGTCCTTTGTCCATTTTGAACTGGTTTTTGGAGCTCCCAAGAGATGAGAATCGTATGAAAGGTGAATTAAGGCATAATGAACATCATGCAAGAGGAAAGAACCAAAAATATTGATGGAAAATGACATTTTTGCAGCGCTATGAAAGTACACTACGAAACTATCTTACTTTTGTAGCGTACTGTTTTGGAGCTTTATAAGCAAGTTTTTGAGCATCTTTGGATAGCTGGATACTATAAAATTGTTAAAGGACCATGATAGCATTTATTCAAGACTTAAATACCACGAAATGAAGAAAAACAACCAGCCAAAGCATTCATTGAAGACAAAGACCAGTTTGCCTAAAAAATAAGGTTTGTTCTAGTTTTAGAGGAGTTCAATTAAGAAGTCATGTAGTGATGAGTCCCATCACACCTTATTAGAGCATATGAAGTAATATTTTTCAAAGATGTAATTGTTTTAGGAGACAAGGTTTTTATTGTAATAATGAACAGTTTGAATCCTATTAGGAAAAGGACTGTCAAGTAGGATAACTGTCATTTTCTCATTAAATAGATGCTTTATGGTTATGTAAGGTTTTATTAGGAAAAATTTCAATGAATCTAGCTAGGAGGCAGATCATATCATGATGTAACAAGTCTATTAAAGGGCAGCGAGTTGAATTTGTCAAGGGTTTGAGATTTTTTGGCAAAACTGCAGCTTTATGTAAATTGACATTTTTTAGAAATACAGAGACTTGTTTCTTGACCAACCTGAGATTCTGATTGAGTTTTTAGTGCCTATCTTATTTATATCTTTGATGTGTACTATTTGTAGTGGTTTTCATATTTAATACTCAGAATTCATTCATGTAATGCTCTAACTTTTTTTATAGATGAATTGACTGTGTGATTTCCTGTCTCATGTGTGTGTGTACTTCTGCTAAAAACTCTTACCTACCTCAGCTTCCATGTCAAGTGAACTTACTACTGAATCACTCAAATTTTTGACTCCATAAGCCCAATGTTTGTAGACTAATACTATTCTCAACCTATAATCATCACAATAAATTTGTTTTCCAAGTAGAGTTAGCCATCTAAATACATCTTTATTTAATATCATTAACCCTTTGAGAGAGCCCTCTCAGAATAAAGAGGCTAAGCTTTAGTCAAAATATTGGTTTGAAATAGTTACATGAGATTGTCTAATTAGCAGCCTATCAGGTGCAATTTTGTGATAAAAACATAATCATGAGATATATCTTGACTTGACTCAAACATGCCTATTTATATTACTTAGACATGCAAAACCCATGGTCCCAAACCGTGGTTCGAGTCCCATGTTTTACCCCTTTACCCATTACAAAATGAAAAAGCTTTGACCCACCCCAAAGCCCCATGACCTTTTGCGCACTGCTCTTTACCATCAAAGTTAACAAAAATTACATTAAGACTTGACCTAAGGGACTCTACCCCAGTAGTCCAACATTGCATTATGACAAGGATTGTCTCAATATGTAAATCAATTGTGTTCAACCCTATTTGTTTTAGGGTTTATAATATTTATCTTAGGGTTTATATACCTTAGTTTTATAATTTATATCCTTTTGGTTTATTATTCCCTTGTGTTTTATTAATCTAAGCGCTCATATTCCTAGGATTTAGTATCATTCCCTTAGGTTTATAGTCCCTTGGGTATTTAGTATTAATCCCTAGGGTTTATTATTCCCTTGGGTTTATAATATCAATCATGGTCAATGAAGGTCAACCATTGTCTACCACGTTTTATAAATTCAATCATGGATAACCATGGTCAAGTATTGTCTACCATGTTTTATAAATTCAATCATAGTCAAACATCACATTGTTACAAATTTTGTCTCAGTATGAAAATCAACGATGATAAACCATGGTCAACCATGTTTATTCTAGGGTTTATAATATTTATCTTAGGGTTTTTATACGTTGGGTTTATAATATTTATCCCTTAGTTTTAATTATAGGGGCTTCACTCAATGAGCCTATGACATATCGCATGTGTCCATGGCATACTAAAAAATGCCCTTAATTTGAATACATATTAAAAAATAATTCTAAAAATCACTTTATTTAACCCCCTACCAATACGAACCCAATACACCTTCCAAATTTTAAAAAATCTATTTTACCTAGATATTGTAGGTATCCATTTTTTCATTAAACATTTTTATACCCCTTTGTATTTATATCCATAGTATAGTGACATGTTGTCTCTCTTATGACTCCACATGCATTCTAAAATGCACCTTTCTTATTTTCATAACAATGTAGATGCATATTAGTTCTCCCACAATGCAATTACTCAACCTGAAATCAAGCACATCTCACTATGATTTGCAACATTTAATGGTCTAAGGCACACAAATATTAACCATGTTTTAGGAACATTGATTAATTGAATGTATATAAAAAGATACATAAATTGATATATATGATGAAAAATCAAATAATGAATATTTATGAATATGTTTGCACCAAATAAGGTGTTCAAGCACAAGTTTAAACCCTATAAATGCAAGACCACTATCTACAACCAAGTTTGGGGTCCCAAATCTCAAATCAAGGGTGCTTAGAAGAAGAGGGTGGAAAATTCCCAACACGTGCACTCTTGAGGGAATAGCACAAAATCATGAAATCACATTTTGAGTCACTATCATAACACCCATGAGATATGGGATATCACTCATATCTTATGTAAAATGCAACAACAATGGATTGGGGATTACATTGAGGAATTAAATTAATGAACTAAAAATACAACAAAAGAGGAAAAAAGTTTGGTTCTAGAGGTGATATGATCCATTTAGCTAGCTCAGAACAATGTTGTATTCCAAAATATACCACAAACATATATAATATTTTATACATGTTCAAGGCAAGGATTAACTTATCATTCACCCCACCAAAAACAAGGCTTCCTTGCACTATCATAGCTTCTAAATACAATTCTAAAATTTCTATAGGGTATTTTGATGGTGCCTATGAAGGGAACAATGAACTGAACAACACTAGAAGATGACTTTTAATACCCTCCAGTGAGACACTATCTTTCAAACTTTGACTTGGAAGAGCCACCAAAAATAGAACATATATCATCGCAATGTGCACACTTCTCAATATTTCTTAGTAGATCACATTAGATATTTGGAAAACTATGGGAACTCTTAAGTGGTACTAGGTTGATCTTGGGTGGCTCCACATTTATTTGTATTTTCCATCAAGCAAGAGTAATAATTACATGTGATATTGTTTCCAAATTCCATTCTAATATCTTACTCATATATACAAGGAGCTCAACAATGAAGCATAAAAATGAGTGGTTCATGTTGTGACAGTTCCACCGGGTTAGAGATCAAAAGCACATTGGAGGGTCTCTCCCTTCTATGTACCAAATTCCTATTTTGACTCCACAAATAGAAGTCAATCTATTTATTTAAGCATCCCCTCCTAAATACATGTATTAACATGGTCTCTTGTTGACTATCTCAACTTAGGGGGTGTTCTTTTTACTGAAATAAACATCATTTTTAGGAAAAATATGGATGAAATACGTAATGTAGTGGAAATATACTATGAACTAAACTCTAGAAAATATGGGACCAATGAAAATTCACTATTTTACACTCATACAAGCTAAGAAGCCATGTATAGGTACCCCCTCTGTAAATAAAATGATTACGTTGTTTTCTTTTGGAAAAAATCAATGACTCAAAACAATATGCAAATGCATCTACAAGAATGCAAGGAAACTTCATTAAGGATCATTGAGATTCAAGGAATCAATGCTTATAACTAGATTTGGGCACATTCACATTCACAAAATGCACAAATTTATAACCATGACACAATATAAAGAAGAAAATTAGAACATAACTGAGATAAAGACATTTGTCTTCCCACTAAGGGAAGGTCAAAAAATAAACTTTGTGTGAGTAATTTCCACCAAAACATAAGTATATAGGATATATGCCACCCACAAACTTAGCTAAGAATCCACCAAGTCAAAGGAATAAAACTATTAAGACAATGCACTCAACAAACCAATTAGTCCTAATCTTGTTGAATCTGCTCACTACATAATACTCTGTTGGCTTGAAGGGGTCCTATCCCAGGTTTAGAGGTTAAGGTTTTCCAACAAACCCCTATACTAATGGCCCTTTCGGTAGTGACCTGCTTGCACAGGTCAAAGTCTCACCCGAAGCAGTATGGGTGGGTGCTAGAACCTGGTTTCTGCACCCTAAGAGAGGATAGGTAAGCCAAGCAAAGTTGTGTCCAGCTTTATAATGACCAAATCGCCTATTTCAAAGAAGGATCTATAGGTATCCTTCACATCTACGTGCGCAAGGTCAACTATACTATGGTGCTCAACAAATTATATACTTCTAAGACAGTAGCGCAGTATTGCATAAAACATAACAGAATAGATCCAGATTCAGTAAAAACACTTACACAGTACTTTCGCAGCTTAACACAGAATATGCATAAGATATCAGTTGTCACAGATTCGCATAACCAGTACACATAGATTCAGTTACTCAAACAACCTTTTCTTATTCATCAACCCGTCAATTCCCTCTTACAATACCCAAACCCGACCTGTGCACATAGCAGAAGGGTCTGCACACAGCAGGACTTGGGACCTCCGCGCACAAAGCCAGCAGGAGTCCTTTCCCCCAAAACCCAAAAAGATCTACTAAGCCAAAATTCACATCAAGAGCTCATCATCTTCTTACCTTACAATTCAAAATGTTCCTCTATTTATAATAATCTAGCCTAATATTTCCTATGGTCTGCAAACCGTGGTTTGTGGATTCTAGGTCTACTGTTTATCCCATTACAATGCTTTCGGGGCTTTGTCCCACCCCAAAAAACCTGTGCTAGACTAATTATAATCAAAATTATAAAAAATCGGACTAGTTTCGTAGCTTGTAGCAGACCCTATTCCAACAATCCCCCAACACAATCTTGTGACTCATCCCAAATCACTGTGGTGGGCATTTTCGACCTGCGCACAAAGGGCATTGATGGTTGCGATCATCAAAGGTAATAATTCTTAACTTTGCGCAGCAACACTTTGTACAACGTCTACAAGCTTCTAGGAGTTCGGTCCTTCAGTTGCCGCGGTGACACTCTTTAGTGTCTCAGTTAGTTGCTTGATCCTGCCATATACATTTTGCGAAATCTGGAGTGTTGTGGCATCCCAAGGTTTCATGCGTTCTGCAATGACATGATGTTTGCACCAGAGTTCCTCAATCTCGTCCTGGAGATCGTTGTTGGTCTTCAATCATGCCAAGCGCTATGCAGGCACCAAGGTGGGCAGCGTAGCTTTGACCTATTCGAAAGCTTCTTCCTTCTGCTGTAAGTCCTGATTGATTTTTTGGAGGACCGGATAGGGCTAGACCTTAGTCCAGAGTTGCATGGCTGACTCTAGAAATTGGGTACCTTAGGCAATCTGGCTCGAAATAACATTTGTTGCTTCGGTTACTAGTGCAGCGCGCTGGGCGCGTACTTCTAGAGGCATTTCGGGTTGCAGTTTGCCCTGTAAGTCGGTGATTTGCTGCTCCAGCTATGTCTTGATGGCGTGCATCTCCATCATATATGCTTTTAGTGCCGCAACCAATTTTTCCACTTTAGTCTGAGCCGTGGCTGTGGCCAAGATCTCATCTGTAACTTCCGTGCAGAGTTGGAGGATTACTGTTTCGAGCTCTACCTACTGTGAAACGGCGAGGAGAAAATCTGTGGCCTATTGTGTGATGGTCTGCTCAACCGTACCAAGCTGTTGGTGCATTTTATAGTTGCGATGGTTAATCTCCTGGAATATAGCGTTGTGGAGGCCTTGTAAGGCTTCATGGGGTAGCTTAGCCAAGTCCAGCTGGATCCCTATTCCTGGTTGGATCTGAGTTCCTACCAGGGCAGTGCTAGGTATAGAATAGATATGACTTTCATCCATAACTAGCGTGGTACTGCTAGTTACTGAAGGAGTCCGTACCTAGAGGACGCTGGTCTGCAGCGTATCCGTTTTCAACTGAAGGGTGTGGAGCTCAGCCTAGAGGGTTTCGAGCGTGGCCTTTTGTTGTGCCCCTATGGCTACCCACTTTTCTTCTGTAGCCATTGTGTCTACGTCCGTGATTTGTTTGAGGTCACTGTTAGTTAGTGTGACCGTCGCATAATATTGCATGCGGTGGGCCCGTTGTTTCTTTTAGCATCTTGGTACCAGCTCACCTAACCGCTTCGTACCGTGGGGAGGGGTGGTATCTCTATCATACCCTACCTGAGTCTTGGCCGCAGTGGTCTGTGGTGGTTATGTATCCTTTTTCGTGGCTATGTCTGAGCCTATCTGGCTGGGCTCCATGGTCTCCCCATGAGTGGCTGTGAAGCCTTTTTTCCATGTAGGGGGCCATAGCGAGATCAATAGGTCAATTTCTTCATCTACTATGATATACGGAAGTACCATCCATGTCTTATTGTTGAAGCTGTGGATCTGAATATGGTGCATGGTAACTTGGAATGCTACAAAACTTTTGTATTTGTCATATACTGTCAAGGACAGTTGGGGTTGGGAATTTATCACTGCTGCCACGCTGCTCTAGAAGAGGACCCAGAAAAATTTGCTATCCTCAATGTGTTGCGAATCCTTAGAGTCCCATAAATGAGCATACCAAGGTCCTTCACACATTCCTAGGGGGAGCTCTGGGAGGACCGAATCCTCAGGGGTGTTCCAGGCAACCAGTGCTATAAGGAGTAATAACCATGAATAGTAGAAGGATGTCCCCTGCTCCTGGGATTCACAGATATTAGCCAGAAATTCATCGCATAAATATTGAGCCCAATTGAAAGGGACTCCCTTAGCACAACGACCAGCTAAATAAATAACATAGGCGGTGAAAGTCGTAACATGGCACTTCCTCATTAGCTTATAGGCTAAGAGTCTAGTACCCATCTAGGTAGTCATATCATTGATATTATAGATTACAAAGCCTCGCTGATTGCAACTCACATTGTAGGTATTTCGCACAAATGTAGTGGTGGTTGCGTCGTACTTCTTGCCTACCTTCTCCAGCGGGTGCAAACCTTGCATAGGAAGGCCTGTAATCTTGTGGATCAATGAAGCATCAAAAGGGACTCTGTCCTAAATCCACAAGTAGCCATCATGAATTAGGGTGAGAAACTGACAAGCCAACCAATCGGTGACGTTGTAATGGCCAAAATGGGGCATCTGGAGCAGATTCAAGAGTCCAGACCTGGCCAAGCCACATACCCAGCATTGAGGAACCACCGTGACCCCATCATTTTTATAGATCGTATCGAATTACAATGCAAGGGCCAACTCAGGGAGGGTTTCAGAGTCCGCCAAGTCATGATCATCCAGCTTGACCTCATGGAGTCTTCCACAAGGATCACTGAGGACAGGGACTTCTCCTGGGGTTAGGGGGTTTGCAGATAGGTGACCAAGCCATCCAAGTTTTTTGGCATTCATGTGGATGGTCTACGTGGGTGAACTAAGGGAGGTAACCAATTGATCGGATTAGTAGGCAGAGCACCTTCCTGCACATCTTGATCAAGAGGAGATGCCAACAGGGACTTGGCATACCTTGGAGAAGTCCTAGGTTTCCCAGTAGCCCATTTTGTAGCTTTCGGGGCTTTTCTTGAGCCTTGTGCTTTCTCTTTTCGTTTCCTTGTGACCAGCGTAGAGGGAACTTCTTCCAGTTCAGACTCAACTTCCATTATCTCCTCAACGTCAGGCCCTGTCGAGGCCAAAGTTTCGGCAAGGTTAGTGGCTTCCATCCTTGCACGAAAGATAAATCCTAGCCCTGTGTGACTACTATCAGATGGAGCAAGTTGACCAGACATGAGAGGGATAGTGCAGATACGAAAAATCTGATTTCTCACGTTCTTCCAAGAAAAAAATGGTGAGTGCAAGCTATGCAAGTGAGATGGAACCTCTGGCTGAAATATCTTGCCCCTTCTATAATACCCATAATCGTGCAACGGTAGGGTAAACTTTATCAGAGATGTGTCCACCAGGAAATGATAAAAAATCCCCAAAATCTATTGCATTAAATTCCTAGAGACCGCTCCTTTTAACAGTAAATTTTGCTTTTTACCACTTGTCATCGTTTCAATAGCTAGTTTTCACATCCTCTATGTGCTTGGCCTATCTGCTACATTAGGGTCAATCATATGCATCTTCCGCGTGTCCCCCCCCAACACAGGCTTGCTTTCTAGGTAACTTATGACTAACAACAAAGTTTCCTGACATCCATTATCCCCAGAGAACCTTACCGTCAGTGTAAGTGAGGTTTTCAGAGGGACTATAGTTAGAGCATATTTCCAAATGAACCTCCTGTAATAACTGGAGTGGCCAACGATTAACTGTAGCTATTTTTTAACTGAAGCTCTGCTTTTTGTACCGATAACAGGTGTAGAGCTCATTTCAGTATTACGTGCCCGTGGCCGAATCAGTTTGGTGCCCGTGCGCAGCCTTGAGTTGGAAGTAGCTCATGGGTCAGCCTGACCTTCTTCTGGGGTTAGGCTGTAGTAGTCGATTCCCTGGCTCCTTCAGGTCCCATGTGGGTTGTTCAAGTGCCATATACAAGTGCGATTTACTCCATGCTATCGTGTCAGTATCCTGCAGAGCTACTGGTCCTTCGAAGTGCAGGGTCAACATAACACGACACTCTTCCAAATCCTGGAATGCTTCCTTCTAGGTGTCCCACCATCGTGGAGGGTTCTTACGCATGGCTAGTTTAACAGCCCATAGCCTTTGTTTCCTTAAGACTATAGCTTTGAATACTTGTAAGAATTCCTTAATATTACTCGAGCCGTTAAAGTAAGGTAGGTCCCTTACCTCTGAGGAGACACAGCTGAAGTCCCTTGTGACCCAAAGACAACGCAACACAGAGACATTATGTAACCGGTTCTTCCAATTCTCTATCTCCTCATTGGGATTAGATAAGGATTCATTATCCTCCTCTCCGCAAATTACTTCATCCATTGTTGGGTTGACCACGTCCTGCGCAGTTAACTTATAGATATAATCCACATCTTCCTCCTTGGGTACTATTTCATTGTAGCGGTTACCTTCCGCAGGGTCTAATGGTACTATCAACCTTGTATCGTTATTTTCAAACACCATGCTTCTTTTTTTTATATTAATGATACCACCCATGTTGATGGCCCAATCCAATCCTAGTAGCGCAGGGTAGGGGTCCACATCTTCTTCTCTTTTTGGAGCTGGTTTCACAACAATCTGAATGACTTCAAAGGCAGCCTAAACCTTAACCCTTGCGATATCTGCCATAATCCCTGATAGCCTCCCCAAAGGTACGATCTTTTTTTGACTAGCCATGCGTAGCTAGATAGTGGATCATTCCAACTTTGGTTCGCCCATTTGTTGCCAAGTTTGTTTAGTCAATACATTTGCATCCGATCTGAGGTCCAAAATAACCTGGTCCATCTTGTAATCGCCAATTTGTGCCATCAACCGCATCTCCCTCCTAGTGTGTTTCTTATATTTGTATATTTTTTTCACACCCTTAATATCAGGGGACATAGTAGGGCGCATTGCACAGTTATCTATTAATCCCTGCAGATTTTTCACTGCCTTTGGGTTACGCAACAACTTCATACATGCCTGAAAGAAAGGTTTGACCTCCTCATCTACCTTAAGGTTCGCAGGGAGTAGGGACGTAGATGCCTCTGTCCCGATGAAGTCCCTTCGAGCTACTATAAATGTTTCTCTTTATTTGTCCAGGTCTAGCCCTTCTTGTTTGCTAACTGCCTTGCGGATCAGCAATTCAGCTTCAACCTTCTCCTCAGTCCCTCTAGTAGCCAATCCACTACGCGTAACAACATTTATGATTGTATCCTTATCCCGCATCTCAATCTTAACCCTCTGGACATTCTGTGAAGGTGGTAGCTGCTTCTCCCATATTTTTGCTATCAAGACTGGACAGTCTTCAAGCGTATGGTCCAACTATCTACAGTACCTGTAGGACTATCTTGTAGGGTTCGGGAAATCCCTCACAAAGTGCCCTATGTCTCCATAATCATAGCAGATCAACTGCCCCCATCTCTGACCTGCACTTCCACTTCGACCTCCTCTGCTTCTTCCGAAGGGGGAGCCGCACATGCCTACGGGGGTTTTTGGTGACGCGGTGTCTGACTATACCCTATATAATTTCCCCCAATCTATCATTAGATCATAGGTCCGATAGTTCTGCTCACCATGCCCTACTGACCGACAAAACTAGCACCATTGTTGCTTCCGCTCTAGGACGTATGCGCCCAAATGGGGGCAGTGGTTTGTATCATGCAGTCCAGCTACGCAGCAATCCTCGCAATATAACGCAGGTCCGCTTGGTCTTATTCGTACTGGGCTGGGTCCTCCGCTTGATCCAGGGCGCATCAGGCTAGGTCCTCCTGTTTGCAGGTAGTCTGTCGGCAACGGGCACAAATCCTTCGCATGTCCTGATACTCGACATTGTACGCATCATAGATCTGCGCCAGCTTCCCTCCCTCGTTCCTTTCGTAGGTCCTGACTCTCCATGTGAATTTCCCCGAGCTACTCCTGAATTTGTTGTACTCCTAATGAAGTATCTTCTTTGGGCGTAGCTTCTAGTTTCATAGCAGCTTCCAAAGCTTTGTCCTATGATTCAAAATTCTAGTGACCCATAGGTATGCACAGGTGAGGTAGCATCATAGTGATGAACCACTCTATATGCTATCTGTCTTCATACTTAAACTCTCCTTCTATGACAGCTTTCTTTAGGCACTGATCAGCTTCCCATACAGACTTAGTCGTTCCTTGCTTGAAATCTTTCACATCTGCTATGATCTGTGAATAGGAATTAGGCTTTCAGAATTGTTGTTTCAGAGCATCCTTAATATCTTGAATAGATGCACTTTTGTTTTTCGATATGTATCGCATATACTATTCCAAAGCTCTCTCTTCGAAGGCCAAGGATAGCTGCACCCTTTTCACCGTATCGCTTGCCATGCCTTGCGCAGTCCATACTGAGTTTGCAATAAACCAAAATCAATCCATGTTCTCATCTCCTGCACCTTTGAAGGTCGGTAAATTCAAGTGCACCGCCATATCTTCTTCTGGTGGGTTTTCGACCAAGGTTTTACCCTTATGTGGCCCTGAAGGCGGTGTAGCTAATGAGTTTTGTGCAACTGTTCCTTCTACCGGCTATAGACAGATCTATCCCCTTCTCAAAATTCTCCAGGTCCCGGCAATGGAACCATTTTTTGGCTCGAAGGGGTCCTGACTCAGGTTCAAAGGTTAAGGTTTGCCAACAAACCCCTATACTACTGGCACTTTCGGCAGTGACCTACTTGCACAGGTCAAAGTCTCACCCGAAGAAGTATGGGTGGGTGCTGGAACCAGGTTTCTGCAACCTGAGAAAGGATAGGTAAGCCAAGCAGAGCTGCGTCCAGATTTATAATAACCAGATCTCCTATTTCAGAGTCGGATCTATAGGTCTCCTTCGCATCCACGTGGGCAAGGTCAACTATACTATGGTGCTCAACAAATTATATACTTCTAAGACAGTAGCGTAGTATTGCCTAAAACATAACAAAACAGATCCAGATGCAGTAAAAACACTTACACAGTACTTTCACAGCTTAACACAGAATATGCATAAGACAACAGTTGTCATAGATTCGCATAACCAATACACATAGATTCAGTTACTCAAACAACCTTTCTTATTCATCAACCCATCAATTCCCTCTTACAATACCCAAACCCGACCTGCGCACACAGTAGTAGGGTCCGCACACAGAAGGACTTGGGATCTTCGCGCACGCAACCAGCAAGAGTCCTTTCCCCCAAAACCAAAACAGATCTACTAAGCCACAATTCACATCAAGAGCTCATCATATTCTTAACTTACAATTCAAAATGTTCCTCTATTTATAACAATCTAGCCTAATCTTTCCTATGGTCCGCAAACCACGGTTTGCAGATTCTAGGTCTACCCTTTAATCCATTACAATGCTTTCGGGGCTTTGTCCCACCCAAAAACCCTTGCGCTAGACTAATTATAATTAAAATTATACAAAATCGGACTAGTTTCGCAGCTTGTAGGAGACCTTATTCCAACATACTCCAAACACTTCATCCGACGATTAATCAGTCATATCATTGTCATCCATCATCCTACAAAAAAAAATTAAAACCCTTATTTTCTATGCTCAATAGTTCCTAGAGGATCTTCTTCCCTTACATTTCTATTCAATTAAGGAAATGAGAAACCATTTCATAGATTCCCTTCTAGGCATTCCTTGTGATAGTAAAAATTTAGTCCTCAAACAATCAATGAGCAACAAGTTCATGGAAGGGGAAGACTCTTAAACAATACAAAATATATTCTCTTTTAAAACCATAAATTTCATGGAAGGGAAAGACTCTCTTAGAAATTACGTCCTCTATGCTCTTTTACAACCATATGGTGCTCATCCCGGAGCTTCAAATCCCCACTTCACAATGACAATTTTTGGGCATGATACAATTTGTATCATCAATGAAGCAGGAGGAATATATCTAACATAGCTAGGTTAGTGGTTGCACCTCCAAAAATACATGACCATAATAATGACAAAAGTCACAATAAAAATGAATAAGAGGAACAAATTCCCATAAGGATGGAGAGCTTCCACCTTTCCTCAAGTTGAATGTACATAACCATATCAGGTTTCCTTGCACACCAACCTCTACACAAGAATTTATAATAATTTTTTGTATTCCAAGGGGTGGCGCATGAGTTTCATTAAAGAGATGATAGAGAATGGCATAAGATCCTATACTAAAAATTGAAAATGTAGGATTTCTTTCTCATGGACCCCCTTTTCCTCTTCCCCTCTTTTTGACTCATAGCCTTTCTCATGCTATTTGTAATGAACTTGGATTGTTATATGATATTCAACATATATATATATATTTACTTTGATTTGAGTGTAGTATGAAAATTCTACCACATGGTCCATAGAAAATATAATTAGCATAGATATACACATATCCATTCACTAGTTTGGCTCTGCACTAGGGATCCATACAACCATATTTACACTACAAGGTTATTTATTTAGCCTCACATCGCTCGATTCCCATCATTATAACCATGCATTAGGCTCTCATAATATGATTTGATACATTACAAGGGTCAAAACCAAGTTTATTAAAGCACATGGATTACCATTCTTAGAAACAAAGTTTAAGAAGAAAATGAAAAAAAACAATGTCATTGGAATTTTTCCAAGGTTCTCTTATTTTTAATTGGTTGTGTTAGCACAGTTATATGCTTAGTCATGAGTGTGTTTTAAATATTTTTATTTTTAGGATAAAAATTTTAAATTAAAAAAAACAAAAAATTAAAACACTCCTACAAGATCTGATAGCGTCTATTTTAGCCCTATTGGATAGTATGTTTTAACTCTATTTTATTTTTGTTTTTCCTTTGCCTGATGCTACTGGAAGTTCCAGAAACCTCCTGTGTTTAAAATAAAATAAAAAAACACATTCAATTTTGAGTTAGCCATGTGTTCCTGATATAAACTAAGGTCTAAATATTTTAATTCATAAGCCATGTCACGTGATAGGAAAGGTTATATGTTTGAGTAATGTCGAGTTAAATCATGGTCATACATGGAAGTGCTAGGTGTCAATCTACGGTTATGAACAACCAACCAATGTTTGTCCTGTCTGTCAGCCAAGTCATTGTGTCCACATGTCAAAGGTATGCGCTTATTATAAAAAAAAATCATGTAGATATGATTTAATGTCGTGACCATTTGGTTAATCACGCATAAGCGCTGAAGGAATTTTAGGCCTGCCATAAATATGCGACGGAGGTGACTGCCAACTCCAACAACGTTCAGCTCCAGCCACCTATTGCAGAGAATCTGAAACAAAGCAAGAAACCAAAAGGTATCACGAGGTGTGGCATATGGTTTTTGATATTTCCCATTATGAAAACATCTTCTGCATGGAGAACCATCATATCACTTAAAATTACCAAAAGAAAAGGAAAAGGTTCAATTATCAATTTTGACTGTTGGTGAATGAGTAGTTCCAGTGAGAAGCTTGAAGAAGGAGACTAATTTTTCAGAGAATTTTCATTGAGGATTCAACAACACTTGTTAAGTAATATTTTATAATATTGACAACTTTTTGATCTAGCATAAAACCTTCATTTATTTCTCATCTGACTAAAAAAGGAGGAAAAATTAAGCATATTAAACCTCAAGGAGTTTATTTAATAGATGCCAATCCGAATGTGAGGATTTTTTTTGTACATGCTACGTGGTATCCATTTTTCTCAAGGTTAGGAAACTCTTTTTTTTTTTTTTGTAAATCAACAGTTGTATTAGATCACAAATAGAGTACATAATATTACAAAAAGGGCTTACCTGTCCCAGAACAAAAAGAGACATAGAGGCCAAGAACTACCAGAGAGACACTTCCATAGACACAGACACATATAAGCCATTGCAGGCCATGAGCCATACTATAACATATTACAAAAATTATCCTTGTTTAGGACCGAGATACTAGGAGACTGGTCAACCCAACTAGGCTGCCTAAGAAAATATAACAGCATAAACATGAACCAACTATAGCCAAGGGAAAAACCTAAAAATACTAATAGCTAGGACTTTCATCCTTACTCTTTCTATTCTCTTCTACAGGATCTCCTCCAACACTTGGCCCGACATTGTCCATGCAATTAGGTTCACTTTGAGGCTTGTATCGGCGGATGATGGTGGTCTGATTTCTCTCCTCAGGTAGCTGGATCGAAATGTTCAGCACATGCTTCAGATGAATCTTGAAGAGCCTAAAAAACCCCTCAAGCTGCCTTGACTGAGATTTCATCTCTTCTACCAGGGATTTCAGAGTGACTTCCAAGCTGTCCATTCTAGAGGAGTTTTTTCAGAAGCGAGGGTGCCGACCTGGTACGCATCCTTGTGAGACGCCTCCTGCATATTCAGCGTCTTGGCCAACATGGTTTTCATTTTCTAGGCCGTGCACTGGGTACGTAGAAACTTGGTAGACCTAGTGGTCAGAGTGCCAGGGTCCTTTAACCAGTCCACTTCTTAACAAATATCCCTGTCATCCACTCTTTCGCTTGCTTTGTCCACTTCTTCTTGAAGCATGTCAATTTTTTGTTTTCCCTTACGAGAGATAGAGGAATTGAAGCCTTCCTCTGCCTCCTTAATTTCATGGGCAGCCTTGGAGCTCTGAAGGATATGCTTCACCATTTTGTAATGCCTCCCTCTCATGCTCAACTTACTAAAACCTAGACTCAGCTCTAGTTCTTTAGGAACGTGAGACAAGGTGGGCCGCAGAACGACAAAAGTATCTCCTCTACTCCCTAGAACTATATTTATAATTTTATTTTTGGTACTCAGGATCATGAAATGAAACGATCTCACTTTATTTTCCTTACGCATGACAGGATGTTCAGCAGACAAGTGAGGGATATTATTCCGATCCATTCGGTGTATTTCGCACTGGTTGCCACACTTTTACTTTATCATATTTTGCCACATCTGCAGTTTATCAGAGCTAGTGTACTGTCCTTTGTCAGTAAGGTAAATCTCCCACACTCGCCCACATAAACCAAAGTACATTGGGCCTAGAAACCACTGTCATGAATTACTATATGGGAAGGACTTCATCTATCATTAATGATCAGTTTCGTGTGACCTGTACGCACCTCCTGACGATCTAGTTAGGTCCTTAATGACAATATGATCACATTCCTCTCTCAAATTATCAAAATGAATGTCCTACCAACAGGTGTCAAGGAAAATATCCAAGTTTTCCACCACACGATTGGAAAGGACATCCGCCATAAAATTTGCTGAGCACCTAACAGCCTAAAGAAATACCCCTTAGAGATTGGAGACATGGTTCGAAATGAGATTCGTGACTAACGAGAGGCGCCAGTGTTTGATGACCCTACTGGGCTTTGACCCATTCTAAAACCTCTTAGCCACGTTAATTGCTAGCAGCGAGTCCCCTTCCACAATAACTCTTCCAATTCCCAATCTTACCAAAATTTGCAGGCCCTGTTCCAGTGCAGCGAATTCCGCTTCATTATTCATAGCTTCACCTAATGGGCAACTATAGATATGCTTAATCTCTCCTTTGTCATCGTAGATAGCTCCTCCAAAACCAGCCAGACTAGGATTACCACGTGAACCACCGTCAAAATTCAGCTTGTAGTAACCAGGGTAAGGGGGCTACCATACTAAAATAGACGAAGGAGGCAACAGTTGGCACAGAGAAAGACTAGAGCTTGTAGCACCTTCAATACCAAACAGGTTCATAACGTGTTGTTCTTTAGCCGAAGGCATGTCACTATGAACATATTTAACCTTGGAAAGGACTGTTTCCCTCATATTCTTCATGATTTCTATTTTAATGTGGTCGAGTTGGCGAACTTCATCCTGGAAGATTCTCCTATTCCTTTCCTTCCAAACCAACCACACAATGAAGCCAGGTCCCAGACGCCAAAGAAGGTTTATAGTTTCTTGTTCAGTATACTTGGTCCTCCACCTAGCTATGCTCTCATGGATAGAGTCTCTTCTTCTGTTAGTTTACCGGAAAATTTCTGCCATCCATTCCCATAAGTTTTTGGCCCACTCACATGAGTTCAAGATGTGGTTCATTGTTTCCTCCTCCAACCTACACAAACATAATCTCGATAGCCCAATGAACCCTTTCCTATGTAAATTCTCCAAGGTGAGAATTTTCGTATGGATGAGGACCCACAGGAAGGTTTTGACCTTAGGCCAGTAGATAGCATCCCAAACATTGTTGTGCCAGTGGAACTTTTCTTCTAAATCTCTCTGTTCAAGGTGGTGCCTCGTTTCTTTTAGGTTAAAGGTACCTCCTTCCATCTTTCCCCACTGGAGATGATCCTCCTCCTGTGAGCGACAAATTATTCTCTTATCCACCCACGGGCGTAGAGAAAGCAACTGGTTCTCCAATTGGATCTCCTAGGAGGGGGGGTCTAGAACCCAAGGATGCCATTTCTGGTCCAATTGATCATTAGTCTAGTAGTGTTGTACTTTTATTTTACAAAGCCCTTGAAAATTTTGTCAGATAAGTTGATACTCCAGCCTCTCCAAATTTGGTAATTGTTTCTAGGCGTCTTCCCAGAAGAAATTCGTTTTGCCATTTCGTATTTCCCAGAAACAGTGGTCTTGGATGATATTTTTAGCTAAATGGAACATTAGAGTTAGCAGTAGCTCTAACCAGTAAATAAATGGGTGGAAAAGCCCATAAGTCTCCTAAGGAGGAATAAAAATACTCCAACTATGAAAGGGGGCACTCTTTCTAGCTTAATAAAACACCTCCATGTGTGAACAGGGATAAAATCAAACTTCTTTGACTAAGTCAACAGCGCAGTTTTAGAGGAGGAGGAATCCAAGGAGGAATAACACATTTTTGGAGGGAGATGTATCTTTGGATAGAGATGAACTAATTGAGTGGGGCCAAGGGCAATAAAACTCATTTTTTATATAAGGAAGAGGATGGTATCATTATTCTTCATGTCTTAGATTATTATTCATGTCTGCTCAGACTTTGCTTCCTCTTTCTATTTAGTAGAGTAGCAGTGTTGTTTAGCATAGGGTGTTCCCGAGCGGGAATCCCACCTCTTTCCTTGAGGAGCCTATTGGGAGAGTTTGTATTCATCATTCCACATCATGTTTTCAAGCCAAGCTTCAGCCTACCTTATCAGCGCAGTATTACTGGAGACTTTGCAGTGTTGCTGGGTGTAGCAGTGGAAGGGATTGGAATCCCATTTTCTAAGCTAGTTTCTCATTGGAGGAAGATTTCCTTCACTTGAGGGACCTGTTTGGAGAGCTCCAGAGCTTATTTCAGATATGTGGTATCAGAACACACATTTCCCATACATTCCCAGCATTGTTCCAGCTAGGGATGCATTATTTTGGAGGCAGTATTCAGTGCATGGTTTGGTGGCTCGGTTGCAGTGTTTCCTTGTGATTGAGAGGTTCATCCTTTCATGGGAGGAAGCCATTTAGAGATATACATAATATCAGACATCTTTCCAGCCTTGTACACTCCTTTCCTTCAGTGTTGCAATGATGATTTAGTAAATTTCTAAATATCACATTTTGTATGGAGAGTGCTTGACAAGAAACCCTTGTCGGGTTCTCTTGTATTTTGTATAAGGAGACTAGATCTCAGTTCTTAAAGTATATTTTATTAATATATGAGTAGATATATTTTCTCCTATTTTTTGAGTGTAAACCCTCTCTTAGACTGCGCAGTCCCTTATGCAGCAACTCCGGTATATTGCAATCTTGGGGTTTTAACACATTTTGGCAATCCTAGGTGTGGGAGATCTATTTAACCCACCTAGTTTGATTTGTTTTAGCTCTATTCTTGGATTTAGGTTGTATATTGATTAATTTATGGGACCCAAGAATCCATTTCAGTATTTTGTTGCATATGTTGCTGGGAATGTGTTTTTAATGCATGATTCATGAGTTGTTCTAGATTTGGAATATTACAGTGGTATCAAAGCATGATCTCTGGCTCAGCTTGTGAGACCCAAATATCAGAAGACTAAGAGATGGATAGAAGCTAGAAATCTTTAGTATGTGAAGGGAGAAAGGAAGACAAACTTACAAAGCTTCTTCCAAAATCTATGCAGAGTTTTCAAGGAGAGCTAAGGAAAATGAGATTGGAGATGGGATCTCCAAAGGAGGTTGAATCTAGAGCTGAATCTAGATTTTCACATGGTGAGAGTGAGCATGTAGCTACACACCATGGTGCATAGCACAGTCAAGTGCCCAGATCTATCTTGTGATGGATAGGAGGAGGAAGAATGCCTAAGAGGAGAAATCTTAGTGATTTGTTGCAGAAGAATGAATCTCAAACTGAAAGGTTTAGAGATCATATTGATTTCCTGGAGTTTTGCAAGATCCAGCTGGAGAAGAGAAAGCAGCAGGATGTAGGTATATTTCTTCTATCTACTTTTTTCGGATCACCTACATGTTCAGCTCAAGCTTGGGTGAAGGAGCTAGAATCCTATTTGCAGCTGCACCATATTTTTTAAGATGAAGCCATCAGAGTTGCAGCGCTGCATTTCAGAGGTAAGGCTCATGCATGGTGGATTTTTGAATCTTGTTCCTTTAAGAATTCCAACACTCTCTCTTATACAAGATTCATAAAAACATTGAGGGCAAGGTTTGGTGAAAAACTTCCTAAGACACATGAGCAAGGAAAACTTGAGAAAAACCCTTGCATGTGATGGAGAAAAATCCATTTCAGAAAACCATGGGGGGAGCTGACATCTTGCATTACACATTGCCGGAATCAAGATCTCCAGTTCATATTCTTGAACAAGAGGGCATGGGGATCTCATTTTCACAGGAGGATCCAACCGTGGAGATGTTGCCCATACACATTGAGGAAGATGAGGGCAATAGCGCTGTCATGTATAGAGCATATCTAGTGCCTCATGCAGAGGGAGGAGGAGCACATGCTCCAATAGGAGGGATTCTTGTATCCTTACAAGAAGATCCCCGGGATCTCATACATGGAGGTCCAAGCACAATCAGTGAGCAACATGATTATGCAGCATTGCAGCTAGAAGGAGGAGGTAGGGAGGAAGAGCAGCATCAGTTCATGAGAAGCACACACCCTTCTCTATTTCAGAAGGCTAATGCAAGGAAGAGGCAGAATGATTTGCGTAGTGAGGGAAAGGGAAAGGTTTCCCAATCATATGTGTAGTCTACTCTTGACATTGATGTCTCACTACATGGAGGCATTCCACCTAGGAAGCCACCAGATCTAGAATTGGTGAGAGACATCTTGCCTCTTGGCTCACCATTCTTGGATTCTAGGGAGGTGAGGAGTTTTGAGGATGAATTTGGCATGAGGAATGTCAAAGTAGCAGGCAGCAGCATGAGAAGAGCTTCACATTCCAAATCACCAGCGTTGTCCCTTAGGAGGATTGATCCTTATTGGAGGTCTCAGCTCTTGGTAGAGTAATCCAAGGATCTTGGTGCATGCACGATTCTTGATGACCCAGATGGAGATGACAGATACATGGTGGATGATGTGGTCATCTATTCCTATGGCAGGATCTTCTTGACTAGATCTTCTAGTCTCAGGGAGAAGCTGCTACATACAGCGCATGAGGACTTCTCTTCTATGCACTTTGAGGCATATTCCCATTTGATGGAGGAGTTCACTTGGGAGGGCATTCAACATCACATATTTCAACATATGGAGAGATGCATATCCCGGATGGTGATAGAGAGGATTTCACAACCACCTTCCTACTCATTGGGAGCGAGGGAGAATTTCCAGTTGAGCCATTTCAGCTCAAGACCTCAAGTACATGATGGAGGAGGTATAATTTCACATTTTGTATTGTACTTCTTTTCCTTCTTTGAGTAGGATGATGTAACAAGAAGAATTATCTCTTCTTGCATACTGTATGATTATGTATTTGCAGCGACTTGTAGCCTTAATCTTGGCTATCTTTTTGATGGTTTGTGGGGGAAGCCACATGTTTCTGGGTGTGCACCATTAACACCATATGGTAACTTCATGTTTCCATCTTATGAGATGAATGTGGCAGAAAACAAGTGGCTGGTAAAGCACTTGTTATTTCTTATGTTGATGCAGACAAAGGATGCACTGCGCTGGTTCCATGAGTGGAACTATGATTCACTCTCTGGTTGTCATTTGGAAACTTGTTCTTATTGTACTTTGCTTCCATATATTGCTGACATGTTTATGATCATGAGGAGCTTTGTTTGGAGAGTGGGCTTGAGGTTGGAGATGCCCATTCAGAGCATGATTCTTCCCACTTTATATGTTGTACATTTCAGGAGGAACCATGGGCAAACCATGACTGCCACATCACACTTTTTCTCTTCTTGTGGGAGGAACCACTTGGAGAACTTGAGGAGGCATTTCATGGCTGAACTATTTGTTGGGACATCATACAAGTTGACCATCATGATATTACTCTATGGCTTGTATGAGGGAGAGAAGAGGCAGAAGAAAAACTTGTTGTTGCTATGGTTGCACTTGGGAGAGTATGGGAAAAATTCCTCCCATACTTTTCATGAGATTTCTGAAGAGAAGGAAGGCACATTCATGGTGCAAGGAGGCTACCCTTCAGCATTGGAGGATCATGAGAGACTTCCATGTCAGAAGGATATCTTCTCACATAGAAGCATGATGGTGGATGGCTTTGGCATGTGGAATGTCAAAGGGATAATTCATGGAGTGACAAGAGCCTTGTTACTAAGGCACACAACGCTATTAGTTGAGAGCATGTTTCTATTGATGGAGTGTTTCAAAGGGAGTATGCACCCTCTCCTCTTGCAGATTTTTATGAGGGGATTTTCATGGGAAGAATCACTCATGGACCTTACCTTCAGCTCACACATGATGCATGGTAAGAAATACATTTATGTGCTTGCTGATTACTCTATTGAGTATTTGTACTTTCCCACCATATGTAAACACTGCATTGCTCCACATGAGAGAAAGATTATTTATGGGTTTCATGATCAATTTAGGGCCAAATATTGTAATATTGATAACCCATCTCTACATGACTTTGGGAAAGTGTTGTATTGCTTTTCTTTTACATAGTGGTATATATTGCTGCTTACTACTTTATAGTAGATGAGCTAACATGCATAGCTGCAAATTCCTTGAAGAAAAACTTGCCACTTGATGCTCTGAATCAGTAGTTGAAAGGACTGCATTGCATCCACCAGAGAGACCATATGTATCATCCAAAATTGCACATAACCTTCAGCCATTTTCTGATTTGGATGCCATGTGGTGGTGATGTGCCATTCATCTTGTATGGAATGGTTTGGGTTGACATGACTCATGACTTTGGAGGAAGGGTCCTTGGAGACTCAATCTTCTTCTTGCCATTAGAGGGCAATCATGTTACAGGCCGAGATCAGCATACCCTCTACATTTATAATCAGTGGAGAGGAGGACCATGGGGGATTGGCTCTCTTTCCTATCATGTTCATTTATTCAGACCACCTACATTTCAGGAGCACAAGGTGGAGGAGATTCTTCATGAGTTGCCATGTTGGAGGGTGACTCACTTCATTTGGATGATAGCATGGGTGAGGGAGGCAATCATTCACCATGATGATCATCACTCCTAATTTGTGGAGGCCATGAGATAGCAAGCAAGTTTCCATTCACACTTTCCACCTTTGATCGATGTAGACCATTTGGTTTTTGACACTTGGGAGGAAACATTGGATTATAGTTTATTTGCAGATTATCTTGATGCAGTGATGGAGGATATTGATGGGAGGCCACATGAGGAGGAGGGGAGAAATTTTCTCTCCTTATAAATTTTCTTGAGGAAAAGAAAATTTTTTGGAGGGGAGGACTGTAATGTTCCAAAATTTTAGCCTCAAAGATAAATGGAACATTAGAGTTAGAAGTAGCTCTAACTGGTAAATAAATGGGTAGAAAATCCCATAGGTATCCTAAGCAGGAATAAAAACACTCCAAGTGTGAAAGGGGGAACTATTTCTAGATTAATAAAACACCTCCATGTGTGAACAGGGATAAGATCAAACTGCTTTGACTAAGTCAACAATGTAGTTTTAGAGGAGGAGGAATCCAAGGAGGAATAATGCAATTTTGGAGGGAGATGTATCTTTGGATAGAGATGACCTAATTGAGTGGGGACAACGGCAAGAAAACTCATGTTTTACATAAGGAAGAGGATGGAAGCATTATTCTTCATGTATTAGATTATTATTCATGTCTACTCAGACTTTGCTTCCTCTTGTTGTTTAGCAGAGTAGCAGTGCTATTTAGCACAGGGTGTTCCCGAGTGGGAATCCCACCTCTTTCCTTGAGGAGCCCCTTGGGAGAGTTTGCATTCATCATTCCACATCAGGTTTTTAGGCCAAGCTTCAATCTACTTCATCAGCGCAGTTTTTTCGGAGATTGTGCAGTGTTGCTGGGTGCAATAGTGGAAGGGATTGGAATCCCCGTTTCTGAGCTAGTTTCTCATTAGAGGAAGATTTACTTCACTTGAGGGAGCTATTTCGAGAGCTCCAGAGCTTATTTCAGATATGTGGTATCAGACCACACATTTCCCATACATTCCCAGCGCTGTTCCAGCTAGGGAATACGTTATTTTGGAGGAAGTATTTTGTGCATGGTTTGGTGGCTCTGTTGCAGTGTTTCCTTGTGATTGAGAGGTTCATCCTTTCATGGGAGGAAGCCCTTGAGGGATCTACATAAGATCAGAAATATTTCCAGCGTTGTACACTCTTTTCCTTCCATTCTGCAGTGATGATTCAGTAAATTTCTAAATATCACATTTTGTATGTAGAGTGCTTGACAAGAAACCCTTGGCAGGTTCTCTTGTATTTTGTATAAAGAGACTAAATCTCAGTTCTTAAAGTATATTTGATTAATATATGAGTAGATATATTGTTCTCCTATTTTCTAAGTGTAAACCCTCTCTTAGACTACGCAGTCCCTTATGCATCAACTCCGGTATTTTGCAGTCTTGGGGTTTTAACACATTTTGGAAATCCTAAGTGTGGGAGATCTGTTTAACCCACCTAGTTTGATTTTTTTTAGCTCTATTCTTGGATTTAGGTTGTATATTGATTAATTTATGGGATCCAAGAATCAATTTCAGTATTTTATTGCATATGTTTCTAGGAATGCATTTTTAATGCATGATTCATGAGCTGTTCCAGATTTGGAATATTACATCATATCCAGTGCCTTCTGGGGTATCTTCCACAGTGATCCTATTCAGATCTAGGGATGAATTCTTCGTAGATCCCAAATTCTCTGGTACAGAGTCCCACTGATGGGATTCTTCGACTATTTCATCTTTAGATCCCAAAAATTCAAAGGCATCACCAATTCCCTTATTTGATATCCCTATTTTAGGCTGGTTTCTTCAGTTTTCTCTCTGTCTCCTACTGGGGTGGGAAAAGCCTTCCTGATCTTTAGCCGCTCCTTCCTTACTCTTTTTTGTTTGCTTTGTTAAAGGAAATTCTCTGAACAGGTGTCCAGACTCGTGACATCTACGACAGCAGAAGGGAATCTGCTCATAGTCAATGGCCTAAAAGAAAACTTCATCTCTAAATTCAAGCCACATTCCTTCATGTAGAGCCCCTAAGACATCCATTTCTACACAGATCCTCGCACAGGAGGTGTACCTTTTTTGCAAGGTTGTCTCCAAGGCTTGGACAAACTTTCCCCACTTGTTGCCAATCTATTCAAGCACCAAAGGTCTATAATAGTGTGATAGGGAGAGAGAAACGGTGGATCCATACAGGCACATGCGTGAATTTTTCCTATTCTGGGGTGAAGTTAGGCTTCCATGGCCTCACATAAAGACCTACCGAGGCATAGAAATATGGAACCCCATCAAAGATATGATCTCTATCTTCCAGATTCGCAAAAATGACCGTAAAGAAACCCTTAGCCCCAAGGTGGAGCCTAAAATCGCCTTTTGGATTCCATTGCTGTTTTATCGAAAGGCACAAGGCTTTTTCAGTTGGCCAAAAGCCCATAAATTTTCATATCAGTGCATGTATTTCCATATGGTCCCTGTAATCTTGCATTTCTAGATCTGTGATGATGACCCGAAGACTTTTTTAGGTTTTCGGCTTTCAGCGAATGTTCTCCCCCTATTTTTTACTCTCTGTGGCAGATCCTGACAAATTCAAGCCCTCTTGGGTATGGCTTGATTTTCTACAGTGTCTTTTATCCCTTCTGCTGTCCCAAGAGATTCCTGCTTAGGATTAGGGAATTCTTTGTCTTTACTATCCAATATCTTAATGCCAGTTTACCTCTTTTGACCCAGTATCTCCTTAGTCGTCCCACTCACCTTCTACATCTTACCCACCTCCTCCTTTCCTGCAGTTTCTGCCCCAGCAATCTGCACCCCTTCACTCGAGCCTTTTCCTTTGTCCATAGTGACTTTTTTGTAAGAAGAGGCCCTATTGGCCCCCGATCGTCTCATTTGAGTGGCCAAATCTGATCCACGCCTTAGAATCTCTACTAGAAGGGCCCTGCCCTTCGCCAGAGCTTGCTACAGTGCTCAGATTGCACCACCAAACCCTCTGTTCAACAATTCCCTGTTCCCGCTCTCGGCCCACTCACATCTTTTTCTTTTTAAGAAGATTTTTCATTCCATTAGATCTAAGTATCTTTATGAAACTCTCATCTAGGAGTAGCCAAGGAATTTGTTGTCTTATTTGATGAACAAGAAGAAAATGTTTATGGCCTCAAACTCCAGGTATCAGTAGAATCCATTGCTGAAGCTTGCCGTCTCCCATAAGAAGGACAGAAATGGTTCAAAATCCACGTTATTATTGGACGAGACCTGAAAATCTTCATCAAGGATGAATATAGAGACCCTAAATGGGCTAAAGTGATTCCTATAAGTTATCTCAAGGATGAATGGGCTAAAAATTTCAAGCTCATTAAGATCTACCTTACCTGTCAGAGTAGGTATACTATTGTAATTTTGTATCACATGAGGTTTTTGTTTCATATTGCAAGTATGAAGACTCTCAAATTACCTTTCAATGCTGAAAAGCTTGATTAATATGTTTGTTAGTGTCAATCTCGTCATACTACCATCAGTGATCAAAATCTGCTCTTTTGCATTTGCATAGTAGGAGTCTCATACTATAACTTTTTATCACTCCATTAGGTCATGGATCTACTGATGGTTGGGGTCACTTCATCAGTTCTCCCTCATGAAAAATAATCACTGGTTCTCCTCTCTATGGTCTTTAGTCATGTTTCATTTTCACTCTGCAGTTAATTGTATTAGGTCATAGGGTTTGGTCTCATTAGGTTTTAGGGTTCCACCATAGTCAAATTAATGATGAAAGTGTCAATAAATATCAGCAAGGACATGAGGATGCCAAATAAACTCAAAGCATAGTATCTGGAAAAGTTGAAGAAGTTGTTCTTTTAAGATTAATGTAATTTTCATCTCAAAACCATGTTTTGAGGTGAAAACATGATACTTTGTTTTTATTATCATTCTTATGTAATTTTATGTTTCCATATGTAATAAGTTGAACTTCAAAATCTGCTATTTCCATCAAGCCAATGTTAGTCTTTTGTAGCCCGTCACCAAGGGTAAAATGAGATTTTTCTCTGTCTGGTTTTCAAAAGTATTCTACACATTATTTTCAGCATGTTCATTTGAAGTAGCTCAGAAAAATATTTCCAATGGTATATCATACTCTTGAAATCGGCTTCTAGATCATAAAATATGCCCAAATGAATAAATGGCTCAAAAACCACATCTCTGCCCTTTTTCCATTATTTCGCTTGCTTTTAAACTTTAAAATCCTTAACTTTTTCTATATTTTTCCCTTTACCGCAAAGTCCATTTTTTCTTTTGAATTTCCATCTCCTACAATCCCAATGCGACGGATCATCGCCGATGCGATCACATCGCAACATCGCCCATCACACTATCGCATATCCCGCTAGCACTTAAATCTTTCATTCTGTTTCCACCGATGTGATCATCGCGCATCGCATATCACGATTCCTTCTGCACCGCAACATGCCATCCCTTTTCCACCGATGCTATCGCATCGCGTGATCGCATATCCCTCCAGTGCTTAACTCCCGCTCTCCCGACTTCCGTTGGTGCAATCGTCGCACATTGCATATCGCATTCCCCGTAGCACCGAACCCTGCCATCTCATTTCCCCCGATGCGATCATCACAACATCACTCCATCGCTTCATTCCCATTGCTCCATCGCTCCATCGCTCATCGCATATCGCAATTTCCTCCACCCAAAGTATTCCCGCTCACTCTTCCGCTTGCGATTGCGATTCCCAGGCCCACCACTTCTTTCCACTCTTTTCAAAGGAAAAACAGCTTTTATTTGTTTAATGAGGCACATTTGTTTTATTGGTTTAAAATATTTTTCTTCAGAAAAAAGGTTAAAATGGGCAGACATTCGGTTAAGGCCGTGAGCAAACAATGAATGCAGAGATCATTACGACATTAGCCACGAAACGACAGCAAATGATAAATGAAGGGGCAAGTCGGTTCCAGATTTGTTTTCTTTTCATTTTCTGGAGTAAATGTAACAAATAATGTTTCCAGATGGTCGAAACGAATGAACAGTTTCCTCTCTTTTAGAGGTGTATTGTTGGGTTCTTCTATCTTCAGGTTTTGGTTTGGGGGCAGGTGAAACAAATCCTCTTTTTACAGATTCTCCCCCTGAGGCTAGTCTATTTAATGTAGTTTTTCATTCATTTGTAGGGTTTGGAATCACTTGGGAACTCTGAGCTTGATTGTACATTATTTGTAATCAGTTTGGCAGGAAATTAATAAGATTTGCAACTATTTTTTATGGGATCCATTTGTTATGGAATTTTAGCACAATTTCTTCTCTTGTAGTCATTTGCTAAATGTTTTATGTATGCCATTATTCATTCCATTTATTTCTATTGAATGTTTTCAAGTTAGATAGGTAGAATCCATTATTACAATGCTCTGCCTTGGGAAATCATTCAATATTTTATGTTTTCTATTGTTTGAGAAGGATTCATCTCATATGCCCTCCTCAACTCCTCACTAGTCTTAAACACTTCACATCATTAAGCCAAAGGTGTTAAAGTCCATGCCTACCTTTCCCCATAGAATACCCTCCATTTCTAATTTAATTTCCTAGATTTAAACTACCCAAATCCATCTGATCCAAAAAACACCAAAAAAACCTATCAAAACATTTTGAGCTACTATACCTAGCCTAAAATCATTTTTTACAGTCATCCTTGACTGAGATTTCTTACGGAGAGAGCCCTCACCCTGCCTTGTAGGGCTAGCTACAAGGTTAAGCGTGGTTTATGGTTACCCTAGCTTGCCTTCCTTAAGCTTGAGGTCAATCTAAGTGATAACATAGTGGTGACCATACTAGGGAAAAATCTAAAACGAAAGACTGATCACCTCGGTAATATATTCCATATAAATTCTTGAACTTTGGATGATGAGTTTTAGAATTTTCTAGGTTGAAATAAAATGTTGCAATGTAAAAATTTCGAAATTAGACCACAGTGGCTTCAAGGAAATACACGAGAGCCAATCCTGATCCAAATCCTCCCCCTATATTTGAAAATCCTAACCTTATTCCACGAATAATCAAAAGACAAGAAATTTCAGTAAGCCCTAGACCCATTTTCAGATCCCATTCCTGGCCCAGTGAGTGGTTGTTCATTGAAGACCTCCCTTTTGATGAGTGTTTTAAGCTTTCTCTGTTCAGAACCAAATCTGAATCTGCCCTTGATGACATAGCGTTAGACCCAGATTTTCTTGTAGATCTTGAAATTAAAAAGGAAAACAGATCGATTGATGATTATATCTTAAACTCTTCTCAATCATCTATCACTGCTACCAATATCCCTGAGCTTTCATAATCATCAGAATCAACATCCACTACCCTCAATTCATCAGTATTCCCATCAATTTCTGAAATCAATTCTCAACTTCAGTTTATACCTACCCTTCCCCTCCAACTTATCACCCCTACTTCTCCATCAATAGCTTTCTTAAATCCTAGTAGTTCAAATGTTGTTTTATATCTGCCTTGATTCATGGCTACCCAATATGCACCCCTAGTTTTACCTCAAAATCTAAATGATATGCCTGCTGATTACCAAATTAAAATACCTATTTTTGATGCCACTCAAAGCATTACATCACAGCAGCATGTTGATAAAATGAATGACTTCTTTGACCTCATGAGGTAGAGGGAGATAATGTGACTGTGAGATTGTTTGTTCAAAGTTTTGGAGGTGAAGTTCAAAAATGGTTCAGAGCCTTACTAGTAGCTTCTATCCACACTTTGGTGGAGCTACATAGACAATTCTAAGACCGGTGGGAGGTAAAGAAAAACCCACTCCAAATGTTTTCTGAGTATGAAAATATCAAAAGGAATGTGGGTGAAGTGTACAAGATTATTGTGTGAGGTTTAATGGAGTGTATAATGCTATTCCGACCAACCTCAAACCCCACATGGGGTTTTCCTTGATAAAATTTATAGATGGTTTCGATGCTGACATGGCATATCAGTTACGAGAACGAGATCC
>JAXQQM020089631.1:0-35688 GCA_034641835.2 Pinus albicaulis
CATTATGCCTTCAAAACTAGCGATGCTGGTCTATGTTGCTGGTTTATTGATATGGTCTGATGGTCTTTTTATATTTTGGACATATCACACTCCTCACATGATTCGCGTTTTTCTCTGTTCAAGGATTTTGGGTACTTTAATTTGTATTTGGAACAATGGACGTCGGTACGTACTCTATCTGTTGCTTTACTATTCTACATACTGCTATTTCACTTTCTTACAGATGCCTTGGGCATATTTGGATGCTTTCTCAGATTGTCGATAATCTCCATGTGGACCGTTGCTGGGTTTTATATCAAGTCGCTGTATGTGACATGGGGTATTTTTCTATCATTGTCTGGGGTGGGACTTCCACTTTTCTGGATGGATATTTGGGTTCCAATCTTAAGATGTGAAAATGTAATGACTTCATGGACTGTTTTACTTCATACAATATATTCAAAACATCGTTTTTCTCTTGTGAAAAAAAAAATGATTAATGTTTATCACTCTGCCTTCAAAACTAGCGATGCTGGTCTATGTTGCTGGTTTATTGATATGGTCTGATGGTCTTTTTATATTTTGGACATATCACACTCCTCACATGATTAGCGTTTTTCTCTGTTGCAAGATTTTGGGTACTTTAATTTGTATTTGGAACAATGGACGTCGGTACTCTATCTGTTGCTTTACTATTCTACATACTGCTATTTCACTTTCTTATAGATGCCTCGGGCATATTTGGATGCTTTCTCGGATTGTCGATAATCTCCATGTGGACCGTTACTGGGTTTTATATCATGTCCCTGTATGTGACATGGGGTATTTTTCTATCATTGTCTGGGGTGGGACTTCCACTTTTCTGGATGGATATTTGGGTTCCAATCTTCGGATGTGAAAATGTAATGACTTCATGGACTGTTTTACTTCATATAATATATTCAAAACAACGTTTTTTCTCTTGTGAAAAAAAAAATGATTAATGTTTATCACTATGCCTTCAAAACTAGCGATGCTGGTCTATGTTGCTGGTTTATTGATATGGTCTGATGGTCTTTTTATATTTTGGACATATCACACTCCTCACATGATTAGTGTTTTTCTCTGTTGTAGGATTTTGGGTACTTTAATTTGTATTTGGAACAATGGACATCGGTACTCTATCTGTTGCTTTACTATTCTACATACTGCTATTTCACTTTCTTATAGATGCCTCGCGCATATTTGGATGCTTTCTCAGATTGTCGATAATCTCCATGTGGACCGTTACTGGGTTTTATATCAAGTCCTGTATGTGACATGGGGTATTTTTCTATCACTGTCTGGGGTGGGACTTCCACTTTTCTGGATGGATATTTGGGTTCCAATCTTCAGATGTGAAAATGTAATGACTTCATGGACTGTTTTACTTCATATAATATATTCAAAACAACGCTTTTTCTCTTGTGAAAAAAAATGATTAATGTTTATCACTCTGCCTTCAAAACTAGCGATGCTGGTCTATGTTGCTGGTTTATTGATATGGTCTCATGGTCTTTTTATATTTGGGACACATCACACTCCTCACATGATTAGCGTTTTTCTCTATTCAAGGATTTTGGGTACTTTAATTTGTATTTGGAACAATGGACGTCGGTACTCTATCTGTTGTTTTACTATTCTATATACTGCTATTTCACTTTCTTATAGATGCCTCGGGCATATTTGGATGCTTTCTCAGATTTGTCGATAATCTCCATGTGGACCGTTACTGGGTTTTATATCAAGTCGTTGTATGTGACATGGGGTATTTTTCTATCATTGTCTGGGGTGGGACTTCCACTTTTCTGGATGGATATTTGGGTTCCAATCTTAGGATGTGAAAATGTAATGACTTCATGGACTGTTTTACTTCATACAATATATTCAAAACATCATTTTTTCTCTTGTGAAAAAAAAAATGATTAATGTTTATCACTCTGCCTTCAAAACTAGCGATGCTGGTCTATGTTGCTGGTTTATTGATATGGTCTGATGGTCTTTTTATATTTTGGACATATTCGTTTTTCTCTGTTGCAGGGTTTTGGGTACTTTAATTTGTATTTGGAACAATGGACGTCGGTACTCTATCTGTTGCTTTACTATTCTACATACTTCTATTTCACTTTCATGGACTGTTTTACTTCATATAATATATTCAAAACAACGTTTCTCGTCTTTTAAAGTTTCAATTTTTTTTTTAAAAATTGAACCCTTCGTCGGTCTACCGACGCCTTGTAGACATCGGAACTGCGACAACGTAGAAACGTCAGAAGAGAGACAGTATGAAAACGTCGGACCACATTTCGTCGGAATTGCGACAGATTACAAACATTGGAAGAGAGACGTTCCAAACGTCGGACCACATATCGTCAGAATTGCGACAGATTACAAACGTCGGAAGAGCGACGTACCAAACGTCGGACCACATATCGTCGGCATTGCGACATCTTACAGACGTCGGAAGAGCGACATCCAAAACGTCGGACCACGTTGGGTCGGAATTACGATGGATTTTAGGCGTCGGAAGAGGGACGTTCCAAACGTTGAACCACATTTCATCGGAAGTGCGACAGTTTACAAACGTTGGAGGCGCGACGGTTTGTGAGACGTCGGAAGAGTGATGCTTGTTCGAAAGCGATGGAAGAGGTGTCGATAGTGCGACACTTTTTACGTGCGTCGGAACGGCGACGGCAGGACAAACCACGGTTTGTCCGCTCTCGAACTGTCGCTCTTGCGACGACTATGTGTCGGAATAGCGACGAATTGGCCATCGGAATTTCCGCCAAATTTTCTAGTGTAGGTAATCCCTTATGCCTTACGAAATTAAAAACCTGTTATTGCATCCCACCCAAGGATCCATACCGATGTGATACCTCTCACCATTACCAATATTCCAAGCCAACCCTTTTTCCACCAACCAAATCGATGACAACATAGCCTTCCAGATCGAGGAAACTTTGCAGGCAAATTTTTCCGGGATCCGAATCTAGTCATCAACAGGGATGGGGTCAATATATTTCCTCCTTACCATAGAGGTCCAAAGGTTATTTGCAGTGAGAACTCGCCAGCCAGATTTCGCCACCAGAGATGTAGCAAAAAGTCTGAGGTTTTTGATACCCCAACCTCCCCATTACTTAGGTTTTGTGATTTTTTCCTAGGCCACCCAATGGAGGGTCTGCTTTTCATATTTACTTGACCATAGAAAATTGTTGCATATACTTATGATTTTGTTGATAATACCTATGGGAACCCAAGCCAGAGCGATCCAATAAACCGGAATAGCCATAAGAACATATTTAATAAGAACCAAACACCCAGCCCTGGAGAGCCACTTATGACTCCAAACATTGATCTGCTTTTCAACGTTAGAAACCACCCAAAACTAGTCTCGCTTTCGGTAGGAGTCCAGTTTGAAAGAGAACCCCAAGTGTTTACTGCAAGAGCTGAAAGAGGACTGGATGAAACAGACAGTGTTGAAAGTCCAAATCAGATCTTCCTCCTCAATGCCTTCATGAATGAGCATGGAATTTTGAAATTTAATAGTCATACCAGTAGCCTTCATAAAAATATCCAACATATTTTTAAGGCACTGGATCTCCTGCCTATTCCCATTGCAGAACAAAAGAATGTCATCAACGAATAGGAGATAAGAAATGAATAGATTTTTAGCCACTTCCACCCCCCAAATTCCCCAAGCCTTCTAGCCTGATGAAGAAATTGACTAAGGCCTTCAGCCACTAGGAGAAACAACAGTGGGGAGACTGGACATCCTTGTCTCAACCCTCTTTTATTGAGGAAAAAATGGGAGGCAACCCCATTTATAAGCACAGCAAAAGACACGTTTGTAATACAACACATAATCCAGTTAATAAAATCAATGTGAAAGCCCGGATGTGTAAACAAAAGCCTTCAAAAGGTCAATCTTCACTATCATACATTTTTTTCGAGACAATTTAATACTATGAAGAGTCTCCTGAGATACACCAATGACTTCATGAATTTTCCTGCCATCCAAGAAACCAAACTGTTCTTTAGATATAGAGTTAGATAAAATGGGTCTTAGCCTGTTAGCAATATTTTTGGCAATTCCTTTTTAAATACAGTTATAAAGGTAAATGGGTCTGAAATCATCGAAAGAGTTAGGAGAGTCCTTCTCCGGGATGAGGGCCAAAAAATTCGTCTTGAGAGATTCATGGATGTGACCTCGGATTATGGTCTCTTCCATAACATTTGTGATGGTTCCCCCCATTAGTTCGAAGAAGTGTTGGAATAATTCCATCATCCAACCATCTGGGCCAGGACTTTTATCTTTTTGCGTGGATTTTATAATAAATTCAACTTCTTCTTTTTTCCACCGAAGCTAAAATGTAGTCATTTTCCTCCTCATCGGCATATCTAGGAAAAATTTGCGCTACCCGGATGATTTCCCGAATCGAGACCCCACTCTGGTCATCATAAATATTCTTGAAATATGATTTTCCCAATTAGGAGAGGTCTTTAGAGGATTTTTCCATGTCTCCCTCTGGGGAAGCAAGTTCCTAGATGGTATTTGATTTTTTTTGGCCCTTGGCCTAGTTGTGGAAAAACTTTGTGTTCTCGTCACCGGCATTAAGCCAAATGGCTCTGCTCTTCAGCCTCCATCTTTCTTCACTGGACCTTAGTAAGTCCCTTCTCCTGCTTTCTAGCTCTTTGATCCTACCTGTCGAATCATCATCAAGGAAGCCCTTATCAACATTCCCATATAACTATTCCAGAGAGTTAGAAATGTCATGCAAGTCTTTTGAGTCTTTTTTCTCCTTCTCTTTTTCCCAACTTATGGTAGCCTTCTTAATGTTCTTCAAATTGTTGATAAGAGCCTGAGCATATGAGCCACTCTCAACAGCACTGATAGGGCTCCAAGTATCAAGCACAAGTTTGTGATATTCCCCCTCTTTTAGCCATCCCGCATTAGATTTAAAGGGGGAGGCAGGTTTTTTATGCAGGCCTTTTAGCTCAAGAAGTATCAGGGAGTGGTCTGATTCACCCCCCGTGCCAACCCATTGGTGGAAGCTAGAGACCATGCTGACAAAATCATCACTCGAGAGAAATTGATCTAGCCTTTTAGAAATCCTGGCCTCGCCCACCCATTCGTTTCTCCATGTGGGGACGGACTTATTCAAGTTTGTATCAATCAGGTTGCCATCCCTCAATTTTTTAAGGAAAAAATCCACAAGGGGGTCAGTCCTAGCATTTGAACCCCAAGCCTCTGATCTTCCCAGAGATAAGTTTAAGTCACCTCCCATAATCAGATTTGGGCCTTTCATGAAGGATTTATCAAACTAAGTATTCTAGAATCCCACTTTGTCCACACAGGGACCATAAATGTTGACTAAAGTGAAATTTGAGACCAATTCTAGGGAAGAAACCTCCACTCTAATCCATAGTTTCGAGGTCCAACTATTGGTGAGTTTAACAGTGCCATTTATTAATCTTGTAGTTAAACCTTCCGACCGCCCCCTTGCATCAGAGGTAACAAAATTCCACCCAGGGAGGAAAGAAGAGAGAAAAATAGAAATATGGTCTATCATTCCCAAAGTCTCTTGCAGTAATAAGATGTCAGGTTTGTAATGGAAGATCAAGTTTTTAAAAGCTAGTTTTTTGGGGGCACTAGCCAAGCCCCTACAATTGAAATATAACACAATCATTTGGTCACCAAGGTCGGGGATGCCACTGCTCTAAGCGCCCCTTTGAGGGATAGTTGTCTGCCATCAAAAATATCAATTATAGCCTTTAATTGGGCTTTAGAGAGATCAGACTTTCTCCCCCTCATTATTTTGACTTTATCAATAGGTGATGATTTTACTAACCCACCATGTACTTCCTTATCCAACAGTTTCTTATCTCTGGGTCTCAGGTTGTAGGGAACATAATCTATTGAGAGCTTTGGAATAGTGGTTATAATTCTATCCATAGCCAAAGAGATATTGCTAACACAGAGGGAGGAATTTGAATCCTGCCTGGAGGGACCAGGAAATCTCATACAATTTAAAAATAGATCAAGAGTTTAAAGTAGGAGATGAGGGGAAAGGGGTAGTAGCCACTAAATCCGATGTTGGATCAGCTTGGGTGGGCACCATTTGCTCCTGAATGGGCTCTAGAACCTCATCTTACATTTCCATTTCATCTGTAGGAGTCGAGGCCTCCATGGGAAGCTCTTCCCCTGATTGTGTGATATCCACCATAGGTTTCCCTCTCACTCTATCATCCACCACCTCCTGTTGAGCGGCATCATATCTAATGCAGGGGCCATGGGTAGCCCCACTTTTATGTCTCATGATTTTGTTGAATCCAAGAGGGCAGTCCCGTGCAAGGTGTTCCAAATTATGACATATGTGGCATCTAAACGATAGTTATTCATAGTCGATCAGTTCTTATATTTCATGACCATCCACATTTAGCATAATCTTAGCAATCATTCCTTCTCTCAAGGCTAGTTTAACCAAAATTTGAACAGTGTTCCTGAATCGAGTTTCCATAAAAGACATATCCGCCTCCAAAAAAGTTCCCAGACTGTCTCTGATTTCCCAAAAAACCTCCATAGTCCAGAAGTGCGAAGGGAGTGCAGGAAGTCTGACCCAAACAGGTATCTCATCCACCCTTTCTTTGTTTTCATCAAATAAAGGAGTCCAATTCTTGAATATAATTTGGGCTATGCCAAATCCCCATTGTCTCTTAAGAACCCATTCTAGGGTCTTTGGGTTCTTAAAATTCACCATAAACCAACTTTTTGACAGGGTTATGACCTCCACATCCCTGTCTAGAGCTTCAGCCCATATCCGCTTAATATATTCCAAAATGTATTCTGCAGGGAAAAGCTTTCCTTTGGCTCCGCCCACAAAAATAGATTCAGAAGCTTCCATCACCCGATCAAAATGGAGATCTACCCCAAAAACAAAATTCGGGCATTCAGAACTCTCCTTAATGGCTTTCCCCTTCTTTCTCTTCACCCCAGCCTCACCATCAAAATTTACCAAAAAATTTAAAGATTTGGAGCATCCTCCCAAGGCCTCCCTCTACTTTGTACTGACAGATGGGTTTTTTGCCCCACCCATAAAAACTTCATCCCCTTCCGGTCTTAGGAGTGGTGCCAAAAAACCACAAGATAGGGCCTCAATATCACCTGCCCAAATACCTAGGAAATCCACCGCAAAATTCTCACCTCCCCTCTAGCTAATAAACCTCGGCTGAATTGGGAGACTGCCGCTCAAGCCTCCAAAGGCAAAACTTTCAAAACCCTCTTGGGTTCCCCACTCAGAGCCATTGAGCCCAACAAGTTCATTCACAGATAAACCACCTGGGTAAACAGTATCCTTTCCCAAACTGGAGATAAAAGTTTCAGTATTTTCTTGCTAGGAAGACCCTCCACCTTTTTCCTTAGGAAAAACTTGTACCCCGACTCTTGGGTTTGAAACAAAACATAGCTTTTCTTCACCACCTGCCCCAATCACGATGTCCTCTAACCCACTAGAAAGAAACAGAATAGAGGGAGAGAAAGGAGTTTTAGGACCTTTAATCTACGCTGAAGCAGAAACCAAACCACATCTATCAACCACTAACCCTTTAGACACCATAGGAGAGGCTAACACAGGACTTTCAGTGACTTGAGGGGTTAAGGTTTTGAGGTCTACCCCTCTGAGGGAGGCAAGCCCTTCCATAGGGTTCCACCTCTGCTTCTCCACCCCAACTCGTTCATTATGAGACCAGGATGAAAGGGAAACCTTGGCCAGGTTTTGTTTAGTCGTTTTCAGACCCCAAACAGAAAGGATAACCTTAGCCATGGGTTCCACGTCAACAAACTCTTTATCATTACCCATAATGTTGAAAAACTCAGACCGTCAGACAATCCCTATCCTTTCGTCAACAGGCACTCAAGAAGACGACAATAATAAACAATAACAGTTACAACCTTTGACACGGCGGTAATAGGACTAAGAACAGAGATTAAACGTTGTTTATAACCTCCCAAAAAAAGCAAGACACAATCCCAACACTAAAAACATGGCCTTATGACTTGCGAAAACCTCAACAGAACATGAAGTCGTAACTGACATACAGAGTACTAGCAGTAAAAAGTGGAAATGTGAACTTAATGTCACTCAGAATAACACAGAGAATGAGGGACGTCTGACCTGGGAGCAACAACCAACCTGGTAACACGAGATGCACCGTAACAAAAAAATTTACCACGATGAAAAAGGGTTCACAGGCTTCCCCTTAGAGTAAAATGAAGACCACATCTAAACGAAAATGCGTGAAAATTATACCACAGGGTGACCATCCAGTGCCAAAGCCGGATCCGGATGTCAAAATAGGTCAGAAAAAGCCAAATGGTGAACTCATCCCTCATCCCAACAACACCTGGCCCGCAAGTCAGCTATACACATGTCCCCATGCATAAGCCATCCGTTTTCACCCGGTTGTGCCTCTTCATCCACCAATGGTGGATAAACAGTGTTCCTTCATTCTAGAAACCAAGGGTTCTGCAATTAACATGCTTCCATCCCACGCCACCAGCTAGGGTTTTTTGTTGCAAAGCTCCCTGCACTGCATCCAAGAGAATATAATCTTAGTTGCAACAATATGCTAATTGGATATTTCATTCTACCTCTCTCTGGAATGGAATCTGACTATGGACTCTCATTGCAACTGTCAAGGAGAGTGGTATTGATCGACTTTTCTTTTGCCACTTGATTTGGTAGCATTTTTCATAGCGTAATTTCCATCAAGTCTTTGCAATTGATGTTATGGGATCTAGGCGGATATGAAAATTTACATAATTGATAACACATTAAAGAAAATATAGGTTTGCAATCTAGTTAGTTAATATAGTATTGAAAAAAATAATATAATTTTCATGTTGCACAGGAATAAACATATAAAATATTATATTAACATAAATTTGTTTGAGTAATTGAAAAAAATGTAACCATTGCAACAACAAAGACGTAATGGAAATTTTTTGTTTTCCCAATTTATGCCAATTAAAAAGTAGAAGAAATTTGATCATTTGATGTAGTTGCAACATTTATTGCCGCACATGTATCTCCAAGAAAATTAGATAAGATTTGTCTTGGTCCCTTGGATTTTTTTTCTTTCCTCCCAAGTCCTCTTTTGGTCTATTTAACACCATTACTACATATCTCATGGTTGGTCGTTCTTCAGGTGAGTTTTTTGAAAAAAATAATCCAAGACACAACAAAGAAAATAGGAATTTGTATACATAATTTTCTTCAAATGTATCTCCATCCACCTTATTTAAAAAACTATTGTCAATTAACTCCTTCACTCTACTTGGAAATGTAGGGTTAACCCGTGTGCGCAAGGTTAGGTCTCCAACAAACATGTCACTAGTTGGCCTCATTCTAGCCTAGAATTTCCAATAACATAATTCCATAGCTATAAACATCTCCTTTGATGGAAATTGTCCCACCCAATCCATATTTTGCATTCAATACAACCATGTTCAAATTTTATTTTGACAAACCATATACAATTATTAATGATGAAAAAACAAGTATAACTAATATTTTGAAAAGACATACTTGGAGCAATATGTCTTGCAGATCCTTTCAAAGCAAGTATTGAAGTAACTAAATCAATAGAGGTTGCACCAATTAATCTTGCAATCCCAAAATATGCTACATGGCCTAACATGTCCTCATCCAAAAACACATTGCTTGGTTTTAGATCAAAATGCACTACTTGCACAAGAGAATCATGATGAAGATATTCCATAGCATGGGCCACATCTATGGAAATGCTTAATCATGTTTCCAATCCCAATTCACACATTTGTTCATCGTTATTGTCATCTTTATCAAGATACAAATTCTTTTCTAAGCTTCCATTACACATAAAGTCAAACACTAAACCTTCGAAATTGAGGTTAGAACATGAGCTTATGATTCTCACAATATTTCGATGATGAACATTTTACAACACTTTACATTCTACTTTAAAAAATTTCTCATCTTCGTCATTTTGAAGATTGAGAACTTTCAGTCCAAGAATTGTACCATCACTCAAATTGCCCTTGTAAATTGATGTGAAACAGCCCTTCACCAACAAGTTAGACTCAATAAATCCATTTTTTGCTTTGAAAATATCTTGATATTAGATCTTTTGATGCTCTACCTTTTGTAAAATACCTTGTGGAAAATTAGAGATTTGTATTTGCAAATTTCCTTTCCACAAGAATGATAAAAGGATACAACATAATATAAAACCAACACCAAGAATAGGCAACAGCACTTCTTTTATGACTTTAAAATGACCTTTGGATATTGGAAATGCATGTAATGAAAATTTCATGAAACCAGCTCCCAAAATAGAATAAAAGAGAGATCAATGCCTTAGAAATAAGCCACTTCAAGGGGGAAACCTCCTTTACATTACATAAATGAAAAATTCTTGCATGATACAAATGAAAAAACCTCCTTTCTATATATAGGAGTCCATGGGGTTACAATATAATCCTAGCCAACTAATCTGGGTCCGTCAGCTACCGGATTTTCCCATGATCTTTTACTTCTATGATGTATTATAATTGAATTTTATCAAATCATTAATAGACACATATGCAAATATAATTAAGAGGAAAACATGTCAATAATCACACAACAAAATGCAAGACGTTTGATAACAGAGTTCGTCTAGTGTGGACTACGTCTCCGGGCCTCGGTGTCTCGATGGTGTTGGACGATTCATTTGGTGCTGGAAAATGTGATGATGTACATGAATTTTGTTTGCTTTTCATACAAGGAAATGTGCCCTCGATATAAGTGGAAAAGTCTCTCCACGAGACATTCCCAACAAGGAAATCTCACTCATAACAAACCTCCTATCAGCATGAAAACCTCACACATGGTGACAAAGAGTATCCCGCCATCAAGGAAACGAAGGGATCTCAAAACATAAATGATCATCCATGATGAATACATATCACATGACATAAAAATCAAGATTTTTCATCAATGCGACACGACATAAAACATCTCACAACAATAATCATTGAAGTACATGACAACAACACTTCGTATACCTCAACTCGGTTGCTGGCTGAAGAATAGGCTACCCAGCTGCTGGATCTGAATGCACCATCGAATTTGTGGCGTTGAATGGCATGAAATTGACTGTCCACACTCTAAATTTCGACACTGTCATTCCAATATGGAAAATGGCTGAAAAATCGAGACCTCTATTGCAGAAACTGACATTTCCATCAGCTTCCCATCGCCGAGAAGTGTAAAATCCATATAAAATTTGTCCAATTTGGACACCAGACAATTATGGCCCCTCTGAAAATGTGGCTCAGATCATGGTTCCATTGCTAATTAGGAGTTCATAAATTTTGCTCAAAATTCAAAGTTACAAGATTGGGTTGAAACTAGGATGGTTAGTGCGTATATCTCATCTTCTTGATTTCGGCGCCGTGAACGGTTCAAAAAACCAATGTTGTATGAGGGAGATATCACATTCTAATTGAAAAGCCAAATAGGTAAATTTTGTGACAGTTTGACCAGGGTTGACTGGGATGCACAGTCAGCAAAAGGAATATTCCTTCCTCAGAGCCAACCGCAGGATGACAAGTGGTGCAATTTGAAATGTAAAATGGTTGTACGTTTATGTTTTGGGCCAATCAGGGGGTGACGCGTGGCCAGCCCTGAGGCTGCCATGTGTCCCCGAAATGGCATGTTAAAATTTTGGTGAGGTCGGCAGGGCTTTACCCTGCGACCTTCAGCAGAACACGTGCACGTCCTAACCACCCAAGCCACACAATGAGTCTTAACATTCAATGGACGCGGGTTCTATTTCAAGTTTGATGGATTCGTGTATGGGGTTTGGGGACCATCGGTGGTCCCAACCCGCTAGCGGTCCTCGATAGTGTTCATAGTGCAAACGTAACATAAAACATAACCTACGACAGTTAAAAAATATGCTAGCAGTTTGTGTCGTGTCACATGGCAATGGTCATAGTTATATCTCCACGCAGTTAGATGTAACCATCAACCTCAACCACGGTTCAACCCACTTCAACCCACAGTTAATCCTCGGGTTCCACCCAACCGCCGACTGTTGTTAACCGTGGTGTTTTGGGGTTATGTGCCCAACCATAAAATTTAATGCCACAGTTTACTTCGATGGATTTTTGGAGCACACCTAATTTTGGGTGGAATCCACTAAATTAACTCCAATTAAGTGGAGTTCTCCACTTTTAGTGGAGTTTTTCTAGGTGTAACTCGGAAAAAGAGTAGGAGACTCAATTTTCACCCATTCGGGGTGAACGAAGAGTCATTTTTGACTAATTGGAGCATTATAGAGCCATTGGTGCAAATAAAATAGCCTTTAGAGGCCTATAACTACATGTATTTGCAAAATTTTGAGCATAATGAAAGATGGACATGCCATTGGGAGCTAGACCAGCAGATGTAGCCCAAGAAGGGTGAACTGCTTCATCGTGCCTAATGTGTAAATTATATGTGGTGACTTATTTCTCTGTTTTACACTACTCTTCAATGGTATTTAAGCTTTTTTAATGCCTCTCATTCACCTAAAATCATCTACAATTCATGGTTAAAACCCTCAATCCTTAAGCAAACTAATGAGACAAGTATGCACATTTTTATAAACTGAAAAGACACTTAGCACAACAAAACTAATACATTCATTTCAGATCATATTGGTAACAGAGCTAGAGTTTATTCTCCAGTGTTGTTTAGTGCAGAGAATTGTTTAACTGTTTGAAATTTTTTATATTCTTACTGGGCTCAAGCTCAAAAGAGGAGAATGAATTTCAGAAAGTGATATATGGAAAACTGCATTCAAAACCAAACAAGGACTCTTTGAGTGGTTAGTTATGCCATTTGGTTTGTGTAATGCACCGAAAACTTTCATGCATGTTATGGATAGTGTTTTGCATGCATTCCTTGATGACTTTGTGATTGTGTACTTAAATGACAGATTGATTTTTAGCAAAACAAGTGAAGAACATGTCTTGAATGTGAATAGAGTGCTTGATATTTTGAAGAAAGAGAAATTGTCTCTTGAGATGTCAAAGTGTGAGTTTGGAAAGACTAATTTGGTCTATTTGGGACATATTGTAAGAGGAGGAGAGAATTGATCCTTCTAAAGTGGAAGCCATTGTGAATTGTCCCACACCCAAAACAGTAACCGAGGTAAGAATTTTCTTAGGTGCAACTCAATATTGGAGAAAGTTTATTGCTAAATTTTCTTCCATTGCAGCTCCTATGCATGCAGTGACAAGTGTGAAGAAAGGCTTCCAATGGGGAGGCAAAAACCAGAAAGCTTTCGAAGCTCTAAAAGACAAGATCCATTTATCTCCAGTCCTTGCATTACCAAATTTTGAGACAACCATTCGAGATTCAAACCGATGCTAGTGATTATGCCATGGGCGTAGTACTTTTGCAGCATGGTAAGCCTATCGATTTTCATTCTAAAACATTTAATGGTGTTGTGACAAATTATCCTACATATGACAAAGAACTATATGTGTTGGTACAAAGTGTCAAGAAGTGGAAACACTACTTGATGGGTAAAGATACTATTGTGCATACTGATCACCAACCATTACAGTACTTCAGTCGCAAATAAAATTGCAGCAATTAAGACATTTCAGGTGGATGGGATTTCTTCAACAGTGTCACTTGGTTATAAGGTACAAGAAAGGTATTTTAAATAAATATTTTTGATATGCTTTCAAGACCAATCATTAGTGCATTTACTTTACTCAAAAATAATTATTTTGTACATGAGAGTTACATAGAACAATATGCACATGACATTGATTTTCAAGATGTGTATGCTAGTTTGAGTGAAGGGAATCAAGTTGAAGAAAAATATTATCACATACATAACAATTTGTTGTTTCATTTGGGTAAGTTGTGTATACCACAAGGAGAGAGGCTAAGTTTCATGAAAGAAGCTCATTCATCTCTTATTGTTGGACAGTTTGGGGTAAGAAAATTAGTGGCACATCTACAGAGGTATTGCTATTGGTCTTGCATGGTAGATAGTGTGTCGTGTTTTATAATGTTGAACCTTTAGTTAAACTGAGAGGGGTGGGGTGAATCAGTTTAACACATTCTTGATCTTTTAGAACTTTTCATTAAACTTATTTACACCTTCATTTCATATCTAATTTAATGTGTGAGTAATCTTAGAATGTAAGCAGTAAGTATTAGTATAATATAGCAGTAGACTTAATATGAGAGCAGCAGGTATTAAGCAGATGATACATATCAAATCAATACATAAATATCATGCACAGAGACACCAGATATAAGTGGAAACCCATAAAGGGAGAAAACCACATCTTATTATTGTTGTGATGCAAAGGCAAGCTCCAACTCCTTCTCACCACTGTTTTTCTGCAGGCACCAACCTACAGGAGGCTCCAACCTCAATTCTGCAAGCTACAACTTGCAAGGAAGCACCAACTCCCTTCAATTTTCTACAGGCACCAACCTGCAGGAGGTTTCAACCTTAGTCAGCTACAACTGACAGCTATCAAGCTGCAACTTGATAGGGAAGCTCCAACTTCCTCAATTTATCAAACTGAATGTTTGCTGATTTACTCCAGATATCAACTCTGTTCTGTATCTGCTCTTCTTCTCTTAATCTTCTCTGTTTTATTCTTCTATATTCTGCATTCTCTATATTTGCTCTCTCTTCTTTTTTTTGAGCTTATCAAATTGATATTATATATAGAAATTCTCACATGACTGTTTGTATTTCACAAGGAATTTGGAGTGAACAGTCATGACTCTTTGGCTTCTGTCTTCTTATTCCTTTTTCCAACTCATTTTTAGAATTACTACAATATGTACAAATTTCCATGCTATAGTGGGATTTTGTCTTTTCCTTAGAAAACTTGCCTTTGCATCACAAACAATAAAAATAATTACAACATTTACATTCACATTTTTAATTACACATTTCAATTACTCAGCTCCTTTTCTGGATTTTGGCTTTACTGGATTTGTCTTTTCCTGCTGCTGTTAAGAACTTGTTCTGCATACACTTTTTTCATTGTCATCTACATATTCCCTGTTTTCTGTGCTTATTCACCTGTCCAACTCATTCCTGTACATATTTCTGTTCACCGAACTTTCATCTCTGCATGCTTTCCTCTTCTTTTCCTTTTCCATAACTGCATTTAAGTTTCATGCCCAATCATTTCCCAATTCCGGACAATCTCACAATCTCTGCTTTGTTCTATGCTGGCAGTTTCAATGCTTAAATCTGAAGTGTTAATAAATCAACCATATTCTCAGTACTTTTCAATATTTCACTTAACTGTGTGTAAATGCATCCCAAGCTTCATGCCCAATCATATTCCAACCCGACAATCTCACTCTGCACTTATTCTACGCTGGCACTCTCAAACAAATAAGTCTGGTCATTTTAATGTCTCAATTCACTAAATTTGGACCCCAAGGAGAAGTTGGTCTTACTGTAGCGTGGCTTTGTCAGTGTTTCCCTTAGTTCACCCCCACGGTTCTTTATTTTCTTGGCAATTTTATTTATCAATTTTGGAGAAATTGATAAATAAATACAATTAGCAGCTTTTGAATGTCATATTGTATTTCCTGGCTTATATAATCGTCTCCTAACTTTATATAACTGTTCAACCCTTTATAACTTTATATTAATACTCCATGCCTTTTTAAATAAACGTTTACAATAACCTTTGGCAATTCAATTATATCTCCGACCTTATATTAATGGTTCAACACTTTATAAAGTTTTAACTTCATAATAACCCATGGATCCGGGCCCACCTATAACTCAATGGACCAATCAAATGCGCGCGTCGTACCTTGCTTATCCCTCGCGCATCTCCGTTATCGTCCGAGCATCTACTGCAAGCGACCACCGTCCGATGTCCCTTCTCCGGATCAACGACCCGTGTGCATTTCGCTCGGCATCCAACGTCGGTTTTTAACACGCGATGGCATACTTTAAGTGGTGGTATTGGAACAGTAGCCTAGCCACGTGTCAGATAGTCTATGGAATCGCTGCGAATTCGGGAATACCGCTAGCCGACGAAAGGTGGTGCGATGAAACCCACGGTTTCGCTCCAAACCGCCGTCACTGTTTATTCAGCTCTTGGTTCCACTTCTCCCTATGCTCCAGGTTCCGGTCCTCCATGATAACTATTCATCACATTTCAATTATATATATTCTTTGTTACGACTATGGTTCCACTCCATTCACACTGCGCATTTGACTATGGTTCCGCCTCCATTCACACTGCACATTTGACTATGGTTCCGCCTCCATTCATACTGTGCATTTGACACTGGTTCTGCCATATATATAACGCACAGTTCTTCGGTGTATGCATATATATAAACCATATATATATATAACGCACCTACCATATATACAACCTCCATGTCAATCGAATACAAGTGCTCTATTAAAAATTGGGGATAATTTCAAACATAATTCAAACAGTGAATGCCAACTGATTGAAAGCATATCCAATCTCATTGCATTCCACTGCACATTTGAATATAAAGTCTGGAATGTAAATTATGTTATGTGTAACGCCCGGCTGTATAGAAGATTCTCGGAATTTATATATATGTGTACATATTCTTGGAATAACAGCTGTGGCTCTGCCTTTGCCGCTTTTGTAACTCTTCCTCTGCCTCTACTGCTGTGATAACGGCTCTATCTTCGTATTTGCTTCCTCTGCCTCTGCCTTTCTCCTTTATATTCATTTCCTCTTTGTTGCCTCCATTGTCTGTCTTTGTCTCCTTGTAACTATTCCTATCTCTGAATCTGCTACCTCCTTTGCCATCAATAACAACATTTCCAATAGTCTCCCCCTTTGGCATTGATGGCAATACATTTTCTCTGTTTGCCTGCTCTTTCTCCTATTGTTTGTTGTTCCTCCCCCTTTGACATCAATGGAAAAGGGTTTCTTTTTGCATTTCCTCTCTCTGAGTTATGTTTAGGCCCTCTTCTGCTTTGATACCATGCTGCTCCATAGTGATGTATAAGACTTGTTAAGAGAACACTTTGAGGATTATCGAATTTGAATATACACTGTAAGTTGATACAGTTCTTTCACTTGTATAGAGCTAAAAGTGAGAATAATGATACTTCATAAAATACATTGTATCAACTTTATCTAGTCAGAGATGTATGATTGGATTCAGCAACTAAAATGCTGAGAGGCTTCAAATGATAATCACTACTCGTCTTTTATGTTTCAAATTCTTAATATAATGTTTCAGAACACAATATTGATCCTTTTGCTCTGTAATTGACCTTTTGATGCTTGAATAATGCAGATAACTCTAGGATAATAACTTGGTGTTCTTTTGCCTTAATCCTTTGATCCTGAGGACCTAATTCATGTTTTCCTTGCTGGTTGTTCTCCCCCTGGAATGATATTTTCGTTTTTGTTCTCCCCCTGAAATTGTGCTTTCTCTTTATATCAGAGAGTAGCATCTGCAGATACTACCCCTAGTTTATCTCTCAAATATTGAAATGGTTCTCTAGCAAGAGGTTTGGTAAATATATCAGCTTTCTGTTCTTTCGTTGGTACATATTCCAAATTTACTATCTTCTGAGCCACTTGTTCTCAGATGAAATGATACTTGATTGGAATATGTTTAGTTTTTGAGTGAAGTACAAGATTTTTAGATATACTTATAGCACTTGTATTATCACATTTGATTGAGATAGGTTCATCAATGCTTACCTTCATGTCTTGAAGAGTTTGCTTCATCCACATGACTTTTGTACAACATGTTGTTGCTGCTATATATTTTGCTTCAGCTGTAGACAGAGAGATGGATGTTTGTTTCTTGCTTAACCATGCCACCAGACTTTCTCCTAGATAGAAAGCACCTCCACTTGTACTTTTCCTGTCATCAACACAACTGGCCCAATCTGCATCTGTGTATGCTGTTAAAGTGAAGCTTTTGTCTTTAGGATACCAAAGTCCATACTGTGTTGTTCCTTGTAGATATCTGAGTATTCTTTTTATTGCCAGAAGATGGTTTTGTTTAGGTGCTGCTTGATATCTTGCCACTAGTCCTACCGCTAGCATGATGTTTGGTCTTGATGCTGTCAAATACAACAGGCTTTCTATCATGGATCTGTAGAGTTTTTGATCTACATCTGCAGTCCCATCATCAGCACACAGCTTGCATCCCGTGATCATGGGTGTTGTCACAGGTTTGCAGCCTCCATTTTGAATTTTTTCAGCATTCCTTTAAGTATTTTTCTTGAGAGATGAAGGTGCCTGTGTTATTTTGTTGAATTTGCAGTCCCAAGTAGAAACTGAGCTCTCCAATCATAGACATTTCAAACTCTGTTTTCATCTCATCAGCAAACCCTTTTGCTAGTTCATCTTTGTTGCTTCCAAACATAATGTCATCAACATATACAACAACAATTAGGAGTTCATTTTCATGCGCTTTTATGTATAGATTGCTATCTACTCCACCTCTCTTAAAACCCTGTTTTTGCAAATATTTGTCCAGTCTTGAGTACCAAGCACGAGGAGCCTGTTTCAGTCCATATAGGGCCTTCTTCAGTCTGCACACATAGTCTTCTTTGTCTGTCAATGAGAAGCCTTCTCGTTGTTCCATATACACTTCTTCTTCTAGATCTCCATTAAGAAAAGCAGACTTTACATCCATTTGATATACCTTGAAGTCTTGGTAGCATGCAAATGCCAGGAACATTCCGATAGCTTCCATTCTGGCTACAGGGGCAAATGTTTCTTCATAATCAAGTCCTTCAATTTGTGAGTATCCTTTGCAGACCAGCCTGGCTTTATTCCTGATTACTTGTCCTTGCTCATTCATGTTGTTTTTGAATACCCATTTTGAACCAATGATATTCTTCTCAATTGGTCTAGGAACTAGTTCCCAGGTATTGTTCTTCTCAATTTGGTCCAATTCTTCATTCATTGCTTTTACCCAATACTTGTCCTTGCTGGCTTCTTCAAACTTCTTTGGTTGCCTTCTTGTTTGCACTCCTACACTCTTGTCTCCTATGATTTTTTCTTCTGGATGGTTCTTTTGAGTGTATCTTGAGGGGGTTTTTGAGTTCATTCCAGCATCTTCTGATGTTTTTCTTGTTTCATCATCATCTTGGTCCTCTTCTTCATGATTTTCTGAATGGCTGCTGCAGTCTATATCTCTTGTCTTTTTTGGGAGTTCTTCATCAAATCTTACATCAATACTTTCTAAAAAATTTCGAAGAGTCTTGTTGTAGCATCTGTATCCTTTACTCTTGGATGCATATCCTAGAAAAATCCCTTCATCTGCTCTTGCGTCAAATTTTCCAAGATTTTCATCATTATTCTTTATGTAACACTTGCTTCCAAAGATTCTGAAATGTTTGATTGAAGTTGGCTTTCCATGCCATAGTTCATATGGAGTCTTGTCATTGCTTGGCCTTAAGTGAGCTTTATTAAGGATATGTACTGCTGTGTGCACTGCTTCTGCCCAGAAGGTTTGAGCAATATTACTTTCTTGCATCATGGCTCTGGCAATTTGTTGTACATACCTGTTTTGTCTCTCTGCTACTCCCTTCTGCTGAGGTGTTCCTGCAATGGTAAATTGTTGCTTTATTCCATGTTCATTACATAGGTCTGCAAAGTCATAATCTGTGAATTATCCTCCTCTATCTGATCTGATACATTTTAGCTTGCATCCAGTTTGATTTTCTGCTAATGCTTTGAATATCTTAAACTTTTCCAGTGCTTCTGATTTGTTCTTGAGAAAAGCAACCCATGTCATTCTCGAGAAATCATCTATTATCAGCATGAAGTAGGATTCTCCACTTGGTGTCTTAGTTCTAGCAGGTCCACACAGATCCATGTGCACAAGCTGGAGTGGTCTTCTTGTTGATAGCTCATCTTTAGATTTAAAGGATGTGCGAGTCTGTTTCCCCAATTGACAAGATTTGCATATGGTATTTGAAGGTCTTTTTATTTCGGGCATATCTCTGACAGCTTTCTTCTTGCTCAGTCTGATGATATGGTCGAAGCTGAGATGTCCCAATCTCCTATGCCATAACCATGACTCCTCAAGTTTGCTAAGATGGCAGGCTTCATCCTCCTCTTTCACTATGTACACATTACTCTCTGTTCTAACACCTTTGAGCAGAGTCTTTCCTGTTGTGCTTGATCTGACTTCACAATCTTGAGCTCTAAAAAGAACTTCACAACCTTTGTCACACATTTGACTGACACTCAGTAAATTTTCTTTCAGCCCATCTACAAATAGTACATCTTGGGCCTTTCCTCTACCATTGTCTATGATGACTGAGCCTTTTCCCTTGATCTTACCTGATTTATCATTTCAAAAAGTAACATTGCCAGATTTATTTTAATCAAGAGTTATAAACTTGCTTCTGTCTCCAGTCATGTGTTTAGAGCAACCACTTTCCAAATACCACTGGCTTTTCAGATCTTGAGCAGTTAGAGCCAGGTCACACTTATTCTCCTTCTTTTTCCACTGGAGGCATCCTTCTGTTTGATATCTTTTGTGAGGTGATGAATTGCATCCTTTTAGAGGACATTTGGAAGGCATATGTCCAACTTGATTGCACATAAAGCATTTGATCATAGTTTTTGCAGCAATGTGAGTATGAAAAAAATTTCTTTGATTCATGAATCTCCTTGAAGTGTTGAAAATCAATCTTTGTCCATAATTTCTACACTCAATGATTTTATGGCCAAATTCTTTACAATAAAAACAGTAACCATAGAAGCAACTTGCATACCTGATGTGAGGTTGTCTTCTCCAGTTGTTTATTTGAGACAGTCTCTTTACTGTTTTCATCTTTATCTGGTTTGAATTACTCCTCCTTTCATGACAATATGCAGCAAGGTGTCCCATCTTGTGGCAGACATAGCAGGTGGCATTCTTCATAGGAGGGAAGAATCTCCTTTGATGGCTTGCAAATTTGACAAACTCGGGAGTATATGAAACTTTTTATGTTGACTGAGTATTTCTTTCATTCTTTGTTATTCGAGGATTCTTCTGGGTTCTGTCTCCCTCCTTACATGCTTCTTATTTTGTAGGAATTATTTGAGGTGCTTCATCCTTCTTTGCTTTTACAAAAATAATTTTTCCGTTTTCCTTTTCTTTGCTTTTACTTGATTCTCCTTCGTAACCTATTCTAGTTTTTATTAAGGGAGATCTTTGAGCATCCAAAATTTCATCCAACTTACCAGAGCTTGTTGTTTGAGAAGAGTTTATATACACTTTCTTTTGAGCATTTTCTAATTTCTTCCTTAGACATACAGCTTCTTCTTCCAGCTTCTCTTGTTCTCGAGTTTTATCCTTGATTTGCTGAAGTAACATGTCTTCTATCTTCTTGGCTTCTTCAAGCTTTACCTTCAACTGCATGAGGACTTCTGAATTTTGTTCTTCTTTCACATATTTGAGGAGAATCTCTTTTTGTTTTCTGCATTTTAGTTTGAGTCTGTCAATCTCCTCCAGGGCACTTCTTAGCTCCCCCTCAAGGTCAACTTCACCTTCTTCTTCATCTTCTAGCAAGAGTCCTTCAATTTCTTCTATGGCCATCAGTAAAAATTCAGAGGTTCCTTCTTCTCCCGAGAATTCATCCGAGTCTTCAGATGTACTGCTGTCTTGTTGAGCATAGAAGGATTTTCTGTTGAATTTCTTTCCTTTCTGCCAGTTCTTTGATGTATTTTTCTCTGATTCTTGAGCCTGATTCCTTACTTTCTTGTGAGGACACTTAGCAGCATAATGTCCAACTCTTCCACAGTTAAAGCATTTGAAGGGTAGTTTACCTTTGTATCTACCTAAGCCTCTATCTAGTTTCTTGACAAATTTAGCCTCTTCTTCATCAGAGCAAGAGCATATGTCTTCCTTTTCTTCTTTCTTCTTTTATGTTTTAAAAGTTGCCTCCCTCGTACTTGGCTTCTTCTGTGGGAGCCTCATTTCATATGCTGATAGATTTCCATGTAGCTGGTTCATGGTCAAGGTCTCCCAATCAGCTATTTCTTCTATTGCAGACACCTTGGGATTAAATCTGGATGGAAGTGATCTTAGAATCTTTTGCACAATTATACTTTCTGGCATGGTTTCTCCAAGAGCTTTCATATTGTTAACAATTTCTGCAACTTTTAAGAAGAAGCTGCCAATATCTTCATCATCATTCATTTTTAAATTTTCAAACTGGGCTCTATATACTTGAAGTTTGGCAGTCTTTACCTTTTTATTTCCTTCATGGATATTCTCTAGAGTGTCCCACATATCTTTGGCAGTCTTACTGTGCATTATTTTGATAAACTCAGCTTCACATAGTCCATTTAATATTGCATTCATTGCTTTTGCATTAGCTACAAAGCTTTGTTTAGCTTCTTTCTCTGAATCAGTTGACTTTGTGACATATCCAAATTCCACATCATCCCAAACTTCTAATCCTAAAGACATTATATATGCTTTCATTCTGATTTTCCAAAAGGCATAATTTGCACCTGTAAAGAAAGGGGCTTTATTGGTTGAGCTTCCTTCTTGACTACCCATCTTGAGAGCCTAGGATCTCCTTTCAGTTGTTAGACTGATATACAAGTAACTGGCTCTGATACCAAATGTTGAACCTTTAGTTAAACTGAGAGGGGGGGGGGGGGTGAATCAGTTTTACACCTTTCTGATCTTTTAAAACCTTTCATTAAACTTATTTACACCTTCATTTCATATCCAATTTAATGTGTGAGTAATCTTAGAATGTAAGCAACATGTATTAGTATAACATAACAGTAGACTTAATATGAGAGAAACAGGTATTAAGCAGATGATACATATCAGATCAATACATAAATATCATACACATAGACACCAGATATAAGTGGAAACCCATAAAGATAGAAAACCACATCTTATTATTGTTGTGATGCAAAGGCAAGCTCCAACTCCCTCTCACCACTGTTTTTCTGCAGGCACCAACCTACAGGAGGCTCCAACCTCAATTCTGCAAGCTACAACTTGCAAGGAAGCACCAACTCCCTTCAATTTTCTGCAGGCACCAACCTGCAGGAGGTTTCAACCTTAGTCAGCTACAACTAACAGCTATCAAGATGCAACTTGATAGGAAAGCTCCAACTTCCTCAATTTATCAAACTGAATGTTTGCTGATTTACTCCAGATATCAGCTCTGTTCTGTATCTGCTCTTCTTCTCTTAATCTTCTCTGTTTTATTCTTCTATATTCTGAATTCTCTATATTTTCTCTCTCTTCTTTTTTTTGAGCTTATCAAATTGATATTATATATAGAAATTCTCACATGACTGTTTGTATTTCACAAGGAATTTGGAGTGAATAGTCATGACTCTTTGGCTTCTGTCTTCTTATTCCTTTTTCCAACTCATTTTTAGAATTACTACAATATGTACAAATTTCCATGCTACAGTGGGATTTTGTCTTTTCCTTAGGATACTTGCCTTTGCATCACAAACAATAAAAATAATTACAACATTTACATTCACATTTTTAATTACACATTTCAATTTCACTCAGCTCCTTTTCTAGATTTTGGCTTTACTGGATTTGTCTTTTCCTGCTGCTGTTAAGAACCTATTTTGCATATACTTTGTTCACTGTCATCTGCATATTCCCTATTTTATGTGCTTATTCACCTGTCCAACTCATTCTTGTACATATTTCTCTTCACCAAACTTTCATCTTTGCGTGCTTTCCTCTTCTTTTGCTTTTCCATAATTGCATTCAAGTTTCATGCCCAATCATTTCCCAAGTCTGGACAATCTCACAATCTCTGCTTTGTTCTATGCTGGAAGTTTCAATGCTTAAATCTAAAGTGTTAATAAATCAACCATATTCTTAGTACTTTTCAATATTTCACTTAACTGTGTGTAAATGCATCCCAAGCTTCATGCCCAATCATATTCCAACCCGGCAATCTCACTCTGCACTTATTCTATGCTGGCACTCTCAAACAAATAATTCTGGTCATTTTAATGTCTCAATTCACTAAATTTGGACCGCAAGAAGAAGTTGGTCTTACTGTAGCGTGGCTCTGTCAGCGTTTCCCTTAGTTCACCCCCACGGTTATTTATTTTCTTGGCAATTTTATTTATCAATTTTGGAGAAATTGATAAATAAATACAATTAGCAGCTTTTGAATGTCATATTGTATTTCCCGGCTTATATAACCGTCTCCGAACTTTATATAAATGTTCAACCCTTTATAAATTTATATTAATACTCCACGCCTTTTTAAATAAACGTTTACAATAACCTTTGGCAATTCAATTATATCTCTGACCTTATATTAATGGTTCGGCACTTTATAAAGTTTTAACTTCGTAATAACCTGTGGATTCAGGCCCGCCTATAACTCAATGGACCAATCAAATGCGCGCGTCGTACCTTTTTTATCCCTCGCGCATCTCCGTTATTGTCCGAACATCTACTGCAAGCGACCACCATCTGATGTCCCTTCTCCAGATCAACGACCCGTGTGCATATTGCTCAGCATCCAACTCCAGTTTTTAACGCGCGATGGTGCACTTTAAGTGGTGGTATTGGAACAGTATCCTAACCACGTGTCAGATAGTCTATGGAATCACTCGTGTTCAGGGAAATACTGCCTATACACCAAAATCAGTGTGATGAGGGGCAACCCACCTTGTAAACCCACTCGCGGTTTTGCTACAATGATTGACTGCGATTGTACGTCCAGTTTGCGCTCTCCTGTGTATATTCTCGTTTATTAACTCTAGGTTTAATCTCCGATTGAGGAATTCAATTAACACGAACAAAAAAATGTATTTCTTTCTATAAAGTGGGAATTCTATTATCATAAAACAGAGTTAAGTGACCACATTTTCACGCAGGGTTCTTCTATGAGTGGGGTTAAATGCACAGGGATTATTCGAATGAATTTACGACTATGGTTCCGCTCCATTATAAGTGGCCTTGGTCTCTGGCATTTCAACACGGTCCTGCCATATATATAACGCACAGTTCTACCATATATACAACCTCCATGTCAATCGAATACAAGTGCTCTGTTAAAAAATGGGGATAATTTCAAACATAATTCAAACAGTGAATGCCAACTGATTCAAAGCATATCCAATCTCATTGCATTCCACTGCACATTTGAATATAAAGTCCGGAATGTAAACTATGTTATGTGTAATGCCCGGCTGTATAGAAGATTCTCGGAATTTATATATATATGTACATATTCTTGGAATAACAGTTGTGGCTCTGCCTCTGCCGCTTCTGTCACTCTGCCTCTGACTCTACTGTTGTGATAACGGCTCTGTCTTCGTATTTTCTTCCTCTGCCTCTGCCTTTCTCCTTTATATTCATTTCCTCTTTTATGCCTCCATTGTCTGTCTTTGTCTCCTTGTAATTGTTCCTGTCTCTGCATCTGCTACCTCCTTTGCCATCAATGACAACATTTCCAACATATAATAGGTTCTTCTATGTGTGCAACAAGCAAGCCTAGTAATAGGAAGCTTGGGTTGTATATGCAACTACTGGTACCATCAAGGCCATGGGAGAGTGTCTGCACGGACTTTTTTGGAGGTCTACCTATGTCAAGAAGACAACATGATTATCTTTATGTAGTTGTGGATAGATTCAGTAAAATGTGTATACTTATGCCATGTAAGAAAACCATTACTACTGAACAAATTGTTGAACTTTATTTTCAACATGTTTGGGTTCATTTTGGATTGCCAACTTCTATTGTTAGTGATAGGGATTCCAGGTTCATTGGGAATTTTTGGTCAAAACTATGGAAAATGATGGACACAAAGTTGAAAAAGAGTGCCGCTTTTCATCCGCAAACAAATGGACAAACCGAGGTGGTGAACAGAACCGTTGTGCATCTATTGAGAGGATATTGTAGAAAACATTCTAAGTTGTGGCATGAGAATTTGCATTAAATTCAGCATGCTTACAACCAGGAAAAGCACTCTTCAACACAAACATCACCTTTTGAAGTATGGTTTGGGTATTTTCCAAAATCGCCATTAGACATCATCTTTCGGAAGGATGTTGCAACTGATGGCCATAGTGACATTGACAAGGCTCGAAAGTTCATTGAGAAAATTCAGATTATACATCAACAAGTTCAAGAACAACTTGAGAAAAGTCAAATCAAATACAAAGAAAGGCATGAAAAACATAGAGTTGGTCACAAGTTTGAAGAGTTAGATGAGGTATGGTTGCACATTAGCAAAGAAAGAATGCAAGGGGAAGGTAAAAAGCTCAAACCCATTCGCTATGGTCCATTCAAGATCATAAAGAAAGTTGGTAATAATGTATTTCAACTTGACTTGCCTTCTTATATGCAAATGTATTCAGTTTTGAATGTTGAAAACTTATGTTTGTATGAGCCACCTTTGATCGATGATCAAGGAAGTGATTTTCAACTACCTTCTATTGAAGATTTCTCGCTAGAATTTCTGGATGAACTCAAAGAATATTCAATTCTTGACAGGAGGACACGAGCATCCAAGAGGGGAAGTGTTGACTACCTTCGAGTTGGGCTCAAAGGAACTAAACCAAGCAAGGAAAAATGGATGATGGTTGGAAAGGTGAGGGAGTTGTACCCTCATCTACTGAACAGGTAATCAATTCATTTGGGGTCCAAATTCTTTCCAATGGGGAGGAGTGATCAGGAGTTCATAAATTTTTCTCAAAATTAAAAGTTACAGGATTGGGTTGAAACCAGGATGGTTGCGTATATCTCATCTTCCTGATTCTGGTGCCATGAACGGTTCAAAAAAACGATGTCGTATGGGGGATATATCGTGTTCTGATCGAAAAGCCAAACATGTAAATTTTGCAACAGTTTGACCAGGGTTGACTGGGATGCATAATCAGCAAAAGGAATATTCTAAGGAATATTCCTTCCTCAGAGCCAACCACAAGATGACAAGTGGTTTGAATGGTTGTATGTTTATGTTTTGGGCCAATCAGGGGTCACACGTGGCCAGCCCTGAGGCCGCCACATGTCCCTGAAATGACATGTTAAGATTTTGGTGAGGTCCACAGGGCTCGACCCCGCGACCTCCGAAAGAACACGCGCACATCCTAACTACCCGAGCCACACGACGAGTCTTAAAATTCAATGGACACGGGTTCTATTTCAATTTTGATGGATTCGTGTATGGGGGTTGGGGACCACCGGCAGTCCCAACCCACCAGCAGTCCTCGGTGGTGTTCACATTGAAAAAATAACATAAAACGTAACCTCCGAAAGCTAAACAATCTACTAGTAGTCTACGTCGTGTCACATGGCAACAGTCATAGTTATATCTCCGAGCGTTCAGATGTAACCATCAACCTCAACCACGATTCAATCCACTTCAACCCATAGTTAATCCTCGGCTTCCGCCCAACTGCCAACAGTTGTTAACCACGGGGTTTGGGGGGCATGTGCCCAGCCATAAAACTTATTGCCCTAGTTTATTTCGGTATATTTTTGGAGCGTGCTTAATTTTGGACGGAATCCACTAAATTAACTCCAGTTAAGTGGAGTTCTCCACTTTTAGTGGATTTTTTCTAGGTGTAACTGGGAAAAAGAGTAGGAGACTCAATTTTCACCCATTTAGGGTAAATAAAGAGTCATTTTTGACTAATTGGATAATTTTGGAGCCATTGGTGCAAAGAAAGTAGCCATTAGAGGCCTATAACTACATGTATTTGCAAAGTTGTGAGCATAATGAAAGATGGGCATGCCATTGGGAGTTGGACTAGCAGATGTAGCCCAGAAGGGGTGAACTACTTCATCATGTCTGTTGTGTAAATTATATGTGGTGACTTATATCTCTATTTTACACTACTGTTCAGTGTTATTTAATCTTGTTTTATGCTTCTAATTCACCTAAAATCGTCTACAATTCATGTTTAAAACCCTCAATCCTTAAGCAAACTAATGAGACAATTATGCACATGTTTATAAACTGAAAAGACACTTAGCATGACAAAAATAATACAGTCATTTCAGAACAACTACCTCCCCGAGACAAGTATGCACATGTTTATAAACTGAAAAGACACTTAGCATGACAAAAATAATACAGTCATTTCAGAACAACTACCTCCCCGAATGGCTCAGGGTTCCACCTACAATAAAATAATAAGTCTTCCTCAAATTGTGTGCCCGCCTATAACTGCAATAAAATAATGCTTTTGGAAATCTATGTCAATTCTCTCAAACTCCACGCTCCTCCTACTCCACCGTTTGGTCCCGCTCGCTCCTGTTCGCTCCCCAAATGACAAAGAAAAGAGGTTTAAATATTGTTTGCTCGTGGAGATTCCCAAGGAACACCTTGGGCGTGTTGGTTGCGGGCAGTGTTACTAGGGAAGAGGTCAGGGGTTCCAACCCCACTGACCCCACCTGATTTGGTATTTTTATTTGAAGGAACGCATATTAAATTTTACTTAACCATTGATTAGTTGCATATGGTATATGTGTTTTGATTTCAATACTGTATAGTTGTTGGGCCGCTGCATTGGACAGGCTGGCCCTATCGACCGGTGTGGGTTCAAATACCGCCCGCCCATTTAAACGATGCCAACGGTGGTTCCAAGGGTGGCGGTTCCATCAGAGTGGTCTTCTCCTGAATTCAAATTATTATTGTTTGTCATGGTATAGTGGTTCCGACGGGGGTCATGGCCCACCACCCCCCCTTTTTTTTTATACTAACAAAATTGGTTATTTTTAAACTTAATGAAAATAAGGGTTATTGGGAAAATTAACGAGGCCACAATTTCTCCCATTTTCGAGAGCTAGGTTCCCTACCAGTTGACGGTGAGTTTGTGGGACAGTTAAACCTGGCCCGCTACCCAACTTTGACCAAAAATTTGACTCGATCTAACTTCTCCATATGGGCACGGATTGGAGATCTGTTCACACCATTGGAATCAGGGTGATGAGTACTTCAGTCCGAATAATGTTCAAGAAAAATTCGACCACTTTGAATTTTGACCTCTCATAAGCCCTCTTGGTCTCCTGGGGTTGTCTGGAGCCACATGGATCACCAACCTAACAATAATAATGTAAGGGCACAAAAATAACAATAGTGGCTTTTATGGGGCCCAATAATAACAATATGGGGGCTACAAGGGTACACCAATAACAATAAGTGGGTTACACTAACAACAATAAGGGACTACACTATTAATATAGGGACCTAACATGCCCCTCTCCTTCAAAAAGTGTTGTCCGCAATTCTTGAGTAGCTCTAGATGCTTCTGTATAAAATTCTCATCCTCCCATGTGGAATCTTCAGTGGGTAATTTCTTCCACTTGATGAGATACTCTGAAATTGATCGATTTCGTAGTTGTCAAGTTCTTGTTTCCATGACTGCTTCAAGTTCCAATATGATTTATCCTTCCTCATCAAGTTCTTGAAATATTGTTTGAACTGGAATTTTGTCACCTATAACCTTCTTTAAGCATGAAAAATGGAAAATTGGGTGCACTCGAGAAGAAGTGAGAAGCTCTAATGTGTATGCCATAGTACCAATCTTTTGCAACACCTTGTAAGGACCATATTACTTTGGTGATAATTTATTATCCTTCTTAGCTTGCTTGAGGGAAATTTGTTTGTATGGTTGTAGCCGTAAAAATACCAAGTCTCCTGAATCAAAACTTCTCTTGCCATGATGTTGATCTGTGTGTTGTTTCATTTGATTTTGTGCCAGATTTAGGTTATCCTTTAAGAGTTGGAGAACTTGTTGTTGATGCTTGATGTGATCTTCCACTGCTTGAAGCTTAGAATTTTCTCTTAAAGATGGTGTGATGGATGGTGGATGATATCCATAAAGTGCCATAAATGGGGTCATTTTTGTTGCAGTATGGAAGGAAGTGTTATACCACCATTCAGCCAGAGGTAACCACTTGACCCATTATATTTGTTTATCAGATACAAAGCAACAGAGATATCCTTCCAAACATTTGTTCACTATCTCAGTATTCCCATCGGATTGAGGATGTTAAGATGAGCTATGAGCTAGTTGAGTACCCAAACAAGAAAATAATTATGTCCAAACATTTCCAGTGAAAATGGGATCTCTATCGCTCACAATAATTTTTGGGTTTCCATGTAGCTTTTGAATTGTTTCCATAAATGCAGTAACAATTGTACTTGCTTTAAATGGATGAGATAATGCACAAAAGTGTGCATACTTGGTAATTCTATCAACTACCACCATGATGACACTCTTTCCTTCGGACTTAGGTAAACCTGTGCTAAAATCCATTGAAACCTCCTCCCAGGGTTGACTTGGAATGGATAAAGGCTATAGAAGACCTAGGGTCTTAATTGTCTCAACTTTATTTTGTTGGTAAACCAAACATTTCAGCCACAAACTTTTGAATATCATATTTAAGGCCATCCCAAAAAAAAATATTTCTTCACCCTGTGGTAAGTTTTTAAAAATCCTAAGTGTCTTCCTAAGGGAGAGGTGTGCAATTCCAAAAGAATATTTTGTTTTAGTTGAGAATTATTACAAAGATATAAGCGATATTTGTACCATAAGGAATCATTTTTCGAACTAAATGTATCATATGTACTATGATCTTGCTACAAGTTTTGAATGAGTGTCCACACTTCTTCATCATTCTTCCATTCATCCCTTGCTTCGGTTATCCAATCTGGTTGGATAATAGAAATGGCACAAAGCAATGCTTCCACCTCTTCATACTTTCTTGAGAGTACATCTGCAACAACATTTAGCTTCCCTTTTTTGTAGATGATTTGAAATTCATAACCCAACATCTTTGTGACCCATTTTTGCTACTCTTCTCAAGATATTCTTTGTTCCAAAAAGTATTTAATACTATCATGATCAATTTTTACCTTGAAGTATCTTCCCATTAGGTAAGGTCACCATTTCTTTAGTGCATGTAGTATTGCCAACATTTCTTTCTCATAAATAGCTTTCTGTAAATACTTTCCTTTGATTGGACGACTTTCAAAAGAAATGGGTCTTCCTTCTTACATGAAAACAACACCAATTCCATTTCTTGAGGCATCACATTCCACAATAAAGGTTTTTGTGAAGTCTGGCATAGCTAAGACCGATTGCCTCTTTGAGAGGTTCAGAGGCCTAAGTTGCTTCAAGAGTCCATGAAAATGCATCTTTCTTCAACAATGTTGTTAGAGGTGTTGATATTCTCCCATAATTCCTAACAAACTTGTGATAATACCCTGTTAACCCGAGAAATCCTCGCAACTTCTTTATGGTTGTGGGGACTTTCCATTCCTTAATGGATTTAATTTTGTTAGGATCTACCTGAACACCCTCCTGAGATACAATATGACCCATATATTCCACCTCTTCTACTCCAAAGAAATTTTTGAGGTTTTTGCATATAATTGTTTCTCCTCCAATAGTTTGAGCACCCTGTCAACATGTTGAACATGATCCTTCCAAGACTTGTTGTAGATTAGTATAAAATCAAAAAATACATACCAAAATTTCTAAGGAAGGGTTTGAAAATGGAATTCATCAACCCTTGAAATGTAGAAGGTGCATTGGTAAGGCCAAAAGCATGACCAAAAATTCATAATGAACCTCATGAGTTCAAAATGTTTTTTCGGAATATCTTCAGTCTTCATTCTAATTTGATGATATCCTGAACGAAGATCCAACTTGGTAAAATAAATTTCTCCATGTAATTCATCCAATAATTCATCAATCACGGGAATGGGAAATTTATCTTTAATATTGAGCTTATTGAGCTCCCTATAATCCAGACACATGCGCCATGATCCATCCTTCTTGTGCACCAATATTACTGGAGAAAAGAAAGAACTTTGACTAGGTTGAATTATACGAGCCCCTTGTAGAAATTATATACCTAATGCGTTATATGTCTAAGATTCTCCTGATCATACACTATTTGACTTCATGTACAATACATAATCTATTCCACCATTGATCATCACATGCGGAAATTAACACAATTGCAATGCACACATGAAACCATAAAAATTCACACACATTAACACAGTGATTTAATGGGAAAGCCTGAAGCTAAAACCCCAACTATCTATATATAATATATGTCATAGAGATCATGTTACAATCCTCATACAAAGCTTATCACAAGCTCTCAGTACAATACAATCGCTACACACTAATCAAGTCTGATCTAGCAAATCCATGCACCGATCTCTGCCACCTGCTAGCTTGCCTCTACAGCACAATCCCTGCTGAAGAATGGCTCTGAATGAACTCGAATCCACCTGGCTTGCACTGTGCAATCCTCATTGGCATCTCCATCAATGTGTGGTGTAAACTCATGCAACACTATAGTCACAACTGATAGTCACACTTGCTCTTTCACCTACCTCGCCACTGGTCTCCACTGAAACTGTCCATGCACTGTAGTTAACTGATGTATTCTTCAGTTGATTAATGAGTTAATATTTACTGAATTAATTATTAATTAATTCACACCACTCTCACTAGTGTATCAATCAGTTAGACTAGATACAACTAGCTCAACTGTGTCTAACTTAGTTAAACTGAACACAACTCCACCAACTACTTCTACAACTCCACCAAACTCTGTCACATGAGTTCTAACTGAAGTCTCCATGCAACAGCTCCACTTAACCCTCGGGAATAGCGTAATTCCTTTTGTCAGCTGTTGTGCCACATTGTGCACTTAACTGAAGTGCTCCAAGAGAATAAGATAATGTTTAGAGTCCAAATGTTATTAAGAGCTAATAATATTCGACATATCTATTTTCAGACTGGAAATCTAAAAACACATTCCGCCCAATATGTCTAAAAATAGAATTCCATCTATTTTTCCAACTTGACCAACCATCCACAAATAGCATCCTGCAACTCATAGAATATGATCGACATGTCTACAAATAGACTTTGCACCAAAAATAGCCTGCAAGCCCACTTAGTGAAGGCGACTCTTTTCACTAAGCTCATCAACTTGTTGCAATCTCAACACTCCCTCTCAAAAATATAGGGATTATCTGCCACCCCGATCCTGTCTCTATGGTATTCGAATTTTCTCATGGTGAGCACCTTCGTCAGAATATCAGCATCCTGATCCTCCGTAGGAATGTAAGATTGTAACAAGATCTTCCGCTACACACAATCTCTGATATGATGTTATCGGATGTCAATATGTTTAGATCTATCATGAAATACTAGATTAACCGAGAGTTTAACAAAACTCTGATTATCACAATATATCACAGTAGGCTCTAAGTGTGAACCGAACAACCCGACCAGGATCTTCCTCATCCATATAGCCTCGCATGTAGCCAAACTTGCTGCCATGTACTCGACCTCTACTGAACTGAGTGCCACAGATCTTTTTTTCCTGATGTACCAAGAAACTGTTGTAGACCCGATACTGAAAATCCCTCCAGATGTGCTATTTCTGTCCATTGGGCTCCCTGCCCAATTTGCATCCGTGAAGCCATGTAGCTTCACCTCATCCGACTGTTTGTACCACAGTCCATATCTCGATGTGCCTCTGAGATATCTCAATACATGCTTTCCTACCTTCCAAAAGAACTTGGTAGGCTTAACCATAGCTTGTGAATGCTGGTTAACAGCATAGCATATGTCCGGTCATGTATTGACTAGATACATGAGCGAACCAACCAACTGTCGATAAACAGTGGCATCCACTACCTCTGCCGATGTAGCATCCTCTTTCCTCCAACCACCAGGAAGAGGAGTGTCAATAGTCTTGCAGCCTTGCATGTTGAACTTCTCGAGTATCTCTCGGGCAAACTTTCCTTGAGACACAAACAGTCCATCCTTCCGCTGCCAAATTTCCAATCCCAGGAAATAATGAAGGAGGCCCAAGTCCTTCATCTCAAACTCCTTTGCAAAATCACCCTTGCATGAGAGTATCAATTGTTCATCACAAGTCAGTATCAAATCATCTACACAAAGTACAATGATCAACAACTTACCCTCAACCACAATCTGGTACAAGTTGGGATCTGCTTCACTCTTGGTAAAACCAAGTCCGGTGAAATAACTGTCTATCCATGTGTACCAAGCATGAGGTGCTTGTTTCATCCCATACCGCGCTCTTTTGAGCCTGCACAGATGTGACTCACTGCTGAAGATTTCGAAACCTTCAGGCTGCTCTATGTACACCTCCTCCTCAATGACTCCGTTGAGGAACGCAGTCTTCACATCCATCTGATGAATGTGCCAACCCATCTGCGCTGAGAGAGCAAGGATGCTCCGTATGGAAGAATACCTTGTGATAGGTGCAAAGGTTTCTTCATAGTCAATCCCCTCAATCTGTGAGAAGCCGTGAGCAACAAATCTTGCCCTGTACTTCTCGACGCTCCCGTCAGCATCTTGCTTCACTTTGTAGATCCATCTCGAACCTACCATTGATTTCCCTTCCGGCCTTAGGACAATCTCCCATGAAATTTTTCTGACAATCGAATCATACTCTTCCACCATGGCATCTACCCATGCGGGGTCCTCCACAGCTTCCTCGAAAGAGGATGGCTCCGTCATGATACACTTTCTCATCAGAGCCATGTATCCAGTAAATTGGTCAGGTGACTGTCTCTGTCTGCGCTGTGATGTAGGTGCTCCTACATTCCTCTCTGCATCAAGATTCAATCGCTCAGCTTCTGTAGTGCGCTTCTTCCCTCTGATGTTTGGCGCTGCATGAGTGGTTTCTTCCACTCCATGAACCTCCTCTTGTGGTTGATCCACATCCTGAGGCTCATCCTTAGGAACTAATAGCTCCTCATCTGTGTTAATGTCCCATGATTTGGTTGATTGGCAAGCCAAATGACAGTGTAACATCAAACCAAGCTTTGGAGCCCAAGGACCTAGCCTTCCTGGACTCAGAGAGGGCTCTCTCTATATGTGTAAGGGATATATGTTTGTTCGATTATTGTGTTCTGATTTTAGGCTAGTTATGAAGTAATTTTTTTGGTTTTTTAAGTTGTGAGGGATGAAATTGATCAAAGATATAAAATAGATAACAAGATGTTAGATTAACTGGGCTATGGGGTCAAAAAGTCAAGAAATCTATTAGATGACGATACAAGGCTATTGAAGGGCCGATTTGATTCAAGGTAGAAAGGATATTAGGGAAAAATGGAGTAAATGGACATCAAGTTTGTGAACAACAAAGAGTTTCAAGCATAACTAGTTTAATAGATAACATAAACATGGTAGGGCAAAACATTAATCATGCAAAATGTAACTACAAGCTAATCAATACTTAGAAATAAACATTCAAGCCATGCATAGAAGTATAAGACCCTCTAACTTTGGGAAATGGCTATCAGACTTTGGGGAAAACACTTAAGGAAGACAAACAACTCAAAACACTATGCCGGAAATGCCTAAACACAGTACTTCAAGTTATTGGGCACTTTGAACAACAAGATTTGCATAGTTTTAGGCAAAGGGCTAGATCGAAACTAGGCCTCCTTGGTTCAAAACAAAATGATAATCTAATCAGTCAAAGAGAAATTTCATGGATGGAACTATAGATAGCCATAGGTTAGCAGGGCATACCATAAGTCCTTAGCATGTATAGAACTATGAATGAAACAAGCAACAATATCCTCAAGTTGTTAAAGAGCAGTTAAGAATTCTTTAATGC